>OZ007530.1:2732866-3332866 GCA_963931895.1 Eupithecia pulchellata
AAGTGAATTAGCAAGCGGATTCCTCAAATGTCCTAATGTATACATACTCTAAGTTTAACTTTAGTGTAGCTTCCAATATACACTCAATATTGTTTTTTTTTCAATGCTTTTCGCCACAAATCTACTTACTGTTGGACAACAATCTCACCTAATGGTAAGTGGTCACGTGGACGACCATGAATCGCGAGATCAGAAGATTTTTTTTCAATGTTTTTCGCCAAAAATCTATTTATTCTGTTAAACCCCAATCTGATTGATGTTAAGAGACCACATGGCCGACTTTGATCAGCAGTACGAAACGTCGACGAATCCACGCTTCGCTTTACAGTGACTACTGGTAATTGTAAAAGCATGTATGTAGTATAATGATTAGTAATTAACAAGTATTTATCGCGTTTTTTTTTTCAGTCATTTCGTGACCACGACAGAGTGCAAACCTGTTGAAACGTCGAGAAAAAAAAGCACGATAAGTACCCGTTAATTACTAATTATTATGTGTTCCGATCGCGTAAGTTTAAAAACATTCATGTATGTAGTGTTGCAGTACGAAACGTAGACGAATCCACGCTTCGTTTTACAGCGACTGGTGGTAATCGTAAAAGTATATATGTAGTGTTTAGTTATTGGGCTCCCGCTTGGCGCCGCTGAGGACCACGAAGGCAGAGTGAGTCTCGCGTTGCTTTTCCTGCAGCATCTGAAGTGTGTTCAGGGGAGTGTCTGTAGAACTCATCTTCTTCATCAGCTGTGAAAGGGAGGGTTGGTTAGATTATGATAGGTTATGGCTAGACAGTGTGAGCCTGCATAAAGAGGATGTACTTAAATGAGAGTAAGTACGCTATTTGACCACAAAAAATGTGTTAAAGAAATCTATTATTTTTTTATAGCGTTTATAAACTCGTTTAAACTAAACGATTGACTGTTAACTAATCAAACTCAGAAATGATTGGAAGTTGAGCTTCTTATCAAACAAAAATAGTGAGGAAAATCCCTCAATTAAAAGTAATGATATTTTTAAAACCCTATTTTGCCTTTTTTTTTGTTATAATTTTAAAATATATCAGTATATTTTGTAATAATATCATTTGAGTCAGTATCTATAACTGGCGGACCGCTCTGGCTTCACTTGAGTAATTGACAAAAATTTCAAAACTCTCGTTGAGTTACGTTATTGAAATTTTTATTCGGATCTTTTTCAAAATATTCTATAGCCTAAGTTTAACATTATTGATGTAGGATTCTATGGTGAAAGAATTTTACAAATCGGTTTATTAATTTCAAAGCCTTTCCGATTCAAACAAACAAACTCTTTCCTCTTTAGCTCGCAGATTTATCTAATCACAGGTCTTAAATTCGATCGATTATCAACAGCGGTACAATAGTAGGCCTGAAATACTGATGTATTCAGTAATTCATGACAAGTGCCTAGGCCAGAGGGAGACAAAATCGCCTATTATTTTGAAAGTATTTTTTTAGTCCAGAATTTTATTATATCATAGATTTACATCAATAAGTCGCTGCCAATAGTGCGCTGTAACTCCTCAACGCACTTGTAACTATTTGCTATTCAGTAACAGAATCGCTGTCCCATTCTCCCCCAGTAAAAAAAACCACTAGAACGTTCTTACCCCAAGGCAGCCCCATTCTCCCCTCGTAACAAAATAACACTAGAACATTCTCATCCTTACCCCCTCCTGCACCGCCTTCTTGATCCGTTTCTCCTGCTTGTTCTTGCCGGGCCCCTTGCCGTGGAACTTGTGCGAGAGGTAGCGGAACGCCTCCTTGGGGCAGAGCGGCCGCCCCTCGTCGTCCACGTACTCCAGCTTGATGTTGGGCCGGAAGCCGGCCTTCTCCCGGAAGTCGGACAGCGGCCCGGCGTGCGAGTGGCCGCGCTCGCGGCGCCCGTGCTTGTCGTCCTCGCTGGAATAACGAATGAATACTGATTATCGAAATATGTTTTATATTGTACTAGCTATTCTCCGAGCCTTCGCACGGGTATTTAACAAAAATCTGAATACATGTTTACACATTAGAGTTATTATCATACGGAACCCTTACTTTTTTGAAAATATTCTTTGGCCTATAGACGTCAAGGATAATCTAGAATTCTTAGTAGTGTAAATAGTGTTTATCACATTATTTTATTCACCATTAGAATTACCCCAAGGCAGCCCCATTCTCCCCTAGTAACAAGAATTCTAATGGTGAATAAAATAGTGTTTACACACTATTTTATTCACCATTACAATTACCCCAAGGCAGCCCCATTCTCCCCTAGTAACAAGAATTCTAATGGTGAATAAAATAGTGTTTACAAATTAGATGACGCCTACTGTAAAAAAATATATTCCTAATTTTCTCGTCTTCCAAATAAAGAAAAGAGCCAAGTATAACTGGTACTAGTATATAGCAGGTACCCGTATGTCTTGTCCTCTATCGAGTAGTTCCTGGCCTGCAGCAGGTGCTGAAGATGCGACTTGGGCGCGGGCGGCGTGCCTGCCTTCTCCAGGTATCCCTTGCTGAGGGCTAGCTGCAGCGCGCCCGCCACGCCGGCGCCCAGTCGCGGCTCCGCGCCCAGCGCGCCGGCGCCGCCGCCACCTGGAAACATAACACTATTACTAGAGAAAATATTTTTGACGATAGTCGTTGTGTGTCGTAAGCGAGGATAGACAACGAAATCAAAATCCCTTTGTTGTGTTGTCTGTTCGACCAACACACATCTCGTGTCACTCAGTCGTAGGAGTAAAAAGGGAAGGAAAATGAGTCTTCGCCGATGTCAAGTGAACGTTTCGACCCAATCAAGGTCGAATTAAGTTCCTACCCCAAAGAACGCGTGAGACGCAGCGCGTCAAGTAGCAAAATCACTACTTTGACGCTCTGCGCCTGTCATAGTAGTGTTTTACAGTCAAAATCATCGCATCACGTAACGTGAAGGGTGATTTTTGGTGTGTGTGAGACAGTAGCCAAATCATGTGTTAAGCCTGTCTGGGCGAGGTTTGAACCCCTTAACAAACGCAACACCAAAAATCAAAATTAAAGTGCTTTATTTCCTTAAGAACTAAAGGGACTCTTGCACACGTCACAAAAAAAATAATTACATAAGTAATACTGGGAAATAAAGAGATCCCTTTAATTCTCTTCGTTCACTTAAATCTTTTTAAGGTAAAGTAAAGAAGCGCACAACCTTTAACTAACCTTTACCTTGTTAGGTGAGGTTTAAATCATACGGACATCGAACTACGCACATATCTTATACAAAAACATCTAGCTAGATACTATCCAGAAACAAAACTCGGGACTCTGGTTTTGAGTGTGGAGAGTGACTACAGCACAGAATCTGTGTGTTGTAGACCCCTACAACACACAAAAATATAAAAAAAATTACATTTCGACACTATCCAGAAACAAGACTCAGTAGAGTAGGGGCAGTACAATTACTCACCGTTAGCAGTGTCTATCTCCGGCGGTTTCTCGCTGTCGACATCGACTCGGCTCCAGGCGCCTGCATTCTCCTCGGTTTCCACCTCTGCCTCCAATTCAGCGTGCTCGAAGTCCTGTGACATATATCCATGTTGTAGTTATTAAGGTATAGTAATGGTAGGTTTGTTTGGTCAGGTCAGTTTAATGTTTAATGATTTTATCAGCCACTTAGGCCAATATTCAGATCAAACTCTCATCTACAGAATTTATTCGTAATACCATTATTACATGTCATCACTTAAATGTAAAATACGAAAAACTTATAATAAGAGTAATTAAAAAAATCCTTGTTATCATAATTATAATACGAACCCCTGTACGATAGCGAACTGTCAACTATCGCGAAGTAGCACGACCGTCCAGTACCATGTTGCTTGCGTCTACTGTTATTGTATCTAGTTACCATGATCTCCGTGTGATGGTCCCGGTTCCCCGCCTGTCCGTACGTGGGGATGTCTCCGAGCGAGCGACAGAACTCCGCTGTAGCGTCGAGCACCATGCCACTGTTGCTTGCGTCTTCGTCGTCAGATTCCTCCATCTTGACTTCTTCTTTGACACTATCCAGTAACTCTTCCACCTGATAAGAGATAGATCTTATTGTTTCAGTTTTATTTTGCGGCAAGCTGTAGGCAGGGCGTTGTGGAGCTCATCGATGGAGGCCTATAAGTCTATACTGATATTGTTGGGATAATAGGAACCGAAACTACTGGACTGATCTGAAATATTAATTATAATTATTTCAATATTTCCTACATTATCCCTGATGAAGATAGGGTACAAAATATTTTTAACAAAGTTAGAGATCCATATGAAACCTACAATAATATTACTCAAACGTGTAAGGGTGTAAAAAATTATAATTTTGATTTTTTTTGTTAAAGACCGGCCGGACCGCTAGTGTATTATTCTATCAGTGTGTATCATAAGCCGAAAGATGTCCTAATGGGAAAATCCCTCTCCCAAACATCGTTACAACGACAAGTCGCGTTACACGCTTTACACGCTTTGCGCGATGACCACCCACTTGAAGCAAGTGGCAGAACTTAGCTATCCATACGAGGAAACCATCCTACAATTTGAACCCTAAACACCCTACAAATTGCGAAACTACTGACGACAGACTTTCAGTAGTTGCGCCATTCTGACAACTACATATGTATGCATCCATATGTATGTTCATACTGTCCGAGTGTATGTAAATGTTCATACCTTAGGCAGCTTGTTGTGGAAAGACTCTTGGTGTCGCAGGCGGCGCGCCCGCGCCAGCGCCACCTGCAGCTCCGTGTCAGGCTCTGTCTCTTCCTCGTCCACCACGAGTGACGTCAGCTGGTCTACTTTCACATCTGTGCACAATATTATAATATTATTTACAAAATAATAACAAAATTACAATTATAAAACCAAATTGTAACTAGTATTTATAAAATATTGTAAAACTCTATTGAAAGGACTATCGAAGTTTCTTGTGTGGAACTGGAGCGGCATATTGTAGTGTGTTCACCGCCCCCAACCGCCCCCATGACGTAAATCAGGCAGCTTTTGAATGAACTATTGATATATTATATGAAAAAATTGAGCTAACTGCAGACTGCTGCAAACAAATAGCAGATAGCTCATCTAATAAAAATTAAATACTAATATGTTGACCTAAATAAAAGCCAGCATTCTGATCACCTGTGGATTAGATAAGTAGTTTTATAAGATCTTTGGAAATGCGGTGTACCCTAACGAGTCAAATAGGTAACGTCGACCAAGATTAGAGTGAAATTAGTTACTCAATTCTGCCAGAATTATTATAACCACAACCATAAACAAACTACAAAAGCTACAGAGACTGGCCTGCGTAGCGACAACAGGGTGTATGAGAACCGCTCCCACGGCAGCACTCGAAGCCCTGTTAGGCCTTACGCCACTGCACTTACATGTGCAGCAAGAGGCAGCCGCAGCTGCCTATAGACTCTGGGCTATACATTTATGGGTACACGACACTAGAGCACTACACACCACTATCATAGACGAATACGCAAGGAGTAACCCTATGTTACTCTCGATCTACGATAGGGTACCGAAAAAACACATACACTCAAAAAGCTTCACTGTACAAATGTACGAAGAGCCAAGTGATAGCTCAAATATACACGAGGTAAGAATATACACAGATGGCTCTAAAATGAAAACAGGCACCGGGGCAGGAACGTTCTCGGAAGACCTCAACATCCACAAAACAACAGCGCTGGGTGCCCACAACTCCATCTTCCAGGCGGAATGTGTAGGTATTATCCAGGCCATGAATGCAGTGCTGAGAAGGAAGATCACTGATCAAAACATCAGGATCCTCTCGGACAGCGCCGCGGTACTACAGGCCCTGAACAAGAGAGAACATAACTCAGGACTTACCATACAGTGCCACCACCTGCTGGAACAGGTAAGTAAGTCCAATAGAGTCACACTGCAATGGATCAAAGGTCATAGCGGATCCAGAGGTAATGACGAAGCTGATGCACTGGCGAGGAGAGGCTCAGAGTGGCAACCAACAGGACCCGAGCCAATAATTCCCCTACCATTTAGCCAAGTCCGCTCATGGATCCGTCAACATACTGCTAAACAACATCAAGAGTACTGGGCAAGTATTACGGATTGTAGGCAGTCAAAGGAGGCCTTCCCGGTTTTAAACCCGAGATTCTCCCGCAAACTCCTTAATCTGAAGCGTGATAAACTCCGGCTAATTGTCGGTGTGATCACAGGACACTGCATGCTTAATAAACATCTCTTTAAATTGGGTATCACGGACAGCCCTCTATGCAGAGGGTGCATGAATGCTGAGGAGACGGCGGCGCATGTGCTTGTAGAGTGCGATAGCGTAGCTTCTCAAAGATTGCAATACCTCGGGAGACCGAGAACATCTAGGGAGGCATGCACCGGCGTCAGCGAGCTGCTGGCTTTCCTAGAGGATATCGGGTGGTTAAATTAGCAGACCCCACCCGTCACGCAAAAAGGGCCCATCTGTGGCCTAGTTGCGGAAACCAGTCCAGTAACAATCAATCAACAATCAATCAATCTGCCAGAATTATTTGCACCTCCTTTAGGGCAACAATAAGTGCCGTACTCGAGTACTATACTTGAATTCCCACAAAAAAGATAAAAAAAAGTAAAAGTCACTGACTCTTACAAAATCAACACCTGTTTCTCTCTGCATCCGAAAAAGCAGTACAGAAGTAGAACAAGATCGAAATATAATTAAAGTCAGAGACCTGTGTCATCGGTAACAAGCGGAGCGGTGGCCGCGTCGTAGTCTTCCACGTCAATCGGCTCGTGCTTGGCTTTCTTACGCAGGCCCTTACTCTGCAAGAAACAAATAAAGGCTACATCAATGAAGTATAGTAACAAACTCATTGTTTTAGAATCTAACACTTAGATTATTGGCAAAAGATACTAGAGTTCATGGAGTGTTCTAAGTTTATAATTTTCCTGAGGGATTCACGCCATCGCTTCAGACGATCTGTCGTCAAATGACTATACTTTAAGAGTACCTAAAGTTGTCGTTTATATTAGCTATGTAAAAGTTTACATCGACCAACTTGTGGATGATCCACATGGTCTAGAAAGGTCCTAGTAATGGTTAAACCAAAACTGCCGACGTAGTTGCTAAATTAAGAGTCCTATTCCGCTGCCTTAACTATCTAGGGTGGTTGGGGTTTGGGTCAAGAAATACTAAAAGCGAATCGAAGGGCATTCCCCAGAATGCACAAGACTTTTTTACATAACATGATAAAGAAAGGGCTCAATTTACAATAAAACATTAAAAGTTCTGTATCCTCTATACCTAAGGTCGCAGTTCCCCTTATTATATATTATTATTGGTGGGTAAAAACTGCATTAACAAAGTAAACATACCCGTTTCTTCGGCTTCTTGAACTTGGTGTTGATTTCGTGTTCGCTCAGGTAGTCGGACGCGAGGCGGAGCTCTGGCAACTGTAGCGATTCTAGACGCTTGTCCGGACCGCCTTGCATTCTCTCCTGACGCTGTTTAAACAAACGATATATGACAATAATGAATAATGTATACTGAAATGGAATGACATTCAAAGGAATAAACGACTTGTTTATAATATGTATTGATGACGATGTCAGAACGGAAATAGGAAGGTTTTTTTTTATAATTATGTAAAAATAAGAATAAAATTCAATGTAATGTCATAATCGTATTGACTGGCTATTCAATAATTAATTTTGGCTGTTACACAAAACTTATATAATTATATAAGTTAATTATATAACAGATTAAAAGCCAAATTTTTTCAATTTAGCAAACCAAATATTTGCAAATTCATAAAAACCCGTAGGTCTTGTTTAAAACACACCATATTGTTTTTTTGTTCTGTTTAGTAGTATTTTATTGTTTAACACTTACCATATAATCCCTGAACTTCTTAGCCTCCAAAGCCGCCTCGTCGCCGATCACGAATCCCTTCCCCTTAGCGGCGCGCTCGGGGTCAATGTCCTCGTCGTACTTGGAGAGGACCGGCTTCTGGTAGCCGAGCGCCGCTGCCTCGAGCTCCGCCTCGTCGTCGTACGCTTGGTAGCCGGAGCGAGCCTTCTTGCGGTCTAGTATGTTCTAGAAAATATAGATTAAGATTCAAAAGGGCCTTCTTGCGGTCTCGTATCACTATTGATGTCGATAGATTAAATGACGTCTATACATCGATATCGATTTATTGGTGAACTTTCTCGACCTTATCAAGGTCATTAGAATTAATTCCAGCACTCTTTATTTATTAATGTCTGCACAAGATTAGAAACACCTTATTTCTTTTGACAACATAGGTTCTAATGTTTCGCCAAAAATAAAGAAATAAGATAATAGATTTACCTTTTTATATCGTTCATCGTCGACCATGTTCACATTGACCAGCACATCTTCAGCGTCTTCCGCCAGCACATCCTTGTCGGCCAGCGTCAGGATAGTTTCGCGCTCGTCGCCTAACTGGGAACAGAATACATGTTAAAACTTTTGAAAATATCATGGTTATTAATACTTAAGGGGGGCCACTAACCGGTGAAATGCCCATACAAACGTAATACCAAAATGAATAATAATTCGAGCATATTTCCAGAATATTATGCTATTTGTACATATTAGAATAGCATTTATACAGGTCCCTCAATAGTTTATTTTTTCAAAATACTCATCATGTCATTGAGCTACATTTTGCATATTTTTACGCAAAAATGACATGTTTTGTTCCAAGTTTTTTCCTATGAAAAACTACATCTTACGTGTTTTCTAGTACGGAACATAGCTTTTTTTGTGTTGTTACCAAATAACAACACTGTGTTAAAAAAATAAAAACTTTTCAGTCGTCATTTTACGGAACACAACCATATTCACAAGAAATTTTAGACGTCTGTATTTCTATCGCACAAGCTCGGCTCAGTGCAGGGTTCGGGGGACGGGACTCTGCTTATTATCGGTCGGACCGGCACTCACACTAATACAACGTTAGGTACGTAGGTAATAAAACGTCAGACGATTTAAAACCTTAGTACCATCGCAACATGGTTTAAAACACAATAAAATAAACCGTGTTTGTACGGATGAATCGTACATTAGAGTAAAAGTTACTTAAGTAAGTTAATGAGTGCAAGTTATAAATCACTAATCACTTTTTCACAAGTTTATTGAAATTCACGTAAAAACATAGATGTAGTAAACGATCCGTCTTTATCGCGTCGCGGTCAGTAGAGCACTAGTTATAGTTATTAAGGGCGTAAATATACCGATTCAGTAAATTAGACACATGGTTCGTCTTCGTAGTGATAAAATAAAGTCTACTTTATCTATGTATACTGACTGCGTCAATTTTCTATCTATCTTCTATCAATGTAAACTGACCGCGTCAATTTTCTATCTATGTTCTATCAATGTAAACTGACCGCGTCAACTTTCTATCTATTTTCTATCTATGTAAACTGACCGAGTCAATTTTCTATCTATCTTCTATCAATGTAAACTGACCGCGTCAATTTTCTATCTATCTTGTATCTATGTATACCGACCGCGTCGATGTCGTGTGCGACGCGCAGGCCGCGCAGCTGGCGCGCCGTGTACGCGGCGTCGCGTGTCTCCCTCTCCTCCTCCGCCACGAGCGCCCCCACGCCGAACACCTCGTCCATCTCATCTAGGAGAGCGGCCTGAAACAAGTACTCATTACAACCTGTAGGGCAAGCACGGGCTTTCTTGTCTAACGTAGAATAGAGAAAAATTACGTCACTTTGTCATCGAATGCGTACATTATTTGAAATTAATTTCTTCAACTGCAATAATGTACGCAATGTATGGCGAGGCACTGCCATTATTGTCTATTCTACGCGTTCATTCATACAATTCTTAAATTCTTTAACTTTTTTCACTACTGCGGCTCTATTGTCTAACTCAACTGGTAATCGGCTTCAGTTTGACATTTCAAACCTAGCCTGGACTTCGATTGTCACGTTCGTATTGTGTAAATAGCTGAAACCGAAGACCAGTTGAATATCTTAGACAATACCGACAACATTCTGATTGGGTCTACAACTGGTAATCGGTTTGAAGTTCACTGGTCATCAAGTTCGACAATAAGGCTGTAAGTCTGTGATTCTCCACATACAAGCAGTTTTGAAAGATAATCTTACCCGTTTAGCGGCTTCTTTCTTCTGTCTATCAGCCTCTCTAGCGCGCTTCACCCAGGCCGCCGTGTCATCGTCGTCCGACGCCTCGCCCAGAGTAGCGATCTGTAATCTATCGAGAGAAATACTAATGTGTGAAATCGGCTTTATCTGACAGAGCAACATTAGTTGACGAAACTGTCAACTCTTTCTTATACAATACTAGCGACCCGCCCTGGCTGCAATGCTGATACTATTATGTTGCATGTTATACATATAATTCATGTTATACATAATCTTCCTCTTGAATAAATCTTTAAAATAAATAAATTATACTGGACACATCAGCAACACAGCTTTATCTAGCCCCAAGCTAAGCAGAGCTTGTGTTATGTATGGGTACTAGATAACTGTGCATAATAATATAGGAGTACAGAGATAGATATTTTTTACTACACATAGAAAACAACCAGAACATCCTGAACTAAATATCAAAATATCTGCAGATCGTTTAAATATTTGTTCCGAGGCGGGAATGAAGCCCGCAGTCTGGGAGAGGTCGTCAATAGGGCGTAATCTTACTAGAACGCCTCTCCATTGATGTTACAATGTCGTTGGTACAGTCACCAGCATAAATATATGACTATGGGCAGCGCTGCAAAACTATCTGATTATCAATTGAAGGTATAATTATGTGATGATACTCAGGATGTAAAAATATGTGATGATTTACACCCGGCAAAATAATCGTTTGCACCGTTTTTTTTTTTTTTTAATCTTATTTATTTTTAAGGACTTTTACTTACAAAGCATGTCAGTCCTATCGTAACCTAAACTTATAACTAACAAACAACAAAATTAGAGTAATCACTCAGTTAGAAGGTTTAAAGGGAGTCACTGATGCATAAAAATTTTAAATAATGAAATTGCCGCTAATGAGTTTGGTTCCGCTAAAATGTTAATAAATGTTCCTAAATTGAATCTACTTAAATTAAGTTCAGTCATCAGTGCCTCCCTTTGATCTTTAAACTTTGTGCAGTCCATTAAGATATGGTGCACATCATCTAGGACTTCACAAACCTCACAGTTTGGAGAGTCCGTTTTTTTCATAAGGAACCCGAATTTCCTTGATGGGTAATGGCCAGATCGTAGCCTATGAGCGATAACAATAACAGATCTACTTATCTTACCTCTTACAAACCAAGGTATACAAGGTGGCTGACATTGTATGGTTTTATACCATATACCTTTTTCTTTACTTCTCTCATCAAAATATTCCTTGTACGCATCATAACATATTTTTTTACATGAAAGAGCTGTATCGGTATAGTTTGGTTTTAAATTTATTGGATTTCCCTCTGTAATGCCTAATTTTGCTAATTTGTCAGCCTCCTCGTTACCTCTTAAACCAACATGTGACGGAACCCATTGCAACTTCAAACTTATACCCCGGAGTGCAAGATTCTGAATCCTATTCAAAATACCATAAGCTACCGAAACACCTCTGAAACCAGAAGCGCATCGAGCTAAATGTTGCAATGCACTCCTACTGTCTGTGAAAACAACTATTCCCCTGTTATTTGTTTCATTTATAGAACTTAAGGCTTCTGAAATTGCAATGAGTTCCAGTGTCATAATCGAGACATAAGAATCAATTTTAAAAATACCATGTCTAGAATAAGTCATGTCATAATAAGCAGCTCCCTGGCCAACTTCACTTTTGGATCCGTCAGTATACAATATGTGCCTTCCATAATATTTATCATTTAATTCTTTAATTATATCGTATTTTAATCCAGTAATTACATGACTTCTTTTAGATCCTTTGACATTATCTAGATAGCAATTAATAACCCCTTCAATTTGAATATATGTAACCCAAATATCTAATGAATACATATCTAACATATTTGAGGTATAAATATTAAAATGTCTACATTTGTCATAAACTGATACAAGTAACGGTGTCTTTTTAGATTGCCAATAATTGCTATCTCTCAAAAAATAAAGCTCATCAACTAGTTGTATTGTTATGTTGTTTTCCCACGACATACTTTTAACACAAAACTTATAAGCTAAATACAATCTTCTTATCTGTAACGGCTGTAGGTATGTTTCACATTCCATAACATGTATGGGTGTACTTTTAATAAAACCACCGATAATTCTTAATGCCTGATTTTGCACTTTTTCTAATTTATACAGATGTGCCTTTGCGCTAGTATCGTACAGGAAGCAACCGAAGTCGATTCTACTCCTCATCACTGAAATATACAAAGTGCGTAGGTATTTAGGATGAACTCCCCAACCAGATCCAGCAAGAACTTTTAACAAATTTAGGTATTTAGATGTTTTTTCGGTGGTTTCCTTTATATGTCTATTCCACAACAAAGACCTATCCAACCACATTCCTAAGTATCGGACGTTTTCTACTTGATCCAATACCAAATCATTAACACTTAAATTAATTCTATTTCGTCTTCGTCCCCTGCTGAACAAACATACCATCGATTTACTGCTGGATAATTCAAGGCCTATTTCTCTTAAATTTCTAACCATTACATTTAATGCATGTTGTATTGCATCCTCGCACAGTTTTAGACTATTGTTACGCAAATAAAAAACGAAATCGTCAGCATATTGGGATACTCTTATCGTTTGCTCCAGCTGGCTATAAATTTTATAAGTTGTTAGGTTAAATAACAATGGGGACATCGGGTCACCTTGGGCTAAACCTTTTGTTGTCCATCGTGAAATAAGGCTTTTGTCATTTACTCTAACTAACAAACATCTTTCACTCAAAAATGACCAAATATACCTACACATTTTAAATCCAACATTAATTTCGTCGAGTGTGCCTACTACCTTTTCAACTAAAATATTATTATAGGCATTTTCTATGTCGAGAAAACAAGCTACTGTGGGTGTATTATTAGTTAAACCTAACTGTATGTATGTTGTTAACCTAGCCAAACAATCAAGGCATGATTGACCCCTTCTAAAACCCGAAGTATTGTTCGAAAGGATTCTATTCTTCTCAATGTACCATTCAAGTCTCCTAACAATAATATTATGAAGTATTTTACACAAACATGAAATTAGCGATATGGGCCGTAACTTTTGTTCAGAACTGGTATCGACAGTAACTTTAGGTATCGGTATAACAAGTATAGTGCGCCATTGCGTAGGAACATAGCCGGAGGTATAAATATCGTTATAAATCTGAAGTAAAATTTGTTTACCAACAAGGGGCAAATGATGAATCATGGAATACGTTATCTCATCGCTGCCAGGGGCCGTATCTTTTCTTTTTAAACAATGTAATAATTCTTGAATAGTAATGGGTAATTCTAATAAGTCATTTCTTGACGTAATATTTGGTTGTTGATTTTGAACTGAGTCAGGAGTTAACGAGTGCAATAATTGTTTTAATTTAGTATCTGAATTCGAAAATGAGGACTGATTATAACCTTTAAACCAACGCATTTTACGCCACATGGCCGAAACTGACGTACTTTCATTAATTTCATCACAAAATAGTCTCCAACTTCGTGATTTAGCTTCTTTGATCATTTTAGCAGCTTGTGTTACTTTTTCTTCAAATTTTTTATAATTGTCCGGAGTTGGGTTTCTTCTAAATATACTTAAAGCTAGTCTACGTTCGCCTACTAATTTTGATAACAAAGGGGTCCAATATTGTTTAGGTTGAAATTTTGACGACGGCTTTGTACATAATTTTAATGAGGGAATATTACTATCAGCAGATATCATAATTTTTTCTATTAAACTATTGTATCTTTCTTGTATTGAATTAGGACAATAAGTGCATTCAGAAAATAACTCTAATAAGTCTTTACTATATTTTCCCCAATCCGCTTTTTTAAAATTACGTTTTTTAATAATTTTGTAACTATCTTGAACGTCCAAAGTAATTTTTAATATTAAATGGTCGCTTCCTAAATTTTCATTCAAAACTTGCCAGCTGAACTTTATCGCAACATCAGCGGAAACAAAGGTAATATCTGGTGATGATTTTTGTAAACTTCCGCTTACTAATTTTATCCTCGTTGCTTCTCCATTATTAAGTGATATCAAATTATTATCTAAGGAGGAGTCTAATAGCTGAGTACCTCTCTGATCTATCTTGTACGACCAATTGGTGTGGTGACCGTTGAAATCACCTGCAAACAAACTCTTTCCAGAAGCAATCGAAAAAAGAGCATCCCAATCAGCTTGCCGCGTATTTACAGATGACGGACAATATATTGATAAAATATTTTCTAAACTGCTACAATTTAATATTTTAATATAAAGAGCTTCTATACCTGGGTTAGTTAGAATAATAGGACATGAATAAGAATGCAACGACTTATGGACTAAAATAGCAACTCCTCCGTAAGAGTCACTTCTGTCCTTCCTATAGATGTTATACCCGTTAATATTTATAACTGTGTCCATATCAAACCATGTCTCACTCAAAATAGCTACATGAATTTTTTCTTGTAGTAATAACGCTTCAAAACTACTTACTTTGGGCTTCAAGCTTTGACAGTTCCACTGAAATATATTGATTCCAGGTTTCTTGTTAGTGCCCTCTACTATGAACATTCAAAAGAATGCCGAAACATTCTTTTGAATAAGTCACCTTCAACCAACATACTTAAAACAAATGAACTTAGTTCTTCAAACACAAACTTAGATACATTTACCACTTTTACTTCGAGCGGTTCTTCTGAAAACACAATGTTCTTTATCTTCTCAAATATTTTCATCCAGTCAATTTTCCTTTTCTTCTTTTCTTCCTCTTTGTTTTCGCCGTCTCTGACATATTCACTATCATAACTTTCATGTTTCTCATTGCTTACTTTTGGATGTTCATCTGTTTCCATATTTTCAATGGTTCTTGTTTTTCTACTTCTTCTTTTCCTAACTGTTCTTTGAGCTTGTGGTTGATCTATAATATCTTCTTCAAGGTCACTATGAACCGAGCTTTCAATATGATTCGTAATAACACTTATAACTTCTAAAGGTCGACCAACAACCGTTTTATTACTGCTACTTTGCGGAAAAAGAGACGGAAATTCACGATCATAATCCACTTTCTTTCTTTGTTCTTTTTTCTTCAAAAAAAGGTCCAATGCCTTTTTATAAGGTAAATTTTCTTGGCTCATAATATTTCGTACCTGCTTCTCTTTTGTGAAAACGGGGCACAATTTATCCAATGCCATATGAGAGCCTTTGCAATTTATACACGAATACACTACAGTATCACAATTTTCATGGGCTTTACCACATTTCGGGCACCAGCATGTAGATGTGGGACAAAACTTTTTGGTGTGTCCAAACTTCCAGCACCCTGAGCACTGTGTTACTGGAAAGACATAGCGGTCCACTTTAAATCTACACCCATAGGCGCTTACAAACGTAGGGGACGTCGGGCTTTTGAAGCACACGCGTACCGTTTCGCTATTTATCCATTTGCGATCAGTGTCCATGCGCCTTAATCTCTTTACAGATATAATTGGAATTGGGCTAATTAGTGATGCAATTATCTCCTCTTCGCTTATCTCTAGGTCCACACCTCTGATAATACCATAGGACAGATTACCGTGGTCTGTAAATTGAGCTCGTATTTCTAACTCAACTAGTTTCGGGCAACTTATTAGACTGTCAGCTTGTGTTTTATCCTCAAATTGTAGAAACACTTTGTATGGACTTTTATACTTGATATTTATGATGGTGCTGATGTTCAAACTTCGTAATAATCTAGCTAATGCCATTTGCTTGGGTAATACTTTTAAGGATGTCAAACATACTTCATAATGATTTGCATTTTTATCTTGCTGATTGTCCGTGGTATGTACCATGATCTGGTCCATGGCTTGGTTTGTCAAATTATCTCCAGACTCGGTTAAAAGCTTCTTCTTTGGTTTACTTTTCGTGATGGTGGTAAACCCGCCTTCACTACTTTCTTCACTCTTTCCTTCATTATTTTGCAAATGTCTCTTTCCCGTGATTTTTTCTACAACTTCTTCTTCGGATGGTGACGAATCCCAATTCGTATCCACCGGTAATGGAGCAATTTCTTCAACTTGTAATAACGCAAAAGGATTATTATTCATGATCGCTTATCACTAGCGGCCGGAGCGAGCCGGCCGCCTTATCTGTATTAAACAATGGAACAGTCGAATACCTACAATACGTGCGCTCGGTCTGATTCACAACCTAACACTGTTTGCACCGTTGTAACAGCATAATTATCGGATCACGTAAAGACTGCATTAATATCTGATACAATGAACAGTAAGAAATATCTCAACAATGTGCAAGAATGAACTTTATATACCTAAGCATAGAGCCGTGATTTGAACGAAATAGTTTGACGCTTCTTGAAAAGAGTATCAACCTGTCATTGGATATCGCTGTCTCACGTTTTATGTTATGACATGATTTCAGCAGATTTCGTTTTACTAATATAAATATGAATACAAGAATTTGTTATTATAAGGAGGGAAGATTTGATTGTTTGTTTGTTTGTTTGAATTGAATAGGCTCCGAAACTAGTGGACAAAATTTGAAAAATTATTTCACCATTAGAATTCTAAGTTTTCCGTGATGAACATGCGATAGAACATTAAAAAAAAAATTAGGGATCCGCATGTAAAGTTTAATAATTATACGTGCGCAATACATTCAACTTCTTG
Source organism: Eupithecia pulchellata (assembly GCA_963931895.1). Lineage (NCBI taxonomy): Eukaryota > Metazoa > Arthropoda > Insecta > Lepidoptera > Geometridae > Eupithecia > Eupithecia pulchellata. The sequence continues at coordinate 2,749,693 of OZ007530.1, forward strand.
TTATGTTATGGCTCCGCTCTGCTTGCTTTTTCTCTACGGCCAGTCCCAAGTCCAGTGTCAAAACCCCAATTGTTGGGGGCGCCTCCTATTGCCCCCAGAGGGAGTCGACGTACGTTTCCTTTTGCGCTGGTTCCGTACGCCGCCACGCACCCCTGAATGCGCAGGTAGCTCCAACCACGCCTTTTTCTTCCTGCAGTACCGAAGAGGGGGGAGGAGGGAGAGGCAGAGAAACAATGTATACGTTTGACAAGTCTAGCCTCGGCTCCTCGGTGCTTCCTTTCTTGAGAGTTTCTTCGAGTTTTCCTTTTTCTTGTTTCCGCTTCGGCGACTGGATTGCGACTGGCCGCCGTCTGGCCTGCGCGGATATTTATATGCGTGCGCCCGAAGCGGCTATACCGGCCAGACGACGGCATCATTTCGCCCGTTTTTTGCCTTGCATTTTCACTTTGGAGCCGAGACTAAAATCCTTTTATTTATTTATTTCTTTACATTTCTCTTTGGAAATGGCGTTATTTACATAGATTCATGTCTTCCACACAATGTAATCATAAATTTAAAACCTTATCTAAGCATAATAATTAAATATTTCCTAAAAATTGTCCTTACTTAACCTTACATAGTCCTTTCATTTTGCTTTTACCTTATTTTTCTACGTAATAATCTTAACCTAATGTAGTTTTATTTACTTAAACACTACTTATTTACAAAATTTACAGATTCTAGGGTCTATCGCCGACACCAATGCTGCTAAAAAAGTAAGGGAAGTTAAGAAAACTGTGAAACATAACGCGTTAGTGTGTAAAATATATCTGAAGTTTTGGTTTAATATCCGTGCGAAGGCAGGGCGGACCTCTAGTTTATTAAACGCTGCGGTGGGAAATGTTGATGTCAGCATTTAATAAAAGAAGAGTTTTTGGCAAGGAGATTACATTGGTTAAAATTGTATGGTGATAATGCTGGCTTTTCGAATCTTCGAATGTTACCTATGTCAACGGTCATACACGAAGGAGTTTTTATAATTTGTTCGTGTCTTTTAAAATTGTAATATATTTAAATATGTAACTATAGTTTGATTTATAATATACCTAATAGAGGATTTTTGAAGACGTAGCTTAGTGTCAATACTGCATAGAATATTAAGTTTACAAGAATTTATGTTGTTTTTGAGCTAATAAGTATAAATACTTAAATGAGAAAGATTGGATTTATATAATTATTTTTTTATCACACACTGTTAAAATTTAAATTATTTGACGCACTTGATTTCGTCAGTTTACTACGCAGTCGGACCTTAGGCAGATAATCAAACATAACACTGGCCACCGACGACTAAAATGCTAAAATAATGACTTAAAACGTGAGACGTGAGCGGCGATATCCAATGACAGATTGATGCTCTTTTCAAGAAGCGTCATACTGTTTCGTTCAAATCACGGCTCTATGCTTAGGTATATAAAATTCATTCTTGCAGATTGTTGATATATTTCTAACTGTTAATTGTATCAGATATTAATGCAGTCTTTACGTGATCCGATATTATGCGTTTACAAAACAAGAGATTATTTTGCCGGATGTAAATCATCACATATTTCTACATCCTACGTATCGTCACATAATTATAAGTTCAATTGATGATCAGATATTTTTGCAGCGCTGCCCATAGTCATATATTTATGCTGGTGACTGTACATCAAGTAATGAATCTTTCCACATTAATTGATGGGTATATAATATAATAGAAGAATTAATTCGCTGTAACACTCGGAAATCATTGAACAATAAGAAGTGTACACTCACTTCTGTTCCATTTTGCGTTTATCCTTCCGCTCCTGAAGTTTCTGCCGTATCTTCTCTGATTTCTGTTGCTCTGCGATGTTTGCAGCCGGCTTGTGGTAGAACTCGCCAAGATCATCTTTGATCTTTCCATCGTCTGGGACAGAAAAGATATACAATATAGTTCAAATACAAAAATCTTGAACACAATGTAAAACTGAGTAGTGGAGAAAGCGCCCTCCGCAAACAAAATATTTAGGTATGTTCCATCATAGCATTGAACTAAAAACTAATCTTACAAAAAAAAATTATGTTATAAGTTTTTACACACGTGTTTCTTAAAGTTAAAAGTTCTTAAAGTTTATTAAAGTTTTCATATGATTTTTTTTAAATGTGTCCAGTACTTTTGCATCCTATTCGATTCAAACAAACAGTCAAATGTTTTTTTAATAATTTTAGTATATAACCTTTTCAATTATATTGTGTAGTGTGAGTTAGTTCGATGCTTCTGTAGACACTGGTCTAAAAAAGTCCGTGATACTGATAATATAAGGAATGTGGGTAGTTAATATGTAATTATCTGCAGCACCCTTAGACGACACAACAGACAGATGCCTAGGATGTAGCGGCAAGTAGGTATGCAGACGAAGTGACAATGACAACTCACCTCCAGGCTGCTCATTGACTTCCAAGGGCTTCAGGCCCAGCTTGGCTCGGAGGCGGTTGGTTTCCTGGACGGACAGGCTTTCCTGGCCACCGCCGCCGGAGGACGCCGGCGGAGACGCCTCTCTGATACTGCTGAGCTCCTGGCTTTTATCCCTATGAAATAATAGGACTTAAAGCTCTGGTGACAAATGAATTTCACATACAACATAATACGAAATTGATTTGTAATTTAAGAATATTTTCAGCATGATAAAATAAATAATCAAATAATGTTGGACAATCCACACAGCATCATCTAGCCCCAAGCTAAGCAGAGCTTGTGTTATGGGTATTAGATGACTGATATACACAATATTACATACATAGATATTTTTTATTACTATACATAAAAAACGACCAGAACACCCTGAACAAATATTTGCAGATCGTACAAATATTTGTCCCAAGGCGGGAATAGAACCCGCAACCTCCAGCGTCGCAGGCGGACCTTCGCCCACCGCGCCACAGAGGTCGTCAAAAGATCTGCTATGAATTGTATTAGAATAGTATTTATGTAGATTCCTGCCACAAGCTTTTTTGAAAATACTTAACCCTTAATTACTCGCGTGGGGTATATTTAACCCCAGTGAGGTTTTGAATTGTTATAACTCTGCCGTTTTTAAATTTAACGGAATGGTGTTCCTAGTACCTGCCTAAATATCTGCCCCCGCCCCGAATCAGTCGCGTTTGCCGCTCTGCACCGTGTAGTTGTGTCCAGAGATAGCATCTGGGGTATATATTGCCCCACGCGAGTGTTAGTGCGACTATTTTTGACTGGTAAGTATTTACAAATGTTCGTTTTTTATTGAGTTATGAAGGTTCAGTAGAGTGTATTTGTTACTTATCTTTATTTTTAGGGTAGAAAGCTCGAAATGGCACATCAGCGGCTTCCTGACCACCTAATTGATCAATGTTTATTAGATGAGGAGGAAGAAAACATAATAGACAGTTCTGATGAAGATGAAGTTTAGGCAGAAATTATTCAAAGTGGCCATGAATCAGAATCTCAAGAGAGTGCCAATGAAACAGATTCGGAATGGAATGAGAAAAAAACAATACCACAACTACCTCATACTATACAAAAACATTTGAAGAGAAATGTTGAAATTCAAGATGGTGGCTCCAGGTCCACAGGCGGTCCATCAACAAATTATAAAAGATGCCATCTTTGCCCAAGGTCCAAAGACAAAAAAATAAGATTTGTGTGTGCGAAATGCCAAGAGCATGTTTGTCATGACCATTCCACCATGACATGTGATGAATGTACCAACTAAATAGTTCCTACGTTATATTACTTTATCTCTTAAGTACTCAATTAAAATTTTGATTATGAATAATGCTATCCTAAAGTAAAAAACATGATTCTTTCTAAATTGTATAATAAATTATAATACAAATTAATCAAAAGTGTTTTTATTTCACCTTAAAGATTGGGGTTAAATATACCCCACGCGAGCGTTAAAGTAACTTTTTTGACGCGAGTAATTAAGGGTTAATACCCATCTGCAAATAATATAAAAACGTGTTTTCTTTGAAAAAATCCGATTTGGTTTAATTTAATTACAGTAAAGAATTTGGTAAAAAAAAATGTGGTAGAAACCTAGACTAGACAAGTTGGTACAATTTTGGTCATGGTGAAATTACGCTCAAGTTACAAATCATTTTGGTATTCTAAATACCTGTACAAAAGTGTCTCGTAAAAAAAAATTATTTGCGATAACGGACTAACAACTTAAAAAAATGCCTACTTATAAAATTTAAGCCTGTGGGGTTTGTCATTTGGTGCCAGCATAGATTTCTCCACCCCAACTCTTCCCATGGGTATCGTAAGAGCCGACTAAGGGAGACACACCGGGGGGCGGGCAGCAGCGCTCTCTGCAGAACAACTCCGAATTGCGATCCCCAAGACGCATGCCCAGCGTGGGGATTATGGGCAATAAGACCCAAATGTAATACATAATGCCACTTATGGCGTTCATTAAAGGGAGGACTAGAGGTCCAGCAGGCATTATAGGTAGATAGTGTTCAAAGTAGACCACTGTCTACTGTGTGTGCCAATGTAGTTTTGCTTACCTGTCCGCCCTGTGCCTCTCTTCGCGCATGCGCCGGTCGCGGTCTGCGCTTGCGCTGCGGCTACGCGAGCGTTCGTCGTTGCCTTTCGCGAGGTGGGAGTCCACGGGTACCTCTTCAACTGCAACAATCGAGAATACTCACATTTAAAAGCTGAAAATAAACTTTTACCTTGTTAAATGGCCGTTAAGGGCTAAATGATATCTGCATAAGGTTTGGGAATGTATCACTCATACTATTTTCTGCGTCTCGCTGTGTCAGTACCATCGCCACTAATTTTTTTGTTTTTTATTTGTAACTAGCATCTGCCAGCCGCATCATACGCATTTTTATTAATGTGGTGAGTATACTCTTTTTTCACATTGATACTCAGGTTGGTCCATTAGCCTAACCTAAACCGTATAGTTTTCCAGATCTGTGTCCAAAATTTCATATCTGTTCAGTAGTTTTGGCGTAGTATTCGGCATCTTCACAGTGGTTCTTTGCAACCAATGATCGAGAAAACCATAATATGAGTGTAACATTCACAAATAACAATAGATTAGATCAGCAGTCGCTGACCAGAGTTTCATCATAGTATACCATTCGCAGAGACCTAGTAGTAGAATTCCCTTTGTGTTTCTTTCATATCACTGCAGCCATGCCAGTAGCCTGGTCTGCTGTACTGACTATATGAATATTATGTTATGATTATGAATGACCAACCTCATGGTATTTCATTGAAATGCTCCAGTCAAGTCAGTCTCAGGGTTTTATTGCCTATAGAAACAGGGTTTACTCTTTATACACTAGCTTATTAATGTTATGATAATATGTTTTATGTTTTACTTATGTCACACCAGCTATAGAGCCAATAACCAAGTAGGTGAATTAAAATCGACTCATTTATGAAAGACAACACATACACATTACTTATTTATTGGTCAAGATATATCAGTGCTTACGCCTATCTATCAGAAAATACAACTTCTTACTTTAAAATTAAGTTTAAGAACAGAGCAGCTACATGAATAATTTTTTTAGGAAGGAGGTATGGATTAGCCCAGGTTTATGGACATAAGTAGACACCGCATGTAGATATAACTAATCATATGCCTATAAAAAGACCAGAAATTGTACTTATTCTTCTACCGGTCCTTATCCCACGCGAGGTGGGGTGTACACATGTATTTTTCCACTCTCTATCAATTATCATCTCCGTACTAACAGCTTCCTTACCCATGTCATCTTTCACACAATCCATCCATTTTTTCTCGGTCTTCCTCTACCTTTATATCCATCCACATCCAAAAATAAAACTCTTTTTGTAACTTGATATTCCTCCCTATAAATGACATGCATGTAGGTACCATGCTAACCTGTTACTCCTCATCTTTTCCGTCACTGGTGCCACGTTCAAACATAAGATCATAATGTTGTACCTGAACTACTGATATTTATATGAATAAATGATTCAGAGGATAACTGCCTATGGTTATCAACAATGATACATACAATGCATACAATCAATAGTGCAGTTTATAAATTGGTATGTTTTAGAAGCTAGCAGAAATTAAACCTATAATATCTAAGCTGACTTAACTGCTGAGTGTAGGTATTTGTTTACATCAAATATAATCTATTCAAGTTGTTATTTAGTTTCAGCCTTGACCGTAAATAACAACAAGTCTAATCAACAGAAACAAGTTCCATATCAACATTTTCAGGAATATAGAAGATTTAAACCCAGTTTCAATATTTTCATTGTTTGGATTATTTTGTTTATTAGCTATAACAGTATGTAGGTGGATATTTTATAAACAAACTACTTTGGCACTTGTAAATTTTGATTGAATGAGTTTATAGTAGGCTATGATTCAACCACACTCTAAGCTTTGTTCATAATTTTTCAATAGTAATAGTATATCTTCATAGATTAAAATAGGTACAACAAACATAAAGCCCACCAAGTCAAAGATTTAAGAACCTCATTCTTACAACATTATAGTTTTAAATGTTTGTGTCCTCTGAAGAGAATACCCACCTTATCCGGGAGCGTTGAGGACGCGGTGGCCCTTCTCGAATGCCACCGAGTCTGAAATAATGAGCAAATTGTGCCATTATCATTGTCAAGTGAAACAATAGCTGGTTCCAATCAAGATTTCCATCTGCCTAAATAATGTAGCGCAGTTTAGGACTTTCAAATCATGAATCAATACGTTTTTTGGAATCAGCAAATTAACGTAACAGAACAAGTTTTGGAAATCGTAATTGGAGCTCAGCTTTACATAATAATCAAGTGTTGATGTACTGACCATCTGGAGAGCGATCCTTCTTGCGGTTTTTGTGCTTCTTGTGGCGTTTCTTCTCGCGCTCCTCGCCATTCAGAGGAGATCGCGATCTACTCCTGTGTTTCTTCTTTTTTGATTCTTTCTTGTGTTTTTTGGAAGATCCCATATTGTTTTACGTACTATACCAGCTAAACTTTTCGTGGACAACGATACGAAAGAAAAGCTTTAGAAAAACAACCTGTATTCTAAAAACTAAATCTGTTATTATCCGTGAAATACAACATGTGTGATGCGTCATACCATAAAACACTCACTTCACGTCACGTCAGTCATTCCATGCCATCCTTTTTTCAGAAACCAAAGCAAAGCAAGGCCTAAGCTAAAATCACGTTCATATGCTACATCATCACAATGTTCATAGATTTAGATTTCCATAGATTAATTATAAGATACTCACTCTACGCCATAGATAAAGTTTCAATAAATTACTATTTTCATGCAATGACAAAAGAAAATTACTTCTTTTTTTATAGTTGCTTTGCTGTAGGTAGGGTAGGCTCCAATAGGCTCATAGGCTCTATTTCCAATCTATTCTCCAAAATACGCAATCGATTTTACGTTTCTAATATTTTTATGCAAAGTATGGGCACCCGGTTTACGTAATGGAGCGGTTATATTGTGTTCGCACTCTTCGAAGTCTCGATGAGACATTTCGAAGAGTGTTAGCTGGTATAGTTCGACCGAAACCGCTGTACCGCTCCCTAAGAAAGTGCGGCGAAGTGGGGGCCGAGGAAAAACGAGCAAGAATACACATGAGATCGATATTGTCGGATATATCTTACCCACTCAAGCGTCCCGCTCGCGCGACCGATCGCGTGTCTAACGTTCCGCCGGCGCGGGAAACCGCTGCGCGCATTCTACGCGCTACCTCGTCTCGAAAAAACGCTTATAGCACGACAACTGCTACAGCTACAACCAAACAATAAATACAATCAGAATGCTATTGAAATTTAGAATCTAACAACACTATATACGCTTATTACTCAATTGCAGTACAATCTAGAATAAGGGCTGCAAATTTGCGATTTCTCTAAAAATACAGCTAACTAATTTTTTCATACGATTTTATTTGAAAACTACATTGTTCTTGCCCAAGATAATTACATGCTAAAAAAGTGTAGGATTTATCCTTTCGATTGATACCAAAATCTTTGGATAATTATTGCGCTTTCTACCAAAATAAATTTAAACAATCTAATCACTCGACCGAAAAATCGCGAGGTCAGCGAGGTCAAATGTGTACGACGGCCCAAGATAAATTCGTTTAATCATATTTAATTTTGTTTATTTTTATTGTCTTAGTGTGTTTATAAACTAATACTCACCTGATTTTCATATTATGAGGCATATTTTATTAGAATATCTAATAATTTCATACACCATTTAGCCAAAACACTTTCCAACAACACAATAACAATGGCCGTAATTCGACACCTCATTTCGGCGATTAAAATACCGCCGCATCATTCTCGCATCCTCTAGATTTTACGATAAACCTATAGTATGATTCCTGAGGATTGTTTTGATGTATAACACTAATACATTGGGATAGAAATCACTTAATACTTCCGTTTCAAACACAAAGAACAAGGAATGACGCCATTGATGACGCAACGTGAAAATAAACAAAAGATTTCTTTTTTTTTTTCTTCTGTGAACTGGCCATGGTATGGCTTATTGGTTGCGTTATTGTGTACAGAACCATCTAGCGTCAAGTGGGAGCAGCTTTCGTGGTGTTTACATAGGCAAAAAATGAATTTTGTAGACGAGAGTCACGTTGGCATCCGTGTGGACTTGAACGTTTGACCGGAAAAATTATTTGGCGCCGTGGGGACCGGGACGTTTGAGTGGCGATATCGTACCAATATAAACAATATTTTTGTTTTATATATTATATCGTCGATATGTTTATATTTTTTTATAACTAAATTATCTACAGATATTCTGACAGAGCTTCTGCTTCAACTTCATCTTCCGTTTCGCCATCGGAATTTGAATATCCCTATCATGAAACTATAAATAAGTACGGAAGGAGTATCAGAAAAAAATAAAACGAAGCACTCCAATCAAGCAAGCATGCCAATCAATCAAATAGTATGCTGGCCATCGCCATTACGGCTTTATACACCAACTGATGAACCCCATTGTAAACAAACCAAAATAAATTAAAAACGCCGTCTTGTGTGGTCAGATGTTGCAAAAATCACATTGGGTTTGTCAATAAAAAACACCGGATCACATTTCCTAGGTAAATTTCTTATTTCACCAACTTATTTCTTCGATTTGACGCAAAATAATTATCAACAAAACAATCAAAATAAAAGCACAAAATCTAGCCAGTGCTGCCAACATGTAAACATGTAAATTTTCCGGTAAATGTGGGAGTATATTAAATAAGTTTTAATTCTCCTATTTTATTGACTTTAAATTATGAATCAGGTAAATAGGCATTTCTTTATCATTCTGGTTATCTATAATAATAAGTATATGTATTATTTGAAATATAATTATGATATTGAATTTCTGTTTGTAATATCTATACAATAGCTTAGCTTTAGATAGACGAATTATTATAGTGTTTATTTAAGCTAACCTCCAAAATAGCTGAACCCACTTTGATAATAATTTTACTGACGCTGATGCTACGCAGATAACAAACATGTTATATCGAGATTATAGGTAGCCGTAGAGCATAACTAATAGTCAATATTTTTTCAGATTTCCAGGTGATGAAAATTGGAAGTTAAATTGAATTCGCATAATCAGAGAATCTCACAATGAAAATAATTGGAATCCCACTAAATCTAGTATAGCATGCAGTGCATTAAGATTTTTTATGTAAATGAGCTTTGTACCGATATTATTCGGGCAATTCAAATTAATAATATTTATATATCCATAAATTTTTATTTCTTATGTATCAAACAATTAATATGAGAATAATGTATATTTTTTCATTATTAGGAACGTTTAATTGATCTTCCTAGTAACAATTGTAATATATGGCCACTTTTAAATAAGTATAATTATTATTTGATTTTTGGTTAGGCATTTCCACAGGAACAACGCATGCGAAGCCGCAGGCAGAAAAAGTTGTCAGCCAGTTAATAGGCACAATGAATAATTTATTCAAACTAAAATTAGAAAGTGAACGGAGAGTTGGGAATACACTGAAGACTGAACAGATTTTGTTGAAATATCTTCGATTAGCAAATACGTTACTATTTGATCCCGGGAAAGTACAGTGTTCTGTTCTGTCCTTGTGCGATAATCAAATTCACTGCAGTTAGCACCATAAAATGCTGGCGTAAATTTAAAAAATTATAAAAAGTAGGTCTAATAAAGACGATTACTGTGGCTAAAGCAGTACCTAAGTAGATTTTTTATAATTTACATATTCATTTGTAAACAATTATTAGGAAGAAAATTATGGGTAATTTTTTCTTCTGTTGGCATCTCTCTACACACTGACACTCAATGTCATTCCGCCATTGTTAGGATTCAAGTTTGATTTGACAGGATTCTATCCGTACTTTTCATAAATCCATGATCCCTATATAGTTTGTGAATCAGAGTCGTTCTGCAAATTTATAATTAATGGATCGATAATAATATCAAATCTACTATCGCGATCCCAGTAATTGTTTTCATTTTTTTGGACATGATCATCACATTTCTGCCATTTTTCCGCCGTGAACTCCGAAAACAATGTATTCAATAAGTTTATCTTTTCATCTAGAGAAGAGTTAATATGGTTATGAGCTATATTGTTTTTAATATCAGCCCAGACTAACTCTATGGGATTCAAATCCGGATGGTACGGCGGTAATCGTAGAACAGTATGTCCATTGGCTTTCAGGAGTTCATCAATTCTGTACACGGGCTCTTTTTGTGTATTATCGATAAGAAGTTGCAGTTGAGATTTTGTCATAGCTTCCGAAAATTCAACATTGTGGCGCCGTAACCAGTTCTGCATTTCGGTTTTGAGGCTTGCTATGGTTGGCTTCTTGTCAACCTGAACGCTGTGGTAAGACGCGTTGTCCAAGACAACCACAAAATTCGGAAGCAATTTATCTTTTAACTTTTCATCTACCCACTTATAAAAAGTAGGCACGTTCATGTCTCCATGATAGTCGCCGGTCTTAGCATCTGATTTGAATATCGTCAATGCACCATCAACCAAGCCATTTCGACATCCAGCGTGAAGAATTACCAAACGCCGTCCTTTTCCAATATCAGCATGAATTCCAGGTTCGGACGATGATTGCCAACATTTGCTTACATTGTGACTGGCGTTAATGTATGTTTCATCAAGGAAATATATGTTGCGGTTTTGCGTTCTGTAATTTCTGATTTGTGTTAAGTATTTTTTCCGCCACACTACAATATTAGGCTGCTCTATAAGGAGATGTCTCTTCGATTTGCATTTTTTGAAACAGTAACCTATTGTGTGTAAGAGGCTCCTTAGAAATTCTCGTCCACAATTTAATATGCCATCTTGTTTCAAACTTGAAAGTAACTTACGGACACTTGGCATTCTTTTTTCAAATTCATAAAACTGATGAATTTTTCTTCTGATAACTCCTAAATCAAAATCATCAACAACATGTTTTTTCTTTATAGTTTTTGGTTGTTTTGGCGAATTAAATTTCAATCGGCCCAAATTTTCAGTTGATGAATTGCCCTCTTTTATCACATTTCTTGCGGTTTTTTCGCAGTACCCCGTAGCGTCTGCCACGATTTTGGCAATATTTGCATCACTTTTATATTCAAAGCTCTCTCTGTCTGCTTTTCTTTTCTTAAAATATTCGGCCACTTTAAAAATTATGGCCTTGACATCACGAGATAGCGCTCGGCCCATCTTTGGATATTTATCTCATGTGTATCTGACATAGACCGTCCGGTACAAAGGCGACCTACTGCCGTGAGCGTCGACGGCAGACTGATGGATCGGAGCGGCCGATACTTCCCCCCCGTCCAGTGTTGCCAATGCTACGGCAATTACCGTGTTCTACGGCTTTCAGGCCAAAATATCACAAAATGCACGGCCTACGGCTGCAACCCTGTAGCCGTAGCAGATTCTACGGCTATTCGCAAATTCTACGGTAATTGATTAACTCCGATGCGCGAAATTACTCACTTCTCATTTACCCAAATATTATTTGACAGGAGATCGAGAGGAACAGCACTTTAGGATTGTCGATTTTTAAACATCGGAGTAGCTTACCTGTATTCGATTACTAATCCAAATATACCGAATGCCAACATTGCAAAGTTGTCTATGGCTGTATGGACTTTGTTACTCTTTCTACTCTATAAGTAAAATGAAATGTCTATGGCGTGCAGCTTTAGACGGGGATTTCCCAATTATCATAATCAAATAGTGCATCCTTTTTTTATTTTCGTGGATGAGTGATACAAATGATTAGCTAGCTCACAGAACACTAATACTCCTAGAGCTTGCTATCATAACTCATAAGATAAACACGGAATCTATTATTCAAAAATATTTCTTGAATAAGAACGAAGAAGAGTTTATAGAAAGTATTCGAGATTTATACCGTGAATAATAGGTTTATATAAAAATTAAAGCTATTCAAAATAATTATTTGTTGTTATTTCTTCAAACAAATAGAAAAAAAACAACATTAGCCAAATGGCGCATTTTTAAGGTTTTTAATGTTTAAAACGTTTTATTATCATGAATTAAACGTTATTTACATTTTTTTTAAGCAATGACACGGCCCACCGATGATCTTTTTCCATAGAAACACGGCTTTTTTACCTAATATACACGGCCGCCTAAAAATTATCATTGGCAACACTGCCCCCGTCTCGCCGCGCGCATACCTCAGGAGCGGTACAGCGGTTTCGGTCGAACTATATCTACTGTATTTGTACTGAGTCAGGCTCCCGCCGCCGCCGCCGCCGCCGCCATTGGACACCATACACTACCTATTTAATTTAGTCTCTGGGGATCATCTCGTGGCGTTCACAGGGAAGAGAGTCCCAAAACAATTAGAACCTACAAAATTAGTCCTAATCTTGTCCCAATCAATAAAAATTGTACATTTGGACCAGCAGCGGAAGCCGGATAAATTTTTATCACGAATTTAAAATGGCGGCAGCCTGGGAACCGGCTGGATGATTCAGCCCTATCATTAAAGTTGCCTAGTTTATAGTGTTGAGTTGGTAATCTTATGTAGGCAGAGAAAATATTCATCTCTCGCATTTGTTTAATAATATAAAATACTAGCGGCCCGCCCCGGCTTCGCACGGGTATTAAACAAAAATTTCAGAAATGATACACACTAAAACCACACGTTTCACAGTTTTCTTAGGGATCTTTACTTTTTTTAACAGCATTGGGGTTTTTGACATTGACTCGACATTCCAAAACTGACACTGGCCGTAGAGAAAAAGCAAGCACCGTGCGCTATACAACCTCATTTTCTATTCTGACGCGCCATAATAGAAAAAGAGGTTGAATATACAGCCCACGGTTCAATTATTGAATTTTTCATGCGGATCCCTAACTTTTTTGAAAATATTATATAGCCTATGTTCATCACGGAAAATTAAGGATTCTAATGGTGAAAGAATTTTTTAACTCGGTCCAGTAGTTTCGGAGCCTATTCAATTCAAACAAACAAACAAACAATCAAATCTTTCCTCTTTATAATATTAGTATAGACTACCTACCTACCTATTCACTTTGGAGGTAAAGTACCTACTGAATAAATTATTCTATAATATAGAAGTAAAATACTTAAACGGAAACAATCTTAGTAAAAAAATACGTTACCTATATAGTTAAGTACAGTCAACGATAAAACTTGCTGAACATTGTCAATTGTTTTTAAAATGTACGTTTACACACGTACACTTGGAAGACTGACCCTGTTCAACAGATTTGTTTCCAACGAGTTAGATTTAACCTGCAAAACATCAACTAACACAAATAATTAATTACAAAAAATACTAATTTATGTAAAATATAAACCAAAATAAGTGAATCCCTAAAAATTCACTAACATGACGGTAGGTAGGTATATGATAGTAAATCTCAATGGCTGTTTTCCCTAGCTCGGTGGCTGTGCGCACGATGCGTTAGACGCTTTGGGTATATGCGGCGGCGGCGGCGGCGGCGGCTGCGCGGCCTGCGCGTGCAATGACTGGCGGCTGAAATGTGCCTTGTGCTCCGATTGGACCATCGCTTTTACACGCGTCTGCTTCACGAGCTCCGGCGTCAACGGCCGCCGCACTGGCTGAGTCGACGCCATACGCAGCCACGAATACAGCGGGATCTAGAACAACACGACATTCATAACCATTTCAATGATACTGTGGTACCTACGGACGTTGAAGTGGATAAGAATCTATTAACCTCGCCTGGCTTTAGGAAAACCCGAAGCCCTACCCTCGACGATATAAAAAATAGCTGTGAAACTGTACACAAAACGTAATAGGAAAAATGCTAGTGCTATGGTTACTATGCCTACTTTGAAATGAAATACTTTACACATCTTAAATAAAATATGATAAAACAGGCAACTACTCACGGTTGGTAACGAATCGTCGAGTACGATAGGGTCTTGTCGATCAGGCCGCTTTGGCAGACTGAAGTAGTTCCCGAGAAGCGGGTCTTCGGGCAACTTTCCGAAGGTTTTCGTGTTAAGCTCCTGCTTAGTGATGTCGCGCAGTTTGTCTTCCTCCACTTGCCCTGGGACGTAGCGAGACACGTATCCGCTGCGCCACACCTGACAACACAACCTATTAGGACCCACCAAAACATCTACCAGAATAGAATAAAAGCTAAATTGATGAAATAATGCATGTGTGTTTTACTGCAAATAACCGCAATTGCAATTCAAAAATCTGTCAAAATTGGTCCCCAAATGGCACCAAATTTAGCTTCTAAATAAGAGTGCATACCTACTTCGTAAGTAGGTATTTGGTCGATAACCTCCTTGAGTTCTCGCAAGGTGTTTTTAATAATCACCTTGAACGTGGTGAAGCTGGCGACTTTCTTGACATCAGGTGGGAAGCGCGGCACTTTGATGTTCCACGGCAAAAAGGAGCCAAGTGTCTGAAGGTACTCGCCCGAGAGCCGCCACAAGCGCACGCTGTAGTCTGAACTGCCACTACGCACATCAATCAGTAAAAAAGATCATAAATTAAACACCGAACAAAAACTCCCAGAGAACTTAAATGCCACCTGAGCAGGAGCCGCATGTCGTCGATGTAGGCGATGGTGGTGATGCAGCGCAGATGTGCGCGGTACGAGTTGAGCAGCAGTGGCAGCGGCTGGCCGCGCGCGCTGCGTTTGGCGCGCCCTTCGATGCGGTCCTTCCAGAGGAACGGGAATTGAAGCCGCAGGGCAGGCATGTTCACGTGAACCTGCAATCACACTTTCCATGAATACTAACCTGGACCATCTGAGAAATCGTGAAGTACATACTCAGTACCCGCACGTGCCTACTGCCGGTCCTTTCGTGTGGAGTCTTATCCAAACCATAGGATCTACTCGTAGTGTAAAACATTTAAAGACATTGGAGGAAGTAACCTACTTTCTCATTCCTCAAGTAATTCTTCATAAGCCAGGTCTTGATGTATCCCATAGTTGTGCCAGTGAAAAGATAATCATTTTCTACATCGGTGGCTAACGCAGATACGTAGTCGCCGGCTGTGTGTACGCTCTGGAACGCACCCTGAAAGCCACCTGCAGAGTGGTCTGACCAGCACTGAATTTTGCCGTTCTCAAGTGCTAAGATCAAGGAGGCTGCAACAAGGATGAGGTTAGATGAAAATTAACATATTTACGTTGCGTGTTTTGAAGTTTCTGGTGTATCACTGACAAATTTAATTTACTCTATGATGATCACTGATCTCTTACCTACGTGCATATGTACAGGGCGCGTCTCCAGGAAGAGGCAAGCTTGCACGGCGAGCTTGCGCATCCGTTGTGCGACCACTGGTAGCTGTACAGCGGACACGCGCCGCGCTCTCGCCTTCGCCACCGCGTCTTGAGTACTCTGCCGGGCGCTCATGCCTGCACGCATGCCCATACTTGGGCGAGACCCCGTACCCATGCTCATTCGTCCACTGCCGCTGTCAAATTAAAGTCAATTGATTAACTTATTAGCAGCCATTTTCAATAAATTGATAACCTAGAATCAAAAGCTGAATATTTTTAGTTTAAAAGTGGCCGTTGAATTTGGTATTCATATAGTAGGTAAGTAGTAAGGTACAATACAAGTATTCACAGTTTTATAATCTAATAGAAAAGAAAAAAATCATCACAGTCAAATAAATAAAAATATATAATAAAATGTAATAGAGGCTCTAATTAGATTTTATAATTTTTTCTATATCACGTCTATTTTATAGGTTTGTGATTGTATATTGTTTGTATATTGAGATCTAGTAGTTACATAAATAGGGATGTAAAAAACCATAACTTATAAAATAGAAATGCTCACTATATAAAAATTACCAATACAATGCACGATACCTACACACAAAGGTATAGTGATAGTAGTTACGTGGTCTTGGAGTGAGTGGTACTAGACTCCATCTGCTGTGCCTTAGCCTGCTCGCGCTTGCTGTATGTCATCTTTATGCGCATAGTCGGCTCAGTGCACGAGAACCGCCTGCAACGAGAGCCAATTAGTTTGATCTCCATATTACTGCGCGTAAATATCCTGCGTAATTGCGGATCCTATTTATTTTTACCTGTAAGGCTGCCCCGTTTCAAGTTTCCACAACATGAGCTCAGAGCTGTAAGAAGTGGTGGCGACAGTGAGAGGCGGACGTACGGCGGCGGCCAGAACATCGTCCGTGTGCCTCGTCTCCCAGCCCTTACCCGACGTTTCCAAGCCCGTGTCTTCAAACTCAGTAATGTGACGGTTCCAGCCCACAGCTAAGATCCTGAAAAACCTCTCTAAAACTTAACAAGCTTGCCTACTGACTTGCCTAATATTTAAATGTAATGATTTATGACAGGGGTACCTTCCCTCGACCCAAAAGCAGTTGGTGACTTCGCTCATGTATTCTATCCCCATGGTCCTCAAGCACAGGCCAGAATTGAAGTTCCATACCTGAAAAGTTCATAATTCCCCATATTACCTATGTGTTTTGTTTCTATTAAAATTAATCAAGAAAAAAATTGGGATAAGTAACCTTTAGCTCCCCGTTCCTGGCACCTGTAAGCAGCAGCTGGTAGCCGGGATCAAAGCACGCCGCTGTGATCTCCACGGGTATCAGCTCGCCGTGGATCAGCCGCGTGTGAGCATCCCTCACAACCACATTACGCTTTCCTGTTTTAAATATACTAAGCATTGAATTCTTGACATGCGTGGTCTGGTATGCGGTGACACGAATATTTCGAAAGAGTGTCGATGGACATATACCTTCTACGTCCTATTTCTTAGCAAAAATAAATATGTAACCATAACCACCTAAAAAAAGCGACTTCGTACCTGTGACAGGATCCCAGTTGATGAAAATGCTGTCCATCCCACAAGTGATGACCAACTTGAACAATGGATTATACAATATCTTGCTGACAGCTCTACAGTGCGTATAACCATCGGTGTGATTAGCATTCAGCTGTTCGTCGAGCACAAGCACGGCGATCTTGATCGCACCGAGTATGAAAGCTCGCGTTGCTGGATTGTACACAGCTGAGATAGGGGTTCGCTCGCCCACTTGCGAGGGGATATCAATGTATGTCTGCAAGGAAGGACCATGCAGCGCGTTCAATAATAATAATGCCAATGACACGATTCTTAGAAAGTTTTTTTATAACTATGTACCAAGGTATGTTAATCTTTAATGTATTCATCATTAGACCTTAGCTATGTATGTTTGTATTTGTCTTGCGTTGCCTTGAAATAAATTAAGTAGATGGCTAAAAAGAAAGAAGTAAAGCGACAAAACTGAAGATGCGAAGATTAATGTTCTCACCTGCAAGCACGTCTGCGACTGTACGTCCCAGACTTTAATGATGCGGTCCCGCGACAGAGAGTAAATTGTGCCGCCACCATTCTGCAGAACGATAGCAGTCACGCCAGCATGGTGCCCAGTGAATATTACGTTGGCTTTGGAAGGCACAAAGGGGCTCCAAACGCGTACTGTGCAGTCGGGCCCGCCAGTAACCAGGACATGAGACTCCTCGTCGAAAGCAAAACATTGGAAACCCTGCGGTGGAAATCTATTTGCTTATGTTCCTTGTAGATAGGTACACTTATGTACATTACAAGTGCACACTAGGTACTTAATAATTTGATGCTTAATTTTATGAAGAAAATAGGGACGATTATTATTAACCATTACGTTCCTAGGCATTTACTGAGAGTAAAATCAATTGTAAGATTAACAAGGAGGTGTTTTATAGGTACCTGCTCCATTTACCTAGGGCGTTCACTACAAAGTTTATTTCAGTCATACAAACTGATAATTTAGACAGACTCTATAATTTGATATCACACTTGACCTTGGTAGAACTTCTTGATTGTTAGGTCTATGTAAAAATTTACGTTATCACAATTTGTTCTGAAAAAAAAACTTTTTTCCTTTATAGGCGTCGAGGTCTGTTATTATTTTAAACTAAATAGCTGCGATAGTTGCTCAGATAGGAAATATTGAAAAATGGATTTCGAAACCGATCTCGAAACCCTTAAAAGGAAATAATTTTAATGAATATCTTTTCTTTCGTTGTTTCGAAATGGAAGTCTTTTGATTGCAGTCCGTCGTAGGTCGTACAGGATACCTAAGGAGCAAATGTTACACAGTACCTACCTACCTAGTTAAAATTCGGCTAGCATCATACAACTGCAAGATAGTCTGCAGTTTCATGTTGTTACGCCAAATATAAACGTGGAAGAACATCCACCAAAGACGACTTGCTTACACAGCCAAATGACGTCATTATCTCAGAACAAATGGCGGCTATCTACTACGTTGAAATTAAGCGCAAAACGCCCCACGTAGAGTTAATTATGAAAGTGTACAGTTACCTTCTCGGTCCTAAACATGGTATGCGTCTTCGACCTGGACAGGTCGGTCATAAGCAGCGAGTCCGGGCAAGTAGAGCACGACACCACACAGTGTAGAGATGAATAGAACGACACCTGTCGAACCCAATCCGAGTGCACGTTCTGAATCTCAATGAGACGCATTTCAGGCAGCAGGCTCGGCTATACACAAAATATATTTACATACTTGGTAGGAGGTAACGAGAGAAAAAGAATGAGCGCACAGAGTTATTTATTATACCCTCTTGATATTAAGTGGGGATATAATACCTTCTTCTGTAGCTCAAGATGTCTAAGCTGTATGAGGGGACGTTCAGCGCGGTTCTGGAAGGGCCCTCGCTTGAAGGGAGAGAACTTTAGCACACGCACATTGCCCCCCACATCGCCGCAAATGAGAAGACAATCTTCGTTAATATCTTCCGTGAAGTGATAGTACATCGTGCATATCTGAAAATAAGTTTAATGATCCATCACAATCTCAATATGAGAGATTACTTTTGATATAGTCTAGTAGGACCGGTGGTCCAGTATTATAAAAACACACATCAAAAAGGAAGCAGAGATTATGTCATTAGTGCCAGACTTTCTTAAGCACACAGACCCGGAACAATTTAGTAGGTTCCTATACTTATTATAGATTCAAGCAATTTCTTATATTTTTTACAGGAACGTAAAAAGCTTTTGATATGTAATTAGTCACTAGCCATATACTCCCAACTGGAAATTACGATCTTCATTGTGAATGTTTTTGCTGTGCAGTCGTAGAAGCGTAGCTCGCGCTCCGTGGAGCTCGTCACAATGATGTTCACATCCGGCATGCACACCATGTCTGTCACCCATGTGGAACGCATCTTCAGATACGCTGGAACACATAGGTACGTACAATATTAGGTGAACTTCTGGACAAAGAAATGAAAATAACTCGTTATGAGCTACCATTTTTTGACTACCACTTCCACTGGGCACTGGCTTAGAAACTTGGCAAAGGGAAAAATTTATGGCTAGGCTAGGTACGCAAAGAGCGAGAACATATAGGAATGTGGGTAGTTAATATGTAATTATCTGCAGCACCCTTAGACGACACAACATACAGATGCCTAGGTAGGATGTAGCGGCAAGTATGCAGACGAAGTGACAACTCACCTCCAGGTTGCTCATTGACTTCCAAGGGCTTCAGGCCCAGCTTGGCTCGGAGGCGGTTGGTTTCCTGGACGGACAGGCTTTCCTGGCCACCGCCGCCGGAGGACGCCGGCGGAGACGCCTCTCTGATACTGCTGAGCTCCTGGCTTTTATCCCTATGAAATAATAGGACTTAGAGCTCTGGTGACAAATGAATTTCACATACAACATAATACGAAATTGATTTGTAATTTGAGAATATTTTCAGCATGATAAAATAAATAATCAAATAATGTTGGACAATCCACACAGCATCATCTAGCCCCAAGCTAAGCAGAGCTTGTGTTATGGGTATTAGATGACTGATATACACAATATTACATACATAGATATTTTTTATTACTATCCATAAAAAACGACCAGAACACCCTGAACAAATATTTGCAGATCGTACAAATATTTGTCCCAAGGCGGGAATAGAACCCGCAACCTCCAGCGTCGCAGGCGGACCTTCGCCCACCGCGCCACAGAGGTCGTCAAAAGATCTGCTATGAATTGTATTAGAATAGTATTGATGTAGATTCCTGCTACAAGCTTTTTTGAAAATACTTAATACCCATCTGCAAATATAAAAACATAAAAACGTGTTTTCTTTGAAAAAATCCGATTTGGTTTAATTTAATTACAGTAAAGAATTTGGTAAAAAAAATGTGGTAGAAACCTAGACTAGACAAGTTGGTACAATTTTGGTCATGGTGAAATTACGCTCAAGTTACAAATCATTTTGGTATTCTAAATACCTTTACAAAAGTGTCTCGTAAAAAAAAATATTTGCGATAACGGACTAACAACTTAAAAAAATGCCTACTTATAAAATTTAAGCCTGTGGGGTTTGCCGTTTGTCGTTTGGTGCCAGCATAGAATTTCTCCACCCCAACTCTTCCCATGGGTATCGTAAGAGCCGACTAAGGGAGACACACCGGGGGGCGGGCAGCAGCGCTCTCTGCAGAACAACTCCGAATTGCGATCCCCAAGACGCATGCCCAGCGTGGGGATTATGGGCAATAAGACCCAAATGTAATACATAATGCCACTTATGGCGTTCATTAAAGGGAGGACTAGAGGTCCAGCAGGCATTATAGGTAGATAGTGTTCAAAGTAGACCACTGTCTACTGTGTGTGCCAATGTAGTTTTGCTTACCTGTCCGCCCTGTGCCTCTCTTCGCGCATGCGCCGGTCGCGGTCTGCGCTTGCGCTGCGGCTACGCGAGCGTTCGTCGTTGCCTTTCGCGAGGTGGGAGTCCACGGGTACCTCTTCAACTGCAACAATCGAGAATACTCACATTTAAAAGCTGAAAATAAACTTTTACCTTGTTAAATGGCCGTTAAGGGCTAAATGATATCTGCATAAGGTTTGGGAATGTATCACTCATACTATTTTCTGCGTCTCGCTGTGTCAGTACCATCGCCACTAATTTTTTTGTTTTTTATTTGTAACTAGCTTCTGCCAGCCGCATCATACGCATTTTAATTAATGTGGTGAGTATACTCTTTTTTCACATTGATACTCAGGTTGGTCCATTAGCCTAACCTAAACCGTATAGTTTTCCAGATCTGTGTCCAAAATTTCATATCTGTTCAGTAGTTTTGGCGTAGTATTCGGCATCTTCACAGTGGTTCTTTGCAACCAATGATCGAGAAAACCATAATATGAGTGTAACATTCACAAATAACAATAGATTAGATCAGCAGTCGCTGACCAGAGTTTCATCATAGTATACCATTCGCAGAGACCTAGTAGTAGAATTCCCTTTGTGTTTCTTTCATATCACTGCAGCCATGCCAGTAGCCTGGTCTGCTGTACTGACTATATGAATATTATGTTATGATTATGAATGACCAACCTCATGGTATTTCATTGAAATGCTCCAGTCAAGTCAGTCTCAGGGTTTTATTGCCTATAGAAACAGGGTTTACTCTTTATACACTAGCTTATTAATGTTATGATAATATGTTTTATGTTTTACTTATGTCACACCAGCTATAGAGCCAATAACCAAGTAGGTGAATTAAAATCGACTCATTTATGAAAGACAACACATACACATTACTTATTTATTGGTCAAGATATATCAGTGCTTACGCCTATCTATCAGAAAATACAACTTCTTACTTTAAAATTAAGTTTAAGAACAGAGCAGCTACATGAATAATTTTTTTAGGAAGGAGGTATGGATTAGCCCAGGTTTATGGACATAAGTAGACACCGCATGTAGATATAACTAATCATATGCCTATAAAAAGACCAGAAATTGTACTTATTCTTCTACCGGTCCTTATCCCACGCGAGGTGGGGTGTACACATGTATTTTTCCACTCTCTATCAATTATCATCTCCGTACTAACAGCTTCCTTACCCATGTCATCTTTCACACAATCCATCCATTTTTTCTCGGTCTTCCTCTACCTTTATATCCATCCACATCCAAAAATAAAACTCTTTTTGTAACTTGATATTCCTCCCTATAAATGACATGCATGTAGGTACCATGCTAACCTGTTACTCCTCATCTTTTCCGTCACTGGTGCCACGTTCAAACATAAGATCATAATGTTGTACCTGAACTACTGATATTTATATGAATAAATGATTCAGAGGATAACTGCCTATGGTTATCAACAATGATACATACAATGCATACAATCAATAGTGCAGTTTATAAATTGGTATGTTTTAGAAGCTAGCAGAAATTAAACCTATAATATCTAAGCTGACTTAACTGCTGAGTGTAGGTATTTGTTTACATCAAATATAATCTATTCAAGTTGTTATTTAGTTTCAGCCTTGACCGTAAATAACAACAAGTCTAATCAACAGAAACAAGTTCCATATCAACATTTTCAGGAATATAGAAGATTTAAACCCAGTTTCAATATTTTCATTGTTTGGATTATTTTGTTTATTAGCTATAACAGTATGTAGGTGGATATTTTATAAACAAACTACTTTGGCACTTGTAAATTTTGATTGAATGAGTTTATAGTAGGCTATGATTCAACCACACTCTAAGCTTTGTTCATAATTTTTCAATAGTAATAGTATATCTTCATAGATTAAAATAGGTACAACAAACATAAAGCCCACCAAGTCAAAGATTTAAGAACCTCATTCTTACAACATTATAGTTTTAAATGTTTGTGTCCTCTGAAGAGAATACCCACCTTATCCGGGAGCGTTGAGGACGCGGTGGCCCTTCTCGAATGCCACCGAGTCTGAAATAATGAGCAAATTGTGCCATTATCATTGTCAAGTGAAACAATAGCTGGTTCCAATCAAGATTTCCATCTGCCTAAATAATGTAGCGCAGTTTAGGACTTTCAAATCATGAATCAATACGTTTTTTGGAATCAGCAAATTAACGTAACAGAACAAGTTTTGGAAATCGTAATTGGAGCTCAGCTTTACATAATAATCAAGTGTTGATGTACTGACCATCTGGAGAGCGATCCTTCTTGCGGTTTTTGTGCTTCTTGTGGCGTTTCTTCTCGCGCTCCTCGCCATTCAGAGGAGATCGCGATCTACTCCTGTGTTTCTTCTTTTTTGATTCTTTCTTGTGTTTTTTGGAAGATCCCATATTGTTTTACGTACTATACCAGCTAAACTTTTCGTGGACAACGATACGAAAGAAAAGCTTTAGAAAAACAACCTGTATTCTAAAAACTAAATCTGTTATTATCCGTGAAATACAACATGTGTGATGCGTCATACCATAAAACACTCACTTCACGTCACGTCAGTCATTCCATGCCATCCTTTTTTCAGAAACCAAAGCAAAGCAAGGCCTAAGCTAAAATCACGTTCATATGCTACATCATCACAATGTTCATAGATTTAGATTTCCATAGATTAATTATAAGATACTCACTCTACGCCATAGATAAAGTTTCAATAAATTACTATTTTCATGCAATGACAAAAGAAAATTACTTCTTTTTTTATAGTTGCTTTGCTGTAGGTAGGGTAGGCTCCAATAGGCTCATAGGCTCTATTTCCAATCTATTCTCCAAAATACGCAATCGATTTTACGTTTCTAATATTTTTATGCAAAGTATGGGCACCCGGTTTACGTAATGGAGCGGTTATATTGTGTTCGCACTCTTCGAAGTCTCGATGAGACATTTCGAAGAGTGTTAGCTGGTATAGTTCGACCGAAACCGCTGTACCGCTCCCTAAGAAAGTGCGGCGAAGTGGGGGCCGAGGAAAAACGAGCAAGAATACACATGAGATCGATATTGTCGGATATATCTTACGATATCGTACCAATATAAACAATATTTTTGTTTTATATATTATATCGTCGATATGTTTATATTTTTTTATAACTAAATTATCTACAGATATTCTGACAGAGCTTCTGCTTCAACTTCATCTTCCGTTTCGCCATCGGAATTTGAATATCCCTATCATGAAACTATAAATAAGTACGGAAGGAGTATCAGAAAAAAATAAAACGAAGCACTCCAATCAAGCAAGCATGCCAATCAATCAAATAGTATGCTGGCCATCGCCATTACGGCTTTATACACCAACTGATGAACCCCATTGTAAACAAACCAAAATAAATTAAAAACGCCGTCTTGTGTGGTCAGATGTTGCAAAAATCACATTGGGTTTGTCAATAAAAAACACCGGATCACATTTCCTAGGTAAATTTCTTATTTCACCAACTTATTTCTTCGATTTGACGCAAAATAATTATCAACAAAACAATCAAAATAAAAGCACAAAATCTAGCCAGTGCTGCCAACATGTAAACATGTAAATTTTCCGGTAAATGTGGGAGTATATTAAATAAGTTTTAATTCTCCTATTTTATTGACTTTAAATTATGAATCAGGTAAATAGGCATTTCTTTATCATTCTGGTTATCTATAATAATAAGTATATGTATTATTTGAAATATAATTATGATATTGAATTTCTGTTTGTAATATCTATACAATAGCTTAGCTTTAGATAGACGAATTATTATAGTGTTTATTTAAGCTAACCTCCAAAATAGCTGAACCCACTTTGATAATAATTTTACTGACGCTGATGCTACGCAGATAACAAACATGTTATATCGAGATTATAGGTAGCCGTAGAGCATAACTAATAGTCAATATTTTTTCAGATTTCCAGGTGATGAAAATTGGAAGTTAAATTGAATTCGCATAATCAGAGAATCTCACAATGAAAATAATTGGAATCCCACTAAATCTAGTATAGCATGCAGTGCATTAAGATTTTTTATGTAAATGAGCTTTGTACCGATATTATTCGGGCAATTCAAATTAATAATATTTATATATCCATAAATTTTTATTTCTTATGTATCAAACAATTAATATGAGAATAATGTATATTTTTTCATTATTAGGAACGTTTAATTGATCTTCCTAGTAACAATTGTAATATATGGCCACTTTTAAATAAGTATAATTATTATTTGATTTTTGGTTAGGCATTTCCACAGGAACAACGCATGCGAAGCCGCAGGCAGAAAAAGTTGTCAGCCAGTTAATAGGCACAATGAATAATTTATTCAAACTAAAATTAGAAAGTGAACGGAGAGTTGGGAATACACTGAAGACTGAACAGATTTTGTTGAAATATCTTCGATTAGCAAATACGTTACTATTTGATCCCGGGAAAGTACAGTGTTCTGTTCTGTCCTTGTGCGATAATCAAATTCACTGCAGTTAGCACCATAAAATGCTGGCGTAAATTTAAAAAATTATAAAAAGTAGGTCTAATAAAGACGATTACTGTGGCTAAAGCAGTACCTAAGTAGATTTTTTATAATTTACATATTCATTTGTAAACAATTATTAGGAAGAAAATTATGGGTAATTTTTTCTTCTGTTGGCATCTCTCTACACACTGACACTCAATGTCATTCCGCCATTGTTAGGATTCAAGTTTGATTTGACAGGATTCTATCCGTACTTTTCATAAATCCATGATCCCTATATAGTTTGTGAATCAGAGTCGTTCTGCAAATTTATAATTAATGGATCGATAATAATATCAAATCTACTATCGCGATCCCAGTAATTGTTTTCATTTTTTTGGACATGATCATCACATTTCTGCCATTTTTCCGCCGTGAACTCCGAAAACAATGTATTCAATAAGTTTATCTTTTCATCTAGAGAAGAGTTAATATGGTTATGAGCTATATTGTTTTTAATATCAGCCCAGACTAACTCTATGGGATTCAAATCCGGATGGTACGGCGGTAATCGTAGAACAGTATGTCCATTGGCTTTCAGGAGTTCATCAATTCTGTACACGGGCTCTTTTTGTGTATTATCGATAAGAAGTTGCAGTTGAGATTTTGTCATAGCTTCCGAAAATTCAACATTGTGGCGCCGTAACCAGTTCTGCATTTCGGTTTTGAGGCTTGCTATGGTTGGCTTCTTGTCAACCTGAACGCTGTGGTAAGACGCGTTGTCCAAGACAACCACAAAATTCGGAAGCAATTTATCTTTTAACTTTTCATCTACCCACTTATAAAAAGTAGGCACGTTCATGTCTCCATGATAGTCGCCGGTCTTAGCATCTGATTTGAATATCGTCAATGCACCATCAACCAAGCCATTTCGACATCCAGCGTGAAGAATTACCAAACGCCGTCCTTTTCCAATATCAGCATGAATTCCAGGTTCGGACGATGATTGCCAACATTTGCTTACATTGTGACTGGCGTTAATGTATGTTTCATCAAGGAAATATATGTTGCGGTTTTGCGTTCTGTAATTTCTGATTTGTGTTAAGTATTTTTTCCGCCACACTACAATATTAGGCTGCTCTATAAGGAGATGTCTCTTCGATTTGCATTTTTTGAAACAGTAACCTATTGTGTGTAAGAGGCTCCTTAGAAATTCTCGTCCACAATTTAATATGCCATCTTGTTTCAAACTTGAAAGTAACTTACGGACACTTGGCATTCTTTTTTCAAATTCATAAAACTGATGAATTTTTCTTCTGATAACTCCTAAATCAAAATCATCAACAACATGTTTTTTCTTTATAGTTTTTGGTTGTTTTGGCGAATTAAATTTCAATCGGCCCAAATTTTCAGTTGATGAATTGCCCTCTTTTATCACATTTCTTGCGGTTTTTTCGCAGTACCCCGTAGCGTCTGCCACGATTTTGGCAATATTTGCATCACTTTTATATTCAAAGCTCTCTCTGTCTGCTTTTCTTTTCTTAAAATATTCGGCCACTTTAAAAATTATGGCCTTGACATCACGAGATAGCGCTCGGCCCATCTTTGGATATTTATCTCATGTGTATCTGACATAGACCGTCCGGTACAAAGGCGACCTACTGCCGTGAGCGTCGACGGCAGACTGATGGATCGGAGCGGCCGATACTTCCCCCCCGTCCAGTGTTGCCAATGCTACGGCAATTACCGTGTTCTACGGCTTTCAGGCCAAAATATCACAAAATGCACGGCCTACGGCTGCAACCCTGTAGCCGTAGCAGATTCTACGGCTATTCGCAAATTCTACGGTAATTGATTAACTCCGATGCGCGAAATTACTCACTTCTCATTTACCCAAATATTATTTGACAGGAGATCGAGAGGAACAGCACTTTAGGATTGTCGATTTTTAAACATCGGAGTAGCTTACCTGTATTCGATTACTAATCCAAATATACCGAATGCCAACATTGCAAAGTTGTCTATGGCTGTATGGACTTTGTTACTCTTTCTACTCTATAAGTAAAATGAAATGTCTATGGCGTGCAGCTTTAGACGGGGATTTCCCAATTATCATAATCAAATAGTGCATCCTTTTTTTATTTTCGTGGATGAGTGATACAAATGATTAGCTAGCTCACAGAACACTATTACTCCTAGAGCTTGCTATCATAACTCATAAGATAAACACGGAATCTATTATTCAAAAATATTTCTTGAATAAGAACGAAGAAGAGTTTATAGAAAGTATTCGAGATTTATACCGTGAATAATAGGTTTATATAAAAATTAAAGCTATTCAAAATAATTATTTGTTGTTATTTCTTCAAACAAATAGAAAAAAAACAACATTAGCCAAATGGCGCATTTTTAAGGTTTTTAATGTTTAAAACGTTTTATTATCATGAATTAAACGTTATTTACATTTTTTTTAAGCAATGACACGGCCCACCGATGATCTTTTTCCATAGAAACACGGCTTTTTTACCTAATATACACGGCCGCCTAAAAATTATCATTGGCAACACTGCCCCCGTCTCGCCGCGCGCATACCTCAGGAGCGGTACAGCGGTTTCGGTCGAACTATATCTACTGTATTTGTACTGAGTCAGGCTCCCGCCGCCGCCGCCGCCGCCGCCATTGGACACCATACACTACCTATTTAATTTAGTCTCTGGGGATCATCTCGTGGCGTTCACAGGGAAGAGAGTCCCAAAACAATTAGAACCTACAAAATTAGTCCTAATCTTGTCCCAATCAATAAAAATTGTACATTTGGACCAGCAGCGGAAGCCGGATAAATTTTTATCACGAATTTAAAATGGCGGCAGCCTGGGAACCGGCTGGATGATTCAGCCCTATCATTAAAGTTGCCTAGTTTATAGTGTTGAGTTGGTAATCTTATGTAGGCAGAGAAAATATTCATCTCTCGCATTTGTTTAATAATATAAAATACTAGCGGCCCGCCCCGGCTTCGCACGGGTATTAAACAAAAATTTCAGAAATGATACACACTAAAACCACACGTTTCACAGTTTTCTTAGGGATCTTTACTTTTTTTAACAGCATTGGGGTTTTTGACATTGACTCGACATTCCAAAACTGACACTGGCCGTAGAGAAAAAGCAAGCACCGTGCGCTATACAACCTCATTTTCTATTCTGACGCGCCATAATAGAAAAAGAGGTTGAATATACAGCCCACGGTTCAATTATTGAATTTTTCATGCGGATCCCTAACTTTTTTGAAAATATTATATAGCCTATGTTCATCACGGAAAATTAAGGATTCTAATGGTGAAAGAATTTTTTAACTCGGTCCAGTAGTTTCGGAGCCTATTCAATTCAAACAAACAAACAAACAATCAAATCTTTCCTCTTTATAATATTAGTATAGACTACCTACCTACCTATTCACTTTGGAGGTAAAGTACCTACTGAATAAATTATTCTATAATATAGAAGTAAAATACTTAAACGGAAACAATCTTAGTAAAAAAATACGTTACCTATATAGTTAAGTACAGTCAACGATAAAACTTGCTGAACATTGTCAATTGTTTTTAAAATGTACGTTTACACACGTACACTTGGAAGACTGACCCTGTTCAACAGATTTGTTTCCAACGAGTTAGATTTAACCTGCAAAACATCAACTAACACAAATAATTAATTACAAAAAATACTAATTTATGTAAAATATAAACCAAAATAAGTGAATCCCTAAAAATTCACTAACATGACGGTAGGTAGGTATATGATAGTAAATCTCAATGGCTGTTTTCCCTAGCTCGGTGGCTGTGCGCACGATGCGTTAGACGCTTTGGGTATATGCGGCGGCGGCGGCGGCGGCGGCTGCGCGGCCTGCGCGTGCAATGACTGGCGGCTGAAATGTGCCTTGTGCTCCGATTGGACCATCGCTTTTACACGCGTCTGCTTCACGAGCTCCGGCGTCAACGGCCGCCGCACTGGCTGAGTCGACGCCATACGCAGCCACGAATACAGCGGGATCTAGAACAACACGACATTCATAACCATTTCAATGATACTGTGGTACCTACGGACGTTGAAGTGGATAAGAATCTATTAACCTCGCCTGGCTTTAGGAAAACCCGAAGCCCTACCCTCGACGATATAAAAAATAGCTGTGAAACTGTACACAAAACGTAATAGGAAAAATGCTAGTGCTATGGTTACTATGCCTACTTTGAAATGAAATACTTTACACATCTTAAATAAAATATGATAAAACAGGCAACTACTCACGGTTGGTAACGAATCGTCGAGTACGATAGGGTCTTGTCGATCAGGCCGCTTTGGCAGACTGAAGTAGTTCCCGAGAAGCGGGTCTTCGGGCAACTTTCCGAAGGTTTTCGTGTTAAGCTCCTGCTTAGTGATGTCGCGCAGTTTGTCTTCCTCCACTTGCCCTGGGACGTAGCGAGACACGTATCCGCTGCGCCACACCTGACAACACAACCTATTAGGACCCACCAAAACATCTACCAGAATAGAATAAAAGCTAAATTGATGAAATAATGCATGTGTGTTTTACTGCAAATAACCGCAATTGCAATTCAAAAATCTGTCAAAATTGGTCCCCAAATGGCACCAAATTTAGCTTCTAAATAAGAGTGCATACCTACTTCGTAAGTAGGTATTTGGTCGATAACCTCCTTGAGTTCTCGCAAGGTGTTTTTAATAATCACCTTGAACGTGGTGAAGCTGGCGACTTTCTTGACATCAGGTGGGAAGCGCGGCACTTTGATGTTCCACGGCAAAAAGGAGCCAAGTGTCTGAAGGTACTCGCCCGAGAGCCGCCACAAGCGCACGCTGTAGTCTGAACTGCCACTACGCACATCAATCAGTAAAAAAGATCATAAATTAAACACCGAACAAAAACTCCCAGAGAACTTAAATGCCACCTGAGCAGGAGCCGCATGTCGTCGATGTAGGCGATGGTGGTGATGCAGCGCAGATGTGCGCGGTACGAGTTGAGCAGCAGTGGCAGCGGCTGGCCGCGCGCGCTGCGTTTGGCGCGCCCTTCGATGCGGTCCTTCCAGAGGAACGGGAATTGAAGCCGCAGGGCAGGCATGTTCACGTGAACCTGCAATCACACTTTCCATGAATACTAACCTGGACCATCTGAGAAATCGTGAAGTACATACTCAGTACCCGCACGTGCCTACTGCCGGTCCTTTCGTGTGGAGTCTTATCCAAACCATAGGATCTACTCGTAGTGTAAAACATTTAAAGACATTGGAGGAAGTAACCTACTTTCTCATTCCTCAAGTAATTCTTCATAAGCCAGGTCTTGATGTATCCCATAGTTGTGCCAGTGAAAAGATAATCATTTTCTACATCGGTGGCTAACGCAGATACGTAGTCGCCGGCTGTGTGTACGCTCTGGAACGCACCCTGAAAGCCACCTGCAGAGTGGTCTGACCAGCACTGAATTTTGCCGTTCTCAAGTGCTAAGATCAAGGAGGCTGCAACAAGGATGAGGTTAGATGAAAATTAACATATTTACGTTGCGTGTTTTGAAGTTTCTGGTGTATCACTGACAAATTTAATTTACTCTATGATGATCACTGATCTCTTACCTACGTGCATATGTACAGGGCGCGTCTCCAGGAAGAGGCAAGCTTGCACGGCGAGCTTGCGCATCCGTTGTGCGACCACTGGTAGCTGTACAGCGGACACGCGCCGCGCTCTCGCCTTCGCCACCGCGTCTTGAGTACTCTGCCGGGCGCTCATGCCTGCACGCATGCCCATACTTGGGCGAGACCCCGTACCCATGCTCATTCGTCCACTGCCGCTGTCAAATTAAAGTCAATTGATTAACTTATTAGCAGCCATTTTCAATAAATTGATAACCTAGAATCAAAAGCTGAATATTTTTAGTTTAAAAGTGGCCGTTGAATTTGGTATTCATATAGTAGGTAAGTAGTAAGGTACAATACAAGTATTCACAGTTTTATAATCTAATAGAAAAGAAAAAAATCATCACAGTCAAATAAATAAAAATATATAATAAAATGTAATAGAGGCTCTAATTAGATTTTATAATTTTTTCTATATCACGTCTATTTTATAGGTTTGTGATTGTATATTGTTTGTATATTGAGATCTAGTAGTTACATAAATAGGGATGTAAAAAACCATAACTTATAAAATAGAAATGCTCACTATATAAAAATTACCAATACAATGCACGATACCTACACACAAAGGTATAGTGATAGTAGTTACGTGGTCTTGGAGTGAGTGGTACTAGACTCCATCTGCTGTGCCTTAGCCTGCTCGCGCTTGCTGTATGTCATCTTTATGCGCATAGTCGGCTCAGTGCACGAGAACCGCCTGCAACGAGAGCCAATTAGTTTGATCTCCATATTACTGCGCGTAAATATCCTGCGTAATTGCGGATCCTATTTATTTTTACCTGTAAGGCTGCCCCGTTTCAAGTTTCCACAACATGAGCTCAGAGCTGTAAGAAGTGGTGGCGACAGTGAGAGGCGGACGTACGGCGGCGGCCAGAACATCGTCCGTGTGCCTCGTCTCCCAGCCCTTACCCGACGTTTCCAAGCCCGTGTCTTCAAACTCAGTAATGTGACGGTTCCAGCCCACAGCTAAGATCCTGAAAAACCTCTCTAAAACTTAACAAGCTTGCCTACTGACTTGCCTAATATTTAAATGTAATGATTTATGACAGGGGTACCTTCCCTCGACCCAAAAGCAGTTGGTGACTTCGCTCATGTATTCTATCCCCATGGTCCTCAAGCACAGGCCAGAATTGAAGTTCCATACCTGAAAAGTTCATAATTCCCCATATTACCTATGTGTTTTGTTTCTATTAAAATTAATCAAGAAAAAAATTGGGATAAGTAACCTTTAGCTCCCCGTTCCTGGCACCTGTAAGCAGCAGCTGGTAGCCGGGATCAAAGCACGCCGCTGTGATCTCCACGGGTATCAGCTCGCCGTGGATCAGCCGCGTGTGAGCATCCCTCACAACCACATTACGCTTTCCTGTTTTAAATATACTAAGCATTGAATTCTTGACATGCGTGGTCTGGTATGCGGTGACACGAATATTTCGAAAGAGTGTCGATGGACATATACCTTCTACGTCCTATTTCTTAGCAAAAATAAATATGTAACCATAACCACCTAAAAAAAGCGACTTCGTACCTGTGACAGGATCCCAGTTGATGAAAATGCTGTCCATCCCACAAGTGATGACCAACTTGAACAATGGATTATACAATATCTTGCTGACAGCTCTACAGTGCGTATAACCATCGGTGTGATTAGCATTCAGCTGTTCGTCGAGCACAAGCACGGCGATCTTGATCGCACCGAGTATGAAAGCTCGCGTTGCTGGATTGTACACAGCTGAGATAGGGGTTCGCTCGCCCACTTGCGAGGGGATATCAATGTATGTCTGCAAGGAAGGACCATGCAGCGCGTTCAATAATAATAATGCCAATGACACGATTCTTAGAAAGTTTTTTTATAACTATGTACCAAGGTATGTTAATCTTTAATGTATTCATCATTAGACCTTAGCTATGTATGTTTGTATTTGTCTTGCGTTGCCTTGAAATAAATTAAGTAGATGGCTAAAAAGAAAGAAGTAAAGCGACAAAACTGAAGATGCGAAGATTAATGTTCTCACCTGCAAGCACGTCTGCGACTGTACGTCCCAGACTTTAATGATGCGGTCCCGCGACAGAGAGTAAATTGTGCCGCCACCATTCTGCAGAACGATAGCAGTCACGCCAGCATGGTGCCCAGTGAATATTACGTTGGCTTTGGAAGGCACAAAGGGGCTCCAAACGCGTACTGTGCAGTCGGGCCCGCCAGTAACCAGGACATGAGACTCCTCGTCGAAAGCAAAACATTGGAAACCCTGCGGTGGAAATCTATTTGCTTATGTTCCTTGTAGATAGGTACACTTATGTACATTACAAGTGCACACTAGGTACTTAATAATTTGATGCTTAATTTTATGAAGAAAATAGGGACGATTATTATTAACCATTACGTTCCTAGGCATTTACTGAGAGTAAAATCAATTGTAAGATTAACAAGGAGGTGTTTTATAGGTACCTGCTCCATTTACCTAGGGCGTTCACTACAAAGTTTATTTCAGTCATACAAACTGATAATTTAGACAGACTCTATAATTTGATATCACACTTGACCTTGGTAGAACTTCTTGATTGTTAGGTCTATGTAAAAATTTACGTTATCACAATTTGTTCTGAAAAAAAAACTTTTTTCCTTTATAGGCGTCGAGGTCTGTTATTATTTTAAACTAAATAGCTGCGATAGTTGCTCAGATAGGAAATATTGAAAAATGGATTTCGAAACCGATCTCGAAACCCTTAAAAGGAAATAATTTTAATGAATATCTTTTCTTTCGTTGTTTCGAAATGGAAGTCTTTTGATTGCAGTCCGTCGTAGGTCGTACAGGATACCTAAGGAGCAAATGTTACACAGTACCTACCTACCTAGTTAAAATTCGGCTAGCATCATACAACTGCAAGATAGTCTGCAGTTTCATGTTGTTACGCCAAATATAAACGTGGAAGAACATCCACCAAAGACGACTTGCTTACACAGCCAAATGACGTCATTATCTCAGAACAAATGGCGGCTATCTACTACGTTGAAATTAAGCGCAAAACGCCCCACGTAGAGTTAATTATGAAAGTGTACAGTTACCTTCTCGGTCCTAAACATGGTATGCGTCTTCGACCTGGACAGGTCGGTCATAAGCAGCGAGTCCGGGCAAGTAGAGCACGACACCACACAGTGTAGAGATGAATAGAACGACACCTGTCGAACCCAATCCGAGTGCACGTTCTGAATCTCAATGAGACGCATTTCAGGCAGCAGGCTCGGCTATACACAAAATATATTTACATACTTGGTAGGAGGTAACGAGAGAAAAAGAATGAGCGCACAGAGTTATTTATTATACCCTCTTGATATTAAGTGGGGATATAATACCTTCTTCTGTAGCTCAAGATGTCTAAGCTGTATGAGGGGACGTTCAGCGCGGTTCTGGAAGGGCCCTCGCTTGAAGGGAGAGAACTTTAGCACACGCACATTGCCCCCCACATCGCCGCAAATGAGAAGACAATCTTCGTTAATATCTTCCGTGAAGTGATAGTACATCGTGCATATCTGAAAATAAGTTTAATGATCCATCACAATCTCAATATGAGAGATTACTTTTGATATAGTCTAGTAGGACCGGTGGTCCAGTATTATAAAAACACACATCAAAAAGGAAGCAGAGATTATGTCATTAGTGCCAGACTTTCTTAAGCACACAGACCCGGAACAATTTAGTAGGTTCCTATACTTATTATAGATTCAAGCAATTTCTTATATTTTTTACAGGAACGTAAAAAGCTTTTGATATGTAATTAGTCACTAGCCATATACTCCCAACTGGAAATTACGATCTTCATTGTGAATGTTTTTGCTGTGCAGTCGTAGAAGCGTAGCTCGCGCTCCGTGGAGCTCGTCACAATGATGTTCACATCCGGCATGCACACCATGTCTGTCACCCATGTGGAACGCATCTTCAGATACGCTGGAACACATAGGTACGTACAATATTAGGTGAACTTCTGGACAAAGAAATGAAAATAACTCGTTATGAGCTACCATTTTTTGACTACCACTTCCACTGGGCACTGGCTTAGAAACTTGGCAAAGGGAAAAATTTATGGCTAGGCTAGGTACGCAAAGAGCGAGAACATAGTAAAAGCAAACACAGACTAACGACTACTGGAGTAGGCTGTTCGGAGAAGTTCCATGTCGAGTGACCACCAGTTTATCATGCCATCGCGGCTTGCTGTTATATACATGCCCTGCATGGGGTCTGCTTTTCGGTCCTGTAACGCATTAAAGAAGACTCAAGTGCGCTTTACATATTTAGCTCACGAGCTTCGACATACTAATTCAATCATATTAGTCACTGCGTTCTTACGAGAGTGAAAATCAAAATTGCATACAAAATCATGCTCTGCTACAGCAAATCAATTCTAAAGGACCTTGGAAACATCAGGACAAAAGCATATCCGGGAGATAGGGTGACGATGATTTGAGCGCATCACAGTCGGCACCCCCATGATGTGTTGCTGCAATGCTTGGTTCTGGTTTTCTCCATCCGCTCCAAAGTAACCCTGGAGTAGGTAAGATATCAACTCGTCCCATCCGATTTCGCCGTCACGATTTGTATTAATCTGAGAAGTTTTATTACAGAATAACTAAAGAGTCGAAGTTGGTAGCTCATCCTTAACAGCATAAATTTACTGCTGAACGTGTCTCCAAAACAAAAAGGATTTTGTCATCATCATCACGCTGGGTGTTAGGTAATCGCAGTGGGGGTGACATCCATGGGCTTAGTTATAGTTATGGATTCTTTCGCCGCGACCAAACCCCTCAGCCGTTTGTACCTAATAAATGATTAGGTATAGTTCGACCGAAACCGCTGTACCGCTCCTGAGGTATGCGCGCGGCGAGACGGGGGGGAAGTATCGGCCGCTCCGATCCATTAGTCTGCCGTCGACGCTCACGGCAGTAGGTCGCCTTTGTACCGGACGGTCTATGTCAGATACACATGAGATAAATATCCAAAGATGGGCCGAGCGCTATCTCGTGATGTCAAGGCCATAATTTTTAAAGTGGTCGAATATTTTAAGAAAAGAAAAGCAGACAGAGAGAGCTTTGAATATAAAAGTGATGCAAATATTGCCAAAATCGTGGCAGACGCTACGGGGTACTGCGAAAAAACCGCAAGAAATGTGATAAAAGAGGGCAATTCATCAACTGAAAATTTGGGCCGATTGAAATTTAATTCGCCAAAACAACCAAAAACTATAAAGAAAAAACATGTTGTTGATGATTTTGATTTAGGAGTTATCAGAAGAAAAATTCATCAGTTTTATGAATTTGAAAAAAGAGTGCCAAGTGTCCGTAAGTTACTTTCAAGTTTGAAACAAGATGGCATATTAAATTGTGGACGAGAATTTCTAAGGAGCCTCTTACACACAATAGGTTACTGTTTCAAAAAATGCAAATCGAAGAGACATCTCCTTATAGAGCAGCCTAATATTGTAGTGTGGCGGAAAAAATACTTAACACAAATCAGAAATTACAGAACGCAAAACCGCAACATATATTTCCTTGATGAAACATACATTAACGCCAGTCACAATGTAAGCAAATGTTGGCAATCATCGTCCGAACCTGGAATTCATGCTGATATTGGAAAAGGACGGCGTTTGGTAATTCTTCACGCTGGATGTCGAAATGGCTTGGTTGATGGTGCATTGACGATATTCAAATCAGATGCTAAGACCGGCGACTATCATGGAGACATGAACGGGCCTACTTTTTATAAGTGGGTAGATGAAAAGTTAAAAGATAAATTGCTTCCGAATTCTGTGGTTGTCTTGGACAACGCGTCTTACCACAGCGTTCAGGTTGACAAGAAGCCAACCATAG
Organism: Eupithecia pulchellata; assembly: GCA_963931895.1. Lineage (NCBI taxonomy): Eukaryota > Metazoa > Arthropoda > Insecta > Lepidoptera > Geometridae > Eupithecia > Eupithecia pulchellata. The sequence goes on from OZ007530.1 coordinate 2,787,005, forward strand.
CAAGCCTCAAAACCGAAATGCAGAACTGGTTACGGCGCCACAATGTTGAATTTTCGGAAGCTATGACAAAATCTCAACTGCAACTTCTTATCGATAATACACAAAAAGAGCCCGTGTACAGAATTGATGAACTCCTGAAAGCCAATGGACATACTGTTCTACGATTACCGCCGTACCATCCGGATTTGAATCCCATAGAGTTAGTCTGGGCTGATATTAAAAACAATATAGCTCATAACCATATTAACTCTTCTCTAGATGAAAAGATAAACTTATTGAATACATTGTTTTCGGAGTTCACGGCGGAAAAATGGCAGAAATGTGATGATCATGTCCAAAAAAATGAAAACAATTACTGGGATCGCGATAGTAGATTTGATATTATTATCGATCTATTAATTATAAATTTGCAGAACGACTCTGATTCAAATTCCGATGGCGAAACGGAAGATGAAGTTGAAGCAGAAGCTCTGTCAGAATATCTGTAGGTAGATAATTTAGTTATAAAAAAATATAAACATATCGATATAATATATAAAACAAAAATATTGTTTATATTGGTACGATATCGTAAGATATATCCGACAATATCGATCTCATGTGTATTCTTGCTCTTTTTTCCTCGGCCCCCACTTCGCCGCACTTTCTTAGGGAGCGGTACAGCGGTTTCGGTCGAACTATAGTACAATGTTTAGGGTGATAATGATGAAGAATTTAGTTAGGTTCAGGTAACTAGAAATAGGTAAAATTTACTTTTATAAAAAGTATATTGAAGTCTTCGTCATCGTACTCCGCACTGAGCAACGTTCTAAGTAGAGTTCTGAATTCCTGGGGAAATAGTTTATTTTGGTATGCTGTCTCAAAGGCTTCCTTGATCGACAGCATGTTGGCCTTAGAGCATATTTCATGCAAAGGGGCATTGCGCCATTTAACGTGCGTGCTCGCCCCAGTAGTGCTGACATCTGACTTTGAACATAGAGACAACAGCGATTTCACATCGATAGTAGTATCAGCCATAGTTGCAGCTGCTTGGAAATATACCTAATAATTAAACACTGTTGTCTACTTAAAATTATACATTTAAAAAAAAATAAGTACAGTAAACATGTAAGTATAATTATTAAAATAAGAATCTTGCATAAACTCAAAACAAATTAATGTGTGATTGATCGATAAAATCTACTTCAAATAGACGTAAACTATAAATCACAGAGTACATTATAAATAATAAATAATACACTGCTATAAATGTCGCGGTACACATTAAAACAGTATCACTAGAATGCTTGGACGAATAAAATTACCCTCTCTAATAAGTTCCATGTCATCAGCTTCTCTCTCATAGTTGGCGCCCTTGGCGCAAAATTATTAAAATCGATGTGACGGCGAGACGTTCAGCCTTTTATAGAAGTTGAAGTTAAATTTCGTTCTGAGCATTTTTGTCAGAGGTTGCTTGATCTTAAGTTTGCCTGAGAACAACTATTTTGATGTATGATGATTTCTATAGTACCTACACTTAATTTTTACATCCTTACGTAAGCTTAGGAGATTCGAAACTAAATCAAAACCCCTCCCGAGGACGCAGACCAAGGTAAATTAACAGCGAAAGAGTTTTCCGGGTTTTCGTCCATTTAATTAGAAGAGCTAGAACTTTCAAAATCTATGCTCCAACCAAGCTCACGTTCCTTGACTCATTGTGTGAAAGGAGAACCTTTATGTGATGTCTCCTTGATCTGACTAGACTAGTCTTTTGTTTTCAACGGTTTATTTTATGTACGCTGATCCTAAAGCATTTAGAACAAATGCACTAGGACGCTGATGATTAATTTGAAATTGACGCCAGATGAAAAACAAGTACGACAAGTGCGAGTGTAACTCGCGCGCCGAGGGTTTTCAACTTTTGTCGTTTAGGTAGGTACGTATATGACGACCTGTTGGCGGTGGGCTTACAACGCAGGAGGTTCCGGTTTGATTTCTGCCTCGGGACTAATATTTGTAAGATCTCCAGCATGAAAGTATGAATAAGTTCGGAAGGAGTCTCATAAAAAATAAAAAGAAGCACTCGGTACTCTGACATACTGTCTATGATTCAAATAGTATGTCAGTCGCCGCCATAACGCCCATAGACACGAACCTAATAACATCATATAAACAAATCAAAACAAAATGAAAAACACCGTCTTGTGTGGTCAGATGTTGACAAAATCACAATGCGTTTGTCAATAAAAAACACCGGATCACATTTCGTAGATAAATTTCTTATTTCACCAACTTATTATTTCGATTTGACGCAAAATTATTATCAACATAAAAATCAAACTATAAGCACAAAATCTAGCCAGTGCTGCCAACATGTAAACATGTAAATTTTCCAGTAAGTGTGGGAGGATATTAAAAATGTTTTAATTCTCATATTTTCTACATCATCATCATCATCATAATATTCTCATATTTTATTGACTTTAAATTATGAATCAGGTAAATAGGCATTTCACCATCCTGGTTATATAAAATAATATGTGTTAAGTATTCGAAATATAATTAGGATACCTATTGAATTTCACTTTGTAATATCTATACAATAGCTTAGCTTTAGGGATACGAATTTCGAAATACCTATGTTTGTTTTTTATTTGAGCCAACCTCCAAAATAGCTGAACCCGTTTGGATAATACTTTTACTGACGATCATGCTACGCAGATGTTATATCGAGATTATCGATAGCCGTGGGGCATACTAATAGTCAATATTTTTTTCATATTTCCGAGTGATGAAAATTGGAAGTTAAATTGAATTCGCATAATCAGATAATCTCATATTTAAAATAATTTGAATCCTACTAAATCTAGTGTAGCATACAGTATGCGTAAAGATTTTTCATGTAAAAGCATTCGGGCATTATTATGTAGGTATACATAATTTTTTATTTATTATGTACTTATCAATAAACAATGAATATGAGAATAATGTATATTTTTTTTCATTATTAGGAACGTTGCATTGATATTCCCAGTAACAATCATAAGATGTGGCTGCAAATGTAGTACATATAAATAATTATAATTTTTATTTGATTTTTTTAATTATATTGGTTAGGCATTTCCATATGAACAACGTATACGAAGCCGCAGGCAGAAAATGTTGTCAGCCAGTTAATAGGCACAAAGAATAATTTATTCAAACTAAAATTAAACATGCAACGGAGACTTTGGATGTGTTTAGGTTTGTTACTTCTGCACACACACTCAGAGGCCTGAACATATTTTGTTGAAATTTCTTCGATTAGCAAATAGGGGTTACTATTTAATCCCGGGAACAATCAAATTCACTGCAGTTAGCACCATAAATATTAATAATTAATGTTTTAAATAGAATTTGTTGAATTATTATTTTTATTAACATAATCCAGATTTTATTGTCTTTCGTGCGATACTTATTGTATTAATTAATTTTAATTAGTTAGTGTAAGTGGTTGTATGACCGTTCTAATTAAATTAATAAATAAAAATAAAGCGCTGGCGTTTATTGAAAATTATAAAAAAGTAGGACTAATAAACACGATTACCGTGGCTAAAGCAGTACCTAAAATGATTCATTATAATTTACATATTCATATGTAAACCATTATTAGGAAGAATATTTATAAAAATTATGGGTATTTTTTTCTTTTGTTGGCAACTCTCTATACACTGACACTCAATGTCATTCCGCCATTGCTATGAATCAAGTTTGATTTGATAGGATTCCGTCTGAACTTTTCTCTAAGTCTATGATCTCCAGATTATTTGTTCGGGTGTTCTAGTCCTTTTCTGTACACAAAAATAAATCATCTAATGTGATACTTATACTTTATTAAGTATAACAGCTATCGTAGTAATACTAATTAATAACACAAGCTTTGCTTAGCTTGTGGGTAAATGATACTGTGTGGATTATCTAGGATATCTCTTCTAAAATTTTTTGAGAACAACGGTTTTGGTGCGCTGTGGAACTATTATAACCAGGGATCGGAATAGGTAGAGTTTTTAAGTACCAAATGACGTCATACACGCTAGAACGATAGCTTAGTATGGATATGTCTCATAATCTCGAAATTCATATACTAAATGAATCCCGATATTCTTCAATTTATTTACGTAAGTATTTCGATAACGAAACATTTATTTTTATTTTAAAAATATAAAATTTATATTAATATAATAAAAAAAATGATTGATTCCTGCACGATATGTCGGATAGCGGTTTTTGTTTCTCAACAAAGCGTGTAGGCGTAGACTTTTTGATTTCTCTTTCTATTGTGTATATTCCTGCCTTGTAGCAGGCGGGGTGCGGGGTGGACGTTGGGATGACCAGTTTGAAAAGAGGTTGGATATAATATAGGAAATTGCCGTTTGGTGCCGGCATAGAATTGCACCACCCCAACTCTTCCCGTGGGTGTCACGTGTCGACTAAGGGAAACACACCGAGGGCGGGCAGCAGCGCCCTCTGTAGAACAATTCCACCGAACTGCGATCCCCAACCCGCATGCCCAGCGTGGGGATTATGGGCAATAACCCTAAAATGATGAATAATGCCACATATGGCGCTCATTAGGGGAGGCCTATGTCCAGCAGTGGACTATATAGGCTGATGTTGTTGTATACCAATATGTACAACAGTATAATATTGGTACATTTTTGTTCACCCGTTTGTTTCGGTGCGTTGAGTGTGCTTAAATTATGGATCCACGCCATTCAAGTTACAAAACGTGGCTTTAATTAGCATTTTTTGAGAAATTGAAATATCAAAAATATTTTACAATTCCCGATTCAGGGATTAAAAAGGCATAATTATCCATGTTCTGTTATCCTTGGCTTTTTACGTCATTAGGTACTTAAAAACTCTACCTATTCCGATCCCTGATTATAACAGTTACTAGAGATTAGTAAGTAGGTAAGTGGGTTGGTGCCTACAATTTTTTTTTCGGCTTTTTTCAACCTATTTCACTAAGTATTATTTTTACAGACTTATCTAGATTTTTCCTGTAAAATATTGATCCATGTCTACAAACACGAAATCTACAAACGAGTACCTTTCATTTGACACCACTTTCGACTTTGTACGTCCCATTTAAAATTTTGATTTCAAAATTTGTATGGAAAATCTTCATTTTGATTTTTCATTTATCTTTCTATAAATATGTGCGGGCGCACAAAATGTATTATTATTTCAAATTTCAAGTCAATAGCTGCAGTAGTTTCTGAGATATTAAGGATTCAAAACACAAAACAGACCCAAAGCGATCCCATAAGGGTTTTGCAACCGATGGCAAAACCCTGAAAAACTGTACTACTCATACATAAAGTACCCTTCTCATTACTATACGGTACCATAGATTTATTTAAAAAAAAAAGTCAGCTTGACTGACGTTCGTTCGTTTCGTTTCGTTGTCAAAATAGATCTCAGAATATGGGTCTGACTGAGAAATAGTAAATGTACATAACCTAAAATTAAAATTACTTGCTAGGTCGGCGGAGTTTTGTATTCAATCAATCTCAAAGAGAGAGAAGTGAACCACTAAATTAGACTTGAATTACGATAATAAGACTACCCACTTCATTCTGTATTCTTTTTGTGGTAAACATTAAACAAGTAAAATTTGTAGCTATATAATTCAGACAGCAACATCAAAATGTTTCTCACTTTGAGGCTGCTGTCGAACAGACACCCATCATTCATAGGGCGAACTGTGTTTGTGAGGAATAACGATGTCGATAATGCATGCAGGCTAGTCAACAGAATTCTTGGGAAGGAAGGCATTCTGCAACAGTACAGACTCACCAGATTCTATGAAAAGCCTTTTCAGGTTTGTTTTATCACCGACGAATTTAATTATACTATAGTGTTTTTAAAATTCATCACTTCCTATTCCTAAACCTTCAACTTGCTTATTCTATCTCACCCCTGTTCCTGCCAAAGACAATTCAATGTGTCTTGTTCCCGCTGCATTTGGTACAATTCCAGTTTATTGCTCTATTTTAGTTTGTCTCTATCACTAACTAAAATAAAAATCTTTAGTGTAGCAACCTACACTATGAAATATATTAACTAATTAGACTGTAATTGTGTTGTTATAATTATTCTAATGTTTAGGTAAATTCTTGAAAGCTGGCACAATCATCCTATATTTTTTGTGTACGGGCCTGAGATATTTAATTTAAAAAAAACATAAGCTGCTTTTTAATTTTGCTATCTATAGGTATAGTATATTTTTCATACTATTTGAGACTGAAATTTTGGTCTTTATCACAGTTTATATGCAAAAACTTAATAAGGAATCAGACAGACAACATTTTTTGAAAACAGCGTGTTTGAACTTTGACAGAATAGACAACTTTTGTGTTTGCAGTTATACTTTGCAACTGCGGATGAATTAAACTCGAGTAGGCTTTCAGTATCCACAGATCCTGCTGGTCCTGCTCCGGTACTTTAAGGAGCTGGGCTGGTTAGGTTAGGTTTGCCTGTAAAGGCAGGGGGATGTCAGTGCAGATCTCAGTTCCCCCACTTAGAATTAGAATTATCCACAGATTTGTGACATCAATGAGGTCAATTGTATGAGAACACAAGACAATACCAGCTCTTAGTAACTTACCTATTCAATGCTAACTAATACAAGATGGTAATTCTTCTTTGCAGACAAGACGGCGTGTAAATCATGAGAGGTGCAAAGCTATATACAATGAGGATATGGAAAGAAAAATACAATTTGTCTTAAGAAAAAATAGACACGAACCATTTCCAGGCTGCCATTAATATGATATCATTATTTTATGTAATTTTCTGTAAGTAGGTACTAAATTAAAACAATAAATATGTAGAAAGATACCATACTTTTATTTAGAGTACATACAATTCATAGCAAAATATGTAAAAGAATAGGTATAAATTGTCATATTTGTTTCCAATGCAAGATAAGCTGCATTATAAAATTGTGAGGTAGATATACAACCATACTCCACAGGGTTTTCTTCAATTTGACTTGCTTGAATCATTACATTCATAATAACAAAACTAACACCAGCCAACTGTTGTATTCAAACTGGAAGATGATCTATGTACAAAAGTTTAGGTTAAATGATAGGAAGAATCCGTAAATTTGGCAAATGTTGAAACTGTTAAATAAAATAGCAGAGCTAAAATTTAAATGAACCTTTTACATTTATAACATGTATAAGTGTGAGTAGTCTAATCCTTGACCATCATTGGTCAGTCCATCAAAAAGATCCAAAAATGTTCAAATCTCATTTGCACTTATTTCAGCCTCATACAAGCCCCCATAAAATAGCCTCTATATTGGGCAGATACATAAATTGTGCATAGGCCCTTTCAGGACCTTTGGTTCGTCACGTATAGGACATGCAGGTGTCACGTCGCCGTACATAATAGTGGTATCTATAACAACGACGGCAGGTCTTGATCCCACATCTATAGCTTAAGCCTCCTTGGGGCTTTCCTTTGCAATACTTTAGACCACATGGGTACCAGTTGACACAAACCTAGAACAAAATATAGGCATTAAAAAAATACTGGTTAGTTCCTTAGAAATTAAAATACAATCCAATACCAATGTGAATTATAAAGGGGGTTAAAGAAAATCATGGAAAACTAATGTAGATAGGTATATTTTTATTTGATATGTTTTATGATCAAATCTTGACCACCCATAGATGGATCTGGTACTATTTGTACATTTTACCACCAACAGCTATTAAATATCATATAAATCAATAACAAATTAACTTATCATGTGACTAACTGCGGGCTAGGCAATATAAATGTTTGTTAGTTTACCTCTGTGTGGCAAATGCACTCCTTGACTGGGTCAGCTTCTGCAACACATGCTTTCACAGCTGGCTTGCCCTCGGGTGAGTCAGAGGAAAGCACATGTGGCGGAAAGGGGGTCACAGCTGATGTATATGATGATTGATCTATTCCTGTAACACAGATACACTAAGTTGATAATATTACCTTTAGGGAAAACTCTTTTCATAACTATGTAATGCATGTATGTATGTAGTGTCAGTATACCTTTTATTTAGGTATACAATTTAAAAATATAAAAAAAAAAAAAAAACTAGTTTGTTAAGTTTGGTGTATAGGTGGAACAAAGAAAATATAGGTACAATACTTATACCTACTAATAATGATTCTTCATTTCTGTAATAGAATTTAAGAGAGTTATGAAGTAAAAATTTAACCTGGTCTAGGAGCCCATCTTGCTAGGTCAGCGGCACGCAGGTAGATCCGGTCCCGGGCAGCATTGCAGTGCCGAGCAGCAGCGGGCGACAACAGCTGTGCAGCACGACCAGCCCATGCTGTGGCTGTAGTCTGTCGCCAGCCTTTGTCTTCTTCTGCAGTACGCACAGTGCCAGGATTTTTCTGTGTATATGTCACATTATTTGCAGTAATTATTTATAATTTTTGGTTTTCTCAATTTGAAACTTACTTAGTTATATGTATTTGTTGTTATTTTTCTTGCATTTCAAATTTGTTGTTTTGTAATTCTTTTAAAAATAAAATTTATATTTAAAGTGCACTGGCAAGGACCAAGATATGCATGTATCAGCTTTAGAGCTGCCTGTGTATCACAAATCATAATAATATTCTACATTTATTAAATTTACTTTGAATAAAAATAATAACAATAGGGAAGAATTTCTAATAATATGGTGGTCTAGTGTAAATAAATAATTTGATTAGATTAAGAATTTCAATTGCCAAGCAATACTGAAGACTACAGGCACAATAGTAATGGAATTTAAAACACTCAATGAGGCAAGTAATCAATACTTTGAACAATTTTGATAAATAGTAGAAGATTATTCTTACTTGTCTAAGTTTAGCCATAGCATCTGGAGCAATGAAGTCTGCCTGCGCAGCATGTGTGAGGAAGCAGAGTGTCTGGTGGCCGGTCTGTCCTAGCTCCTCCTCTGCTGGTATCATCACTTTCACTGCTTCCACTTCCTATGGGCAGCAATAAACGTGAGTTAACTGAAAGAGCTTTTCTTAATTCAGATAAATAAATAATCAATCAAACCACAAGAAACACAGAAAGAAAATAAAAATATCTATAGCAAATCTTAATTCAAGCAGTTTCTAGGAATTGGTGCCACCATGCATGGAACATGGTGGTTCTCTAACACAAGCATATTTATGCTTAAAAGAGAACCCCAACCCATGTCAATGTACCTATATCCCATGTACAGAATTTTTTTTTTTAATTTAATGGTACTTACATTACTAAAGTCGACAAGCTGTGATACATATACTCCATCGAGTCGCATGAAGTCTAATGTGACCGTGTCCTCGGTTACGTTAGCGGTTATATTCTCCTGCATAACATCGCCCCCCTGAAACGTGAAATTATAGTAACAATTTAGGAGTTCACACCTCCAAAATCAAAATTTCTATAAAATCCAAGCATACCTGGTTTTTTACATTTATCAGCAGTTGAAGATTAGAAACCCCTACAAGAAAATAGATTACAACTAATTTAGCTATTGTTCTACCCATGATTCTGTCTGTATCATTTTCTAAATTGAAATCTACCAACTACACACCATTTTCATTCATTTCGTTGTTTGTTGTTGTGGGTGGGATGGGATGGCGCATTTGACACTGACATATCTGACTGACAAATAGACTGATGTTAGAGAACCTCGCGGACGAATGAAATCACCGCAAATCAAAAAGCGACCTCGTTCGTGCGAGCGAGATCGATCCATATTCTATAAATGCGTAGAATATTTTCGACTACTCGACAGCAGACGGCTAGTTCAGCAACAGTTGGCTACTTTAAAGCACGGAGACAGCAAGTGCAATAGTGCTTATGCCCGTCTCCGTGACGTTAACTTTAAAACTAAAACGCAACACACGCGAATTCTGACACCATGGCCGTAGGGAGGGGGGGGGGTTTGGGGGTTCAAACCCCCCCCGAAATGTTGAGGCACCGTTAAAAATCAAACTTGAATAGGTAAAATTTTCTCGGATACGTACTCGTACTTGGAAAGTGCGGCTTACTTTAAATAGCTATTCTCTCTTAAAAACACAAAAAAAATTTTGTCTCATTTCGTCTCCGATTAACAACAGCGCGCTCTGAGTCGTCGGTGGCGGACGGGGCGCGCTCGCGCACCATGCCATGCGATTCCTATTGTGTATTTACATACATTGTACTGTATGTAAGCACTTAAATATTTCTTAATTATTATCTTTTGAAAACTCAAACTTTTTTCGACAAAATTCGTCTCTACATTTTAAATGAGCTGGGTGCACATATCGCATTCATTTACGGCCGATTCCAGCTAGCCTGGCAGATCACGACATTACTTTTAATTTTATAAATCAATAGACCTATTTTGTTATCGTTCCGTAATTGAATTGCTTTCTCCGTTTACTGTCATGTATTTATTTATAACATACTTTTCTAAACTATTTAATGCGGCCGAAAAGGTCACAAAAAATTTCGCGGCTCGCTCCGCTCGCCGTTAATTCGGAATTATTCTAAGCTTTTTAACAACCTTGCGAAAATGCCACAATATCTCAAAAAATTTTCAGTGACCGCAAACACAACAAAATATCGGCGGTCACTCCACTCACTGTTATAATTTTGGCTCTAAAAGTTTAGGGGTTCGCTAATCATAATCTTTTGTCACCCTTGATTCTATTTTATAGATCATCCGAAAAGTCGCACAAAAAATTGCGGCTCGCTTCGCTCGCCGTTAATTCTGTAGCCTTTTGGTCATTTTTATCAGCCTGCCGAAAATATGTAAAAAAATTGCGGCTCGCTTCGCTCGCCGTTCATTCTGCAGCCTTTCGGTCAGTTTTATCAGCCTGCCGAAAATATGTAAAAAATTTGGCGGCTCGCTTCGCTCGCCGATCATTCTATAGCCATTTAGTCATTTTTATCAGCCTGCTGAAAATATGTAAAAAAATTGGCGGCTGGCTTCGCTCGCCATTCTCTCATAATAATGTGAATTGTTATACCTACCCTTACTACTAACTTTTTTGTCACCCGAAAATGACACTTGCTGGCATACCAATCTCCAAAATGACCACCGCAGTTTTTAAAATATTTGGAGCTAGCTGTCACATCTATTGTCACACTTTTGCCTACTTTTTTACAAAACATGGGAAAAATCTGAAAAAATTCGCGGCTCGCTCCGCTTGCTACCCATGGTTATTATTTTTGGAAAGTGCTTGGTTGAAAACCACTCCGGGTACTAGCATAAGTACTTATGCTAGTACCCGGAGTGGTTTTACAGAGTACATATATAAAGATGTTGCATGTTGTCTCGGGCCGGGCGGGTCTAAGGCTCGACCCCCCCAAATAGTATTTCTGGCTACGGCGGCCCTGCATTTCAGATATATTGTATTAATTATATCAGTCATCTAGTACCCAGTAGCTCTGCTTAACTTGCCTAACTTGGGGCTAGATGATGTTGTGCGAATTGTCCTGCATTATTTATTTATTTATCTAAGATTCATGTGAAAAAAAACTAAACTTTGTTGAAACAATATTATTTATTTTAAATTAACTGCCATTTGATAATTATTCTGCTTAAAATAATATTTTTATAAAAACCATTACTACTAGATGTAACAATGTAATGTTGAAAGTATGCAATATTTTAATTATGTAACATAAAACATTAGATTTTACGGGCACAAATAGTGTGTTTACCTAAAATTAAGTACTCTTTAAGTACCCAAAAAAGACTTAAATTTTATTAACTACACCTAATCATATTTAGTCAACATAACATAACATATGCACACTTTAAAATACAATGTTTTTATATTTCAAAATACAAACCTATAAAATGACATAAAGTAGAATCATTATCAAAAAGTGCACAAAAAAACTACCATTTTAAAATTGAAAAAGCTCATAGTTTTGGCCCTCACAATAAACTTAAAAGCAGACCTTACTACAAACGACTTTTTCAACAATGGTATTAATGAAACGGCACTGATCACTTTATAAGGTAACTTATTGTGACGGACTGTATACAAACTTCTTAAATACATTACAGAATGTTCCTTAACTCCTTAAAACTACATACATAAACATTCTAACAATAAATGCTTCTTATTTACAAAACTCGTTTGTAATTGCCCCATTTCTCCGAAACAGCACCAGAGTTAATAATTAAAAACGTAAACACAAAATAATAATACACAGGTACACAATCGAAAACATGTTTTTTCGTTTAATGAACTAGATTCGAGACAAGAGTTAGGGCTTGCGGCTCACTGGATTTATCATAGAGTAAAGTAGGTACCGGTGTATATGACATGAAAAAACATGAGATCTATTTAGCTTGTATATTATTAGAATGATAATTATTACATGTGATATTTCCATGTTACATTATGTATTTATATTAGTTTGTACGTATTCATGGATAATTATTATTAATTACCTCGGAACACTAAATATAATTAAGGCACATAGCTTATAAAAATTGTTATTGCAAATGATAATTGATTATGATTACCTACACATGTTTTACATAATAATAGCATTAATCAGTAAATTATTTATAGGATCAAATCTCCCATCGCGATCCAAATATTTGTTACATCTATGATCTTCAAGATAAAGGTAATTATAATTAGTAATTATACAGTTTTAGCAACAACTGCACTTTAATAATTCTGATAATCAATTATGATAAATTATCGATTATGTGATGTTCTTACATAAGTCATGTTTTAAAATATTATAGTGCGTTAGCCCTCGCACTTGGGGTTATCTCTAGGAAATTAAATAAATGGTCAGCGCAGCCCGTACTGAGGTAAGGTCGGGGGTTTGAATCCCACCGAAATTTAAAATTTTTGTGACATTATTTAATTTCCTATAAGTTAACATGTTAATTCAATAAAATTTTGTACATTTAAAACTGAGGACAGTTTAATACCTACATAATATATATTCAACAGTAAAATTATAAATCAAAATCTAGTATACAAATGTTTAATCATTAAGTACTAGTTTACATGAATCAGCAAGCTTAGTATAAATATTAAGTAGTATTGTGATATGAATCATAAGTACAAAACATTATTCAGAATGTCCTTTTCTTATGTACTACCGCAGTTATCTATTAAATTCAAAATTAAATTCTCCATACCTAACTCACTATCGCACCTTGTTGGATCATAAAAATAAACTTAACCATGGATAGATATCACATTATAAATTAATAAAATCTTATATGCTTTAAATTGTGTTAAGTAATAATAATTATAAAAACCTTAATGGTAAACAAAAGTCTGCGCCTTTTGTAAGGCGCAAGAAGATTTTGTAAGACTTTTTGTTTACCTTTCATATTAATATTTTTAAGTAGAATAAGTGAAAATCTCGACTGGTTTACGTGATGCAAATTTACGATCCTAATCAACTAATACAATCAAATAAAGAACTAAAGAACAGAGATATTCATCTTATAACCTTATAAAAATAAATTTCAATTATTTTAAAACATTGCCGCAACATACAAAGTGTTTGCAGAGAAGAAAACAAAAACAACCTTTTGTAATAACATTTACAAAAAACATATTCACTTGGAGATACATAGATTACTTGTAATCAAGTTTTGTTGTGTGTGCAGTGTTGTTATATAAGCATTACAAAAGTACACACTACCCATATACAATATTTATCCAGTACAAAACTATCATATCAACGGCAATGAGTGAAATCGCTGGCAGTAAATCTACTTAGTTAAATAGAATATTATTCGAATTTCCTAAAATAGGTCCCAAATTGAGGGGTGTGATATTGTGTTGTTCAAATGGGTACTTGCGTAACTATTCCAAACGTAGAGCGAGAAACTGCCAATTAACCATAATTTTGGATCATGGCTTTAAGCCTTGTTAGAAAGAAATATTTAACAGTTTGCTTTAATTTATTTATAACGCTCTAAGGGTACACGTCTTGGCTTGTAATACTTGTATTCATGACAGTTTCCCTCTCAACATTTGCAATAAATCATTTCAAATCATCAAAATAATATTCTAAAGAAATCTTAATATTGTTAGAGGTGTCTTCTAACAATATTAAGATTGCATATTTATGTCAATTTCCGTTCAAATTTCCAACAGAATAGACTACACCTAAGTTGGTAACACCTAGCTCACGAGCCCAGCGTCCTTGGCCATCCCGAAGAATATCGAGTTGCGGTCTTGCAAGAGCTGCTGTGGCGGCGCGTACTCGACCAATTGCCCGCGGTCGAGTACCATCACTCGCGTGGAATCCATTATGGTGTTGAGTCGGTGCGCGATTGTTAGGACGGTGCACGACTCGAACTCAGATCGGATTGTTTTCTGGTACAAAATATATGATATTTAGTGACTTATAACTTGTGTGTTATGAATAAGTTTATTGTATTGTAACAAATAATATAAGTGAGAAACAACATGCTTGACCGGTCACTGTATGAAAAATAAGTAGAGGTAAAAATTCTTTTAGACTAATATCACTTGGAGATTAACTTTCTGTTTTCAGTTTTGATCATTCAACTTTCTTTACAGTTCATATAATTAGTTATAAATGCGACACTATCAACACTTTCCTGCATTTATGTAAAGGTTAACGTAAATGTGTGGATTTAGCTGAGCTTTAGAAATTTTGCATTTAATTTACCAGCCCACATTGCCTAGCTAACTGAATTTATCAACCATAACTTTCAGTCTCTGGGAAAGCTGCGCGGGTTCCACTCTCAAAATTTTTGCCTTCGGAATTATCGGTTCATATAAATAAATAAACACTTTGATGAATGCTCGGCCGAGCGACAGACGTCCTAACTAACCACCCCTCTCCGATCCCAGCCTCTAGTTCCCTGGATCACATACCTGTATCAGCTCATCAGTCTCCAGATCCACGGCGGCGGTAGCCTCGTCCAGCACTAGAAGCGGAGTCTTGCGAAGCAGCGCGCGCGCCAGACACACTAACTGACGTTGACCAACTGATAGATTCTCTCCGCCCTCCGACACTTCGTGCTTTAGACCCGCGGGTAGACCTGTAGGTATTAGAGGTAGTAGAGCATGTGTATGTAATGAGTATTATCGACAAGGAATGGGCTAACCTGTAGGGCAAGCACGGGCTTTCTTGTCTAAGGTAGAATAGACAAAAATTACGTCACTTTGTCATCGAATGCGTAAATTACTCGAAATTAATTTCTTCAACTTCAATAATGTGCGCAATGTATGGCAATTCAAATGTGTAGTATATTTAGTTAGGCATTTATATTTTGTTATTATTTGTTTTTATGTATTCATGTTATGCTAGTATATATTTTAAATTATCTTTAGTTCATCCCTGCGATTCTTAAATACAAATAATTATTTCCACCCAAAGGTTTTATTTTGGAAACAAACAGTCATTATACACTAAACCAAAAACTACTAAACACAAAATTTTCACCATTAAATTGAAAAAGGACTCAAGAGTTAACAAAAGAGATCGCTTATAAGCGATAAGGCTACCCATTGTACTTGTAATGTTCTTTCTTGGTGTACAATACATCATTTCTGTAATATATTGTATATTACCTTCAACAAATGTCTTCAAATGCGCTAGTTCTAGCGAGCGCCACAGCTCCGCGTCCGAGTAAGTCTCGAAGGGGTCGAGGTTCATCCGCAGGGTGCCACTGAACAGCACAGGGTCCTGCGGGATGATCGTGATCCGGGAGCGCAGCTGGTGCAGCCCTATCCGGGATATGTCCACGCCGTCGATCAGGATCTTACCGCTGAGGGCTTCTACTATCCTGTAGGGCGGACACTTGTTCAGTATAATATAATAATACTTGTTTAGTATAATATAAATACTTGTTTAGTTTAAAGTTAGGGCTTCTACTATCCTGTAGGGTGACATCTTGTTTATTCGACAGGGTTGGCAACCCTACTAGCAACAGCTGATCGCAAATGTTTCCTACGAATTTATTATAAAATAATTGTTTTTACGTAGATATACAGAGCCCTTTCCGATTTCATCGCATATTCCCATCATTAAACAACTGTTGAAATAAATAATAGCTTTCTAAGTCGTGTTATTTGTGCGTTTTTGGCCATCGGTAAACCGTCGTTTTCGGTTAGAAGTTTTGCTGGCTTGTGTTTTGAGGTGTTTGGTGCTTACTAGTGCCCTATTCTCGTGTGAAGGAATACTATTTCCAACAAAGTTAACATCTATAAAGTCACGTAAGTCCATACAAACCTTTTCAAGACATAACCTAGACATTGAACATTCTGCCTTTCAGTACCTTGTTTATTTGTGTATTTAACTCATCCATAATGATGACTCGTAAAGCCGACAAGATGAACCAGGTTTTACTGGAATTAAAGTCCGCTAAGAGGCAGATTGGTCAATTAGAAGCAGAATTAGTTGAGAATGAAAATATTCTCTTAGAAGCTTTAGATAGTAATAAAAAGATTAAAAAAGAAATGTCTGCTTTGCATTCTCAGTATGCTTCTATTACTGACGAACGGGACAGGCTTCAGTTGTTAGTAGATAGGCTCGATCAAACTTGTGGCATTGAGTTTGAGTCCGTCCTGCAAAGAACTTCAGTGCTGGAGAGACAACTGTGTGACGCCCACCAACACATCACCCAGCTGGAGAAAGCGGCCGACAGCTCTGCCACCGCGAAAACACAAAGTTTATTTGATGAGTTGATATCCGCAGAATCTAACTCGGGCCAAGTTTCTGTTGCAGGCTGCAACTTACACACTATGCAAACAATTGACCTAACTAAAGATGACTCAGTGTGTAATGTGGAGGCCAGCAGCAAAAACTACAAACGCAATATTAGTAAAACTAAGTTAAAAAAATATGTTAAAATAAATAAGTTTGTAAAAAAAACTGAAAAACTTCTTAAAAACCAAAAAAATGCAGTATCTAAACTCAAATGTAAGAGAAAAGTTCTCAATAAATTAGAGCTTTGTACATTAAAACTAAATTATAATCAGACCCAATATGAGGCTGAAATGCTGGACCTGAGATGTAAACTTGGCCAGGCTGAGCACTCCCTAGAACACTACATAAGTCTTTATGAACGCACAACTGAACAGACAAGGGAACTCAATCTGGCCATGGATGCACTGCTCAGGAGCCAGGTGAGTCTGGAGGGCAGGGTTCTGGAGGGCTGCGGCTGCTGTAACCCAGGCCCAGTCTGTGACCACTCAGGTCCGGACAGCACTGTGTCAGCTGTATCCCATCTGGATCTCAGCACTTTATACTCAGGTATGCAAACCATCATGTTCTGTGATGAAATTGGAAAAAACATGGGTCAGTTCTTAAATATGAGTATGGAACATCCTCTAGTAAATAATTGTTTTCCAAATTCTAACTTGCATTATATTATGCAAAATATTGATAATTACACCTTTAAAAGTAACTCTAATCTGATAATTTGCCTTGGAAATAGGGGTAATGTGAACAAATCTGACCTAATCAGGTATATGGACAAACTGTGTTCTTTAAACTTAAAAGAAATTGTGATGTTCACATTCCCTTACAGCGACAGCTTGCCACAATCAGAAAACAACCTTAGATATAAGCTAAATATGATGTTGCACACTATTTCAAGCAACAATAATAATGTACATGTGATTGACACTAACAATATTGTTAGTAAAAAATATTATTTGACTCAAGGTAATTATTACCTTTCCAATTATTATAAAAGACAGATAGCAATTTCGCTATCCTATTATTTTAAAACAACAGCCAAAAACTTGGCTATAAAAAATGCTTCTTTTGAGCATTCTTTTAATTTGACAAACAATACCTTGGAAGTTATTCCAAGTAATTTAAATTAGAAATAACGACAATAGAGGAAGTCTCTAGCCCTATAAAGTCAAATATTATTAATCACAAGAAAAAACAACAAAAACAAAATTGTAAAATAAATGCAAAGTTTACCAACTTGGTACACCAAAATATTCAAGGTTTGAGAAGTAAATTATTAGAATTAGAATTATACATGAACTCATTTGATATTGACATCATCTGCTTAACAGAACACTGGCTGAAAAGCTATGAGATCATGTTTAACTTTAGTAACCATCAGGTTGGTAGTTCTTTTTGCAGATCACATGCTATTCGTGGAGGCTCTTTAATATTACTAAATAAACTTATAAAATTTAAAGAACGTAAAGACATAGTTTGTTTATCGATTGAAAGCCACATTGAAGTAGCATGTGTTGAGTTGGAGCAAACTATTGTAGTAAGCGTATACACCCCACCATCAGCCTCTTTTGAAATATTTGAAAAAATTATGGATGACATCTTATTTAAAATATCAAAATCAAACAAAAATCTCATAGTATGTGGAGACTTTAATATTAATCTTTTAGAAGTGTACTCCTTAAGTACTAGATTAATTAACTTATTTAACTCTTATAATCTAAAGCCACTATTTTTGGAACCCACTAGAATAACTGAAACTTCAGCAAAATGTATAGATAATATGTTTGTTTGCTTAAATGATAAAATTGTTAGTAAAAATATAATAAGTAACTTAAAATCAGACCACTTAGGTCAAATAATCAAATTACAAATTAAAGTTAAAAATAATAATGTAAAAAAAAAAATAACATACATACCTGTGACCACAAGTCGATTTGAGCGGTTGAAATTGGATTGGGATTCTAAACCACCACCTTGTCACTCATATAACAACCCCAATGAGTCATATTGCAGTTTTTTTAACAAATTCACCATTGCATTCAATTCAATATTCACACCCAAATCGATTGTGGTCTCAGAAAAACTTACCTTTAGTGAGTGGGCAACTGTAGGTATACATAAGAGTAGGCAAACTTTATATGAACTGTATAATGAAAAACGATACAATTTTAGTCTTGAGTTCAAAGAAAAAGTAAAAAATTACTCAAAAATGTTCAGAAAAGTTTGTCAAATGGCAAAATCAAATTATATAAGCTCGAAAATCAGAAATAGTGAAAATGTAATAAAATCGACATGGAAAATAATAAATAGTGAGACTGGAAAGGTCAGTACTTACGATAATGATTTTAGCTTAAAGATTAATGATTGCTCAGTCAAAAATGACGTTGACGTAGCCCAAGCATTTGAAAACTTTTTTACTGACATTCCAATTTCTACTACAAAGTGCTTAAAATCATCTCAAGTTATCGCTGAGTCTTTGCTTATAGAAAATGTACCCAAATGCAAAAATAAATTTAATTTCAATCCTGTCAATGAAACTGATATTAAAAAAGCTTTTAATCTATTAAATGTAAAAAAAACTGCAGATCTCTGGGGCATTTCCGTTAGACTTATTAAACCATTGATTGATACACTTGCACCAGATCTAGCTTTTATATTCAATGAATCCATTGACTGTGGCGTATTTCCTGATCTAATGAAGCATAGTAAAATAATTCCATTGTTTAAATCGGGTAGTAGGTCTGACCCCACTAACTTTAGACCAATATCAGTATTGCCAACGTTCAGCAAAGTTTTTGAAAAACTTATTTTACATCAATTGCTAAGGCATTTCGATGGCAATGACCTGCTTCACTGTAAGCAATTTGGGTTTACTCGCGGCAGGTCAACTACTGATGCCGGTGTAGAGTTAGTATCGCATATTTTTGATGCTTGGGAGAAGTCGCAAGATGCTTTAGGCGTTTTTTGCGACTTGTCAAAAGCATTTGATTGTGTACACCATGAAACATTAATCAGGAAACTGCATCATTATGGAATAAAAGACAACTCTTTGGATCTTCTTACTTCATACTTGTGTGACAGGATACAAAGAGTTGACATTAATGGGGAACGGTCTTCGGGATCTGTAGTTACAATGGGTGTACCGCAGGGGTCTATCCTCGGTCCTTTCCTATTTCTTGTTTATATTAACGACCTCCCTCATCTCGTTAAGAATAATCACGAGATTGTATTGTTTGCTGATGATACTTCACTAATTTTTAAAATTAAACGTCAAAACACAAATTTCGACGATGTGAATAATGCAATCTCAAAAGTAGTCAATTGGTTTAGTGTCAATAATCTTCTGCTTAATGAAACCAAAACGAAATGTATTAGATTTATTCTACCCAATGTAAAACAAGTTAAGGCCGATGTAAAGGTAAAAGAGGAATCTTTAGAAATAGTAGAAAGTACTGTATTTTTAGGAATAACTTTAGATAGTAAACTTCAATGGGGCTCACACATAGATAAGCTATCGAAGAGACTTAGTTCTGCAGCGTATGCAGTCAAAAAAATCCGTCATCTTACAGACGTTGATACTTCTAGACTAGTCTATTTCAGCTACTTCCATAGTATTATGTCTTATGGCATACTGCTGTGGGGGAACGCTGCAGATATTAACACCATATTTGTGCTGCAGAAGAGGGCTATTCGTGCAATCTATAATATGGGTCCCAGAGAATCCTTGCGTGAAAAATTCAAAGAAATAAACATAATGACAGTAACATGTCAATATATTTATGAAAATTTGTTGTACACTCATAAAAATATCAATAAGTTCATTAAAAATAGCGATATACATAATTTAAATACTAGAAGTAAGAACAAACTGGCTTTGCCTACTACTAGGCTACGAAAGATTAATGTATCTTTTAAAGGGCAATGTATACGCTTCTACAACAAAATTCCAAGTGAGTTGCAAAAATTATCTATAAATAAATTCAAACGGATTGTCAAAAATATACTTTGCAAAAAAGCTTACTATAAAATATCAGATTATCTAGACGACAAAAAAGTTTGGGACGAGTTATGCTCCAACTCTAAAACTAACAATCTAACAAGGTAAAGGTTTCTTGTTCGCTTATTTACTTTACCTAAAAAAGATTGAAGTGAACAATTAATCAAAGTGATCACTTTATTTCCCATTTTTATTTCTTATTTAACTTGTATTTTGTGACGTGTCCAAGAGTCCTGTAAGGTCTAAAGGAAATAAAGCACTTTGATTTTGATTTTTGATTTTGATTATAATATAATATTACTTGTTTAGTTTATAGTTATGATTAGCGACCCGTCTGATACTTATGCATACAATACAAAATACAAAAAAAATACAATGTATATACATAGAGTTTTATACAAAAACTAGAAAAACAAATATCTGTAGACCGTAAAAACATTTGCCCCGAGGCGGTAATCGAACCCACAACCTGTGTACCGCGGACCGCCCACAGCGCCATAGAGGTCAACAAAAATAAGTATTTTACCTGAATAGTCCAAGCGTGAGCGTAGACTTGCCAGCCCCCGTGCGTCCGACGATGCCCAGCTTTTCTCTTGGAGCCACTGTGCACGTGACGTCACGCAGCGCCGGTTCGTTCGCGCGGTAGCCGAGCGTTAACCGCTCCATTTGCACGGCGCCGCTTTCCGGCCATGTTGCGCTTGGGGCGTTCTCGGTGAGGTTCCACGCGGCCTCCTGCAAATAAATATGCAAATTGAAAACCAGGACAGAACTTTACTGAGGGTTTCCAATAAAGTTGCAATCACAAACAAAAGTTCAAAAAGCTCGGCGCGTTACACAATTGCAAGTGTAACGCGCCGAGGTTAAGAAGTGTGAAAAGTATGAAACCATCCAATATTTCAAAAACTGTTTTTATATGTAAAAACCGATACCTTTCCAGATACCTACCAGATTTGACTTTTAAGGTCTCTTTTAAAATTAGGTCATCAAAATTTATTAAATTTTCGTTTTGAATTTTTGGCAAGCACGCACGAAATATAATTGTTTTAAATTTCAAGTTAATAGCTGCAGTTGGACCATAACGGTTTCGAGACCTATCTCGGAACCCTAAGAAGAACAAGATGTTCAAAACGGTTATTAAAGAACTCTGGCAAATGTCTGTTGAATTAACATGCAGAGTTCGTTCCAACAGATACATAAGATATAAAATCTTAATCTATTAAGTTACCTGAGTGGTTTCAGCATACTCCTTTATCCTCTCGACGGCCACAATATTAGTTTCCACTTCCGACGTCATTCTGACGAGCCAGTTCAAAGTTTGTGTGATCTGAAAAAAATTACATTCATAAATATTGACGATGACCCGAGAGCTGGTGAGTTAGCGCGGCGAATCAGCACTGCCATACAGCGTGGCAATGCAGCGTCTTGGGGACGCTTCCGACTGGTATCGGTATATATACTGGTATCACAACAACGTAAGCCGTGTGTAAAATAATTTTGATAAATACCCATGCTAAGTTGAAGACCCGTGACATTAGCATTTTCATTAGATAATTTCATATACTTACCTATTAAAACATCACCAGCCTATAATAGTCCACTGCTGGACATAGGCCTCCCCTAATGAGCGCCATAGATGGCATCATTATTTGGGGGTTATTGCCCATAATCCCCACGCTGGGCATGCGGGTTGGGGATCGCAGTTCGGTGTAGTTATTCTGCAGAAGGCGCTGCTGCCCGCCCCCCGCTGTGTTTCCCTTAGTCGCCTCTTACGACACCCACGGGAAGAGTTGGGGTGGTGAAATTCTATGCCGGCACCACACGGCAATACCTATTAAAAGTGTATGTAAAATGCTGGTACCTGCAACGCGTAGCTCACAGACAGCCCCACAAGGCCAGGGCTCACGGTATGCCGGTTGAGGACCGCGAACAGCGCCGAGAAGAATATAATCCCGTTGCCCATCATCTCGAGCCGCACCGCCAGCCAGCGGTTCGCTATCGTGCTGGGGTAGTAGCAGGCCTGGTTGTAGTCGACGTGCCTCTCGGATTCCGTTACAAATCTGTGGGAATGTTCCGTAAAAATAATGTTAAATGAGGTGTAAGAACTATTATGCAATGAGCATAATATTTGTTTGCACTGTAACGCAATGGGCATAATCTGACTCTTGGACGTTTTGGTTTATCTGTAAGTACACTTGTAAATCTTGTAAATAAATAAATCTGTGGGAATGTTCTGTTTAAAGAATGTTGAATGCGGTGTATGAACTGTAACGCAATGGGCATAATCTGACTCTTGGACGTTTTAGATGAGCTATAAGTCCACTTTTAAATAAATAAATAAAGTTATGTATATAAAACACTGCCACCTGAATTTTCCAAGTATCAAAAACATAAAATTAGAGAACTGACCGATAATGAATTGAATTTATTGCTGGAAGTAGGTTGCTTGTAGAGCTTAACACTCTTATTCATAATAGTCTACCACCGTAATACATAGATATTTATCACACTGTCTTCTTTTATGAGCATGAGTCAGAGTGAGAAATAACACTATGGGGACGCATAGAGTCAATAAAGCAATGAGACTGACCTATCAGTAACGCCATAAGCGCGGATAGTAGAAGCGCCCGTGATGCTCTCGCCGAAGTGAGAGTAAATAGGCGATCGGGAAACCGACTCCAATCGCTTCAGCTGCCTCGAAGTCGCCACGTAGAACCGTTGGATGACGTAGTATACGAATCCAATCGGCAGAATCACCGCCAAGAAAATCGGCGTCGACCAACTTATCACGAACAATGTTCCCAACACCTATAATTTTATTATAAGTTTATGCAACATTGAACAGTAGATTGAAATGATTTATTGTAGGATGTCATTTCATACGACAAATGAATTTGAACTTTGTTGTTTTAACCTTTGAACTTATTTTATTGGATACACAGCAGCGGTAGACATATCAAAAACGCCTTATAAGTTATGCTCAAGGTAAAATTAAAGATCAAATTCACGGTTACTTTATCCAAAAATACACTCGAGAGCAATGAATCCGGGTCACTCAAAGAATCCAAAAAATCTCGGAAAGTAAGAATGCTAGGTTAATGCAATAAATTGTATTTAATAGACAATTTAATACTCCTTAAATGAAAGTTAAAAAAATATGAGTCACCATACATTTTATTTACACAAAATTACATAAAGAAAAAAAACTGCTGATCTCTCCTTAAAACAAAAATAGGAAACATGAAATTTTTGAACTTTATGACGATTTTCTTGAATTTCAATACTTCGTATTACCTCCTCGTGCTTCCATTACTGCGTTTACGCGGTTTGGCATGCTGTACACCAAGTTCCTTATACGATTTTGGGGAATATTCTCCCATTCCTCTGTGAGAGCAATTTTGAGCTCAGGAAGCGTGATTGGGGGAGGGTTTCGTTGTTTTACGCATCTCCCTAGCTCGTCCCAAGCATGCTCGATCGGGTTGATATCCGGGCTGCGCGCTGGCCACTCCATACAAGTAATGTTCATCTCTTGAAGGTAGTCATTCACAATCCTACCTGTATGAGGTCGGGCATTGTCATGCATAAATATAGCATCCTCACCCAAATTGACCATAAATGGACCAACGTGTTCGTTGAGGATTTCTTCCACATATCTTACGCTAGTTAAAGAGCCGTTTTCTATGATCACCAGCTCTGTGCGACTTTCAGAGGAAATTAAGGCCCACACAAGTACAGACCCACCACCGTAGGCTACTTTTTCTTCGATGCATGCTTGCTTGAATCTTTCCCCTGGTCTTCTATACACTCTGTGTCTTCCATCGTGCTTGTAGAGCATAAATTTTGATTCGTCGGAGAACAATTTATTGCATTAACCTAGCATTCTTACTTTCCGAGATTTTTTGGATTCTTTGAGTGACCCGGATTCATTGCTCTCGAGTGTATTAGCATAAGGTAGGACAAATGAACCTGAATCTCAAATTAATCAGACATGATGAAAATTATTATCTGAATCGTTAGGTACAACTTTTAGCATTGTATTTATAAGCAATTGGACCAATTGATTTGGTACACCCTGATAAAAACGTACCCGTATTTAAAAGCATTTAAAATTACGTATATGATAAGTAGACTTTTTTCACACGGACAGACAGACATACCCATTTTCCAAAGAGCTTCTGATGGAGTAGATAGTAACCCAACTATGTTAAGAACTAGAGAAGATATTAGCAGAGTCAGCACACAACTCTGCCGATGGAATGACGGTACTTTTAGAAGCAATCTCGATTTAACTATTGCTGTGCTGATGGCTTATTGTTTCAGCGTCATAAGTGAGACCATGACGCCAACACTCCTTGCAAATGTTGAAACGTTTTTTGGGTCGTATCAAGTTTTTGGATCAGTTTACAAAATATGAAAGTTAGTTGGTACAATAATAAGCTTTGTTAGAAGTGGGTGAGAAAGAAATAAAATTGCATAAAAAATAATTAATAATGCTGGACAATCCATACAGCATTATCTAGCCCCAAGCTATTTTTTTTTAAAGTTAAATTTTGTAGTGAAACAAAAATAAAGCCAAAAAATGTAGTAAAAGTTCTATCTCTTAATCATGCCATGAAAACATGATGCCAAAAATTTAACAGAAAAGTGGTCTAGAGTTTATTAAATTGTTACAATTTGCATTAGAAACTTACCTAGACCCATACCCGTAACCCTGGTCTTAGAAGTCATCTACATAGTGCTGTTAAAAGAACACTAGATAAATCATCCTTCGAGGATGAAGATGCAAGTGATAATGATGATACCCAACAGTAGGTGAAGTCACAAACGTACAATGATGCCATGATTCTGTTTTCAATCGAGCGCATAAGCCAGTTCATTCGATTGAGATAAGCTTTACATTCATTAAAATCTTGAAATCCCCCTACCGAATACTCAAACGCAACTCGGATATAATCACGTCTAAAAATTATAGACAATTGTCAATGAAAATTGACAAATATTCCTGATTAAAGTTCATGCTGCATATTAGCTGCATGCATGCAGCTGATATCTGTTTTGCGTTTGAATATTTGGAGGTTAGATTGAAGTATTCACTACTTCAATAATATAACTATGATAATGTCGAAGAAATGATGATGATAATAGATGTTTCCTAGATCACTTGATTTGTCCTCTATCTACCGCTTGTTTGACTCTGAAAACCCAAAGCTCTTGCCTAGTTTAAATATCCAAAATGACCCCTTCAAAAGCTTATATAACAAAGGATAAAAAAATTTGAACCGTAAAAAAACCAAGCAAAACTGCAACATAAAAAGAATGATCCCAATTTTGATCGCAACAGAACAGCTTGTTTACCTCAAAAGCGCAATACATGACGTCAGTAAATTGCGAGGCAAGCATCGTATCCAGTACATCTAAGTCTTTAGAGAACCGTGACAGAATCCTGCCTAAGGGCGTGACTTCGAAGAATTGCAACGGCGTTCGCAATACGTTTCCCAGCAATTGTTCGTGGATGATTTTTGCGGCGCGCCAGCACGCCAGATACGGCAACAAATCCGCGAATACCGATGACATAGCTGAAAGAACGCAGTCACCGTAACACAAGTCGGTCTACACACCAGCGGATAATAATGAATACATTGTTTACTGAATTTTTTGCTTTAGCTTTATCGAACCGAGGTAAGTGCAGGAAAAACTACCAGAAACATCTAAGGGCAAGCATGCACATAGCACTACGGAAGAGAAAAATGTGTGTTTATAAACTGATCCCTTTGAAGTTTTTTAAAATTGTGGTCCTATAAATTAATTGTGAGGCAATAAAACCTATGTAGGTATTATTAACAATTTTAAGGTTTTTAAGATCACAATGCGGTTTTATCTTGCCAATCTATAGAGAAGGAATTTCGGTGTCATAGTCACAAAAATTATAAAATATGTAGTCGTTTTGCGGGCAAGTCTACTCACAATATAGCTGTCCAACCGCAACATGAGGCATAGTTAGATTAAAATCTACAAACTACCTACCTATTTATTAAACCATTGCTGTTTGTGGACGTGATAATTTCAACGATTAGGTAACACGTCAGTCTGTTCGGGCGCATCAAGTAAATTGAAAAGATATACCAAGTTTAGTTTAGAGCTGTGTTATGTTTATAAGTATTAATTTAATTAGATTTTTCTGCTTTATTTGCCCGTGTATTCTGTGAACAAGTAAGCAGGGAATCCTGTCTCATTTATTGATGAATCGCAAACGAATCCTCGTGAACAAGCCCGTTACCCGTTCACAAAATAGACCAGGACCTTTATTCTCTATGAAAGAGGAAATTTCCCAAACAGTGTGACGTCACAATGTGTTCTAAATACGTTTCCACGCCGCTGTCTTGTCATATGAAACGCGTTGGGATTGGCAATAGTGAATAAAGGCCCAGACAGAAAGAGTACCGGTTGAGATGTGCCGGTATTTTTGTTCATACCGCAAAGAAACAGGAGGTCCACCCCCTGAGGGTCATAGGCAGCACGTTATCCAGCACGTCCACGTCCTTGCTGAACCGGTTGAGGACGCGGCCCATGGGCGTGCAGTCGAAGAACCCGATGGACGGCGCGCGCAGCACCCCCGAGAGCATCGCCGCGTGGAGCGTGCGCGCCGCGGACAGAGTGCCGATGTAAAGCGCCAGGGACGACACCGACACGGATAGCACTGCGTCCAGACCCAACTCTCTAATTCTCAATCGGAACCTCATCATCGCTGCGTTAGCCTTGACCAACGCTCGCTCGGGTCCAATGATAGCACGGCTTGCGGTGTGCGTTTTGTAGTGGATTATCGATCTTGGATATATGTACTGGCAGATCAATATCACCGTCTTAAAGTGGGCGCAAGGAAACATTTTCTTACTGGTTAATTCAGAGGAAACAAAAGTAATGAGATTTGACACTAAAAATGAAGCGATCCCTTTTTTTCGATCGATAAGAAAGGGATGGCGTAATTTTAAGTGCTGTCAAATTAATTAGTCTTTGTAGAAAATTACAAAACAAGCAAGTATTATAGTTATTGCATTGCAACTAATTTTTATTTATTTATTATTTCTATTACTTTTTACAAAGTTTCTACTTGTAGACTTTGTAGTACACTTTGTGCATCTGAATTTACACCCAGGTCTCATAAGTTCATCCTTCGTATTTATTTCGAAATGCAATTATTTTAAAACGTCGCGCTGCAAGTCGTGTGCTATCGTTTTGGACCCGACTTATTACATAGTCAAAATTCCTTTATTCCATTCCGCAATTATGAGTCGCGTTCTTGTTTAAATTCCTTTCAATTTCAAAATATATCTAAATTAAAGGAAATAAAGTAGAATTTTGAAATTGAGAGCATTGTCCAGCGATGCATCCGCCTATGTTAACCACATTGTTATATACATAGATATAATGTTATTTACATGCAGGAATCATGTAGGTACAGCTGTTTTGTTTGAGTCCAGCTAGTGCTTTGAAGACAGTGAAAAAGAGTGAAAGAATTGTCTACTGAAAGAAGCATGCAGTGCTGGGAGTTATTCCAACAAAATATATCAAGCTAACAGTGTGAGCTAGCACAATATTTCTATTTTTAGTATGAATTATTTTGTTGTTATCAAGTGCCGCTTTTTACAATAAGGAAACAAATTTAGGTACTAACTATTAAAAAATTCTATAACAAAAATTCTACAAGTGCATATTCAAATTCACGATTGATAATATAAAAAAATTTGTGAATATACAAATTTTAAGATGGAATGAGTTTATCAATTGCAATTGACTGTGCAAGTGTATCATAATCAATAATTGAAAATATCACGAGTCCGATTACAAAGATGTTTACGTCCACGAATATTTACTTAGTGCTTTATACAGTACAAACATGTGCAGATTAAGTAAATTACAACTGACCTACTGAGTTATTTTCAATAAACATTATTATCTCGTGTCTAATCTAATAGGTCTTTTCCTATGAAATTGCCGTTCTGACAATGACGAATTAAAGGCGATTGTGGAAGCTGATGCTACACAATCTACGGCTGAATTAGCAGCAGCTTTCGACGTTAGCGTCAAAACAATATTGGTCCATTTGCGTCAAATTGGCAAGGTAAAAAAGCTTGACAAATGGGTACCCCACGAACTCAATGATTGCCAGCGCGAAGTACGCGTCGAGACTTGCCTTGCACTGCTCAACAGACACACAAATGAAAGAATTTTGAACCGCATTGTTACCTGCGATGAAAAATGGATTCTGTTTGATAACCGCAAGCGCTCAGCAAGTTGGTTGGATCCTGGTTCAGCACCTAAACAATGCCCTAAACGAAAACTCACCCCTAGAAAAGTGATGGTCACTGTTTGGTGGTCTAGCGCCGGTGTGATTCATCACAGCTTCTTACCAAACGGGATGAGCATTACTGCAGATGTGTACTGTGAAGAACTGAACACAATGATGGAGAAGCTGGCACATCTCCAACCAGCATAGGTCAATCGCTCCTCTCCGCTGCTCCTGCACGACAACGCGCGACCTCATACTGCACAGCAGACGGTATCCAAGTTGCAAGAACTGGGGTTGGAAGCTCTCCGTCATCCGCCCTACTCACCAGTCCTTGCGCCTACAGACTACTACTTTTTCCAGAATTTGGATAACTTCTTGGCGGGAAAAAAATTCAATACCCGAGAGGCAGTACAAAATGCCTTTGAAGAATTTGTTGCCTCCCGTCCTGCTGATTTCTTTAAGAAGGGCATCAATAAACTGCCACTGCGTTGGCAAAGATGCATTGATTGCATGGGTGATTACTTCGATTAATACAAATAAAAAATACATGAAAAAAATTCGTTTAAATTTTTTCATACAAAACGGCAATTTCATAGGTAAAGACCTAATATTTTATTTACATGATACGTTAAGTTTCTATCTAATAAGCTGAAATTAGCAACGACAGTTACTGATTTAGTAAGAATGTATGTATTTAAAATTTCCCAGGCCTGAGATTTACCAGATCTGATTGAGAGGAACATTTATTTATGTGATTATGGGTCTGTAATATAGTAAAATATGTTTGAAATTTCCCTAATGGTTGAATTCATGCACCCTCTGTTCCCAACTATTGATATGTTATAAAATTCAAACCATGCATTTCCTTCAAAACCAAAAATAGGTACATAGATATTGGTGTAAACAAATTAATGCCAGTAAAAATGTATTCATTATTCATCCTGTATTTATTAAAACATAGATAAATGCAAATTTCTGTTTTTTTTTTTTTGCTATTTTCAGTGTATAGTTTATTGTGTTTAAGTAGTTTTACTATTACAACGATTTGTTTACCATAGCACCAACGGACGGTAAGGGAGTCCATATTTGCATAAAATAAAAATGTGTTCAGTGTTCACATTACAAAATCTTAAGGAATATTGGCATAAAAATTAGGATTTTATTTGCCAACTCAAGCTGACATTTATTATAAAACATTAAATAACCAACCCTTGCAATAGTAAAACCACCGATACCCGTCACCGATATACAAATGGATGGATTATTAGCATGTATGGAGCAGGTAACAAATCCGAAAGCTTACCTTGTCCAATACCAAGACCGCCGTACACGCCAAGATACATATCTCGACGGGCCGTGTCGACCGTGCCGTTTACAAGCTATGGAGCACAACAGTACAACACAAGTTAATTAGGTACGTAGAATATTTAGGCCTTGTAGAAATAAGAAAAACAGCATCGCATAAATTTTATTCAATTAATTACTATATTTTCTTAAAAGTATGATGTTACGACGTAATTTTTCTCAAATTCTACCCTAGACATCCCCACAACATCATCGAGCCTCAAGCTATGCAGAGCTTTGTGTTATGGGTACATGCTGACTGATATACTTAATACAAAATACTACATCTGAAGTAACCTTTATGTATTATTTTTTAATGATGATACTGTAGTTAACAGTTTTACTCATATCGTTCATAGTCGTACTTTGAAGTATCTGCATGGCTCATGACAACTCCATTGCACTGGGTGTGTAAGGATAGAAGTACATGCCCATATAAAAATAATTAAATCTTGGTCAGGCAATGATTCATAAACAAAAGAAACATACCATTCTATTGTCGTTGGACCACTCCGCGAGCCAGTAGTTGGAGCCGACTTGGAACACTTGCAGTATGAGGTTCATCACCACAGTCACCACCGACGCCAAGATACCAACGTTCACCAGGTAGTGTTTGTATACCGTCCATTTTACCTATGGTAAAAAGTTTAGTAAGTTACCTATTAGTAAATATAACAGTTTTTCTGAGGATAAAATATGTATGGTGTTCATTTTAACTATGGACAAAACATTTGTGAGTTATAAGTATTACAGTTTTTCTGAGGTTCAATATACCGTCCATTTTACCTATGGACAAAACATTTGTTAGTTATAATTATAACAGTTTTTCTAAAGATAAAAATACAGACTATATTACCTATGGACAAAACATTTGTTAGTTAGTATAACAGTTTTTCTGAGGATTAAAAATGACGCTGGACCATCACACAATATCATCAGATAAATGAAGGTCAAATTTAACATGTTAATGATTAAAATATTTATTTATAAGTCTTATTTTACACCTTTCTATGAGAGATTTATTTGAAAATATTTTTTTAATAATTATATTTTATGAACAAATAAGTGAAGTGGCAGCGCTTATGGAATCTATCACTTACCCTGCCGGTTTCTGTTTTTTCCACATCAATGAGTTTATTCTTTTCTTTGCGTTCCTTATCCGTCATTCCTTCTGGCGTTTTTCTTTTAACGCTGTCCCTGCGATCTCCTGCACATAATGTTATGAAATTATTTTACTACTGATTTTTTTATTTCCTCCTTAATCGCGGGAGTGGAAACAGATTTATTTTTCCCAGCACTGTAACCGTCAAAAAAGCTAAAAGTTACGTTCAGCTGGCAATTTTTACACCCGTTTTCGAGCCTCTAGATATCCCAGTATTAATTAAAATCCGATCATAGCGCGCACGTTGACGCAGCGCTCTGAGAAAAAGACCAAGGGGTAATGCTTTACATTATCACCGCCGCCAATTTTTCTTATATTTATCTTAAACCAAGGAATTCCCATTAACTGTCCAATGTATTAACATTGGACAGTTAATGAAAACTTATATGCTTTAGAAAATTAAAAACTGTCCCAAAAATTTACGATGTCGGCGGGACTTAAACCCGCGATCACCTCTCGGTACGGGGAGCGCTGACCACTACGCCAAGAAATCAAAAACCCGACTAGTCGAAAATCTTTGGGACTCTATTCGAACTACAGCGCCGTTAGACGTTGATACTTCTAGACTAGTCTATTTCAGCTACTTCCATAGTATTATGTCTTATGGCATACTGCTGTGGGGGAACGCTGCAGATATTAACATCATATTTGTGCTGCGGAAGAGGGCTGTTCGTGCAATCTATAATATGGGTCCCAGAGAGTCCTTGCGTGAAAAATTTAAAGTAATAAAAGTAATGAGTACCAAGATGTTCATAAAAAATAGCGATATACAAAATGTTAATACTAGAAATAAGAATAAACTCGCTCCACTACTAGGCTACACAAAATTAATGTGTCTTTCAAAGGGTAATTGTATACGCTTCTACAACAAAACGCCAAGTGAGTTGCTAAAATTATCTATAAATAAATTCAAAAGGATTGTTAAACCTGTTCTTTTCAAAAAGGCTATAAAGTACCAGATTATCTAGATGACAAAAAAGTTAGGGACCAGCTTTGCTCCAAATCGAAAATTAACAAGCTAACAAGGTAAAGGTTTCTTGTTCGCTTATTTACTTTGCCTTTGATTATGTTAGCTCCACCTACAGGGAAAACATATTTGGGAAATTATTTATTTTTCTACATTATTTTATTACCCCGATTGGAAGAGCTTACGCACTATAATAACAAAAAAGTATAAGCTTCTTTATAATGCAAGTTTTCTTTTGTACTATATATATGAAGCGCGAAATGCGAAACACTGTTTTCGATAATTGTCTTATTCATACAAACCTAAACTCTTCAAAGGGGTCAAATAATTATCTAGAGACCAGACTGTCCTATGGATTTTTGAAAATTCATAAACTGTATTTTCGTAAATATATAAAAGAGTAGGTGACGATGCAAGTGTGAAGCCATATCCCTTATCTTTCTAACATAATTAACTTAAATTTCTAACATAAAGCCTTATCTTTCTAACTGACCGGCAGCAGCAGTTTGGTCGGATTCCGAAGCGCTTTCCGATAGAGATCTTGCCCTCTGCAACTTATTTTGGAATTCCGATCCGAGTTTACTTTCCAAGTCTTGTTTGATTTCGTTCAGTTCTGAAATAATGAATAAAATTTACATTTGTTATTTTTCTTCCGAGTGATGAATTGGAGGCATTCGTCATCATCATCAGCCCATATCAGTCCACTGCTGGATATACAGAAGTCATTGAAGGCAAGAAATTCTAGAAGTGGAAAAACCAGTTATAAGGCCACTAATGAAAGTTTGTAAGAGATCGGTATAAAGGCTGGAAAAAGTGGGACGGTTTGTGTTGATCTAAGTTAGTCCTATACGTCCTTTATCTGACACCACTCAGAGTACATTGACGCGAGCGGCGGCAGACTTTCATAGGAAATCGAATAGCAAGACGGACTGTCCTCACGCACCACGGTTGCAGAGCTCAAAATTGTCTTTTGGATGAGCAGCGAACGCTTATTTTTATATTTTAACATACAGCATGGATAAAAATATGGTAAACCACTCTAAAGCATTATAGAAATTTTATTATAGAAATAGAGTATCTTAAATTTAAATTTACTTACACACTACATACATTTGAAGGAAATTGATTGAAAATAATATATAACATAGTTTATTTTTCATTTACTCATATCATAAAACAAGGATTGCCTTTCGCTTACATTTTCTGCGAATACAATCTCTGACATACACGAATATAATAACACTAGCAGCCCGCCCCGGCTTCGCACGGGTATTTTAAAGAATTTTAAGTTCTTACATACACACGTTAGATAAGGTAGTTTATTATTGAAGTTTTCATAGGGATCACTAACTTTAAAAATATTGTATAGCCTATGATTATCATTCTAATGATGATTATTTTTTCCAAAAAGGTCTAGCAGTTTCAGATCCTATTTAATTCAGACCACAAACAAACAATAAAACCTTTCCTTTTTAAAATTGTACCTTTACCTCCTTTACTTATATTGTACCTTTACCTCCTTTACATAGATAAAGAAAAACAGGGAGAACTTAATTTTTTGGCATTGACTTTTCTCTCGCACCGCATCGCCTACACCAGCCTACATCGCATGGTTCCAATCTTGAAGTTTTTATATTTTTTGACATTGAGTTTCCTCTCGCACCCCAGCTGAGCACCCCAGTAACGAATTGTGATGTCTATGACAATCCATAACTGACACTGGCGGTGAAGTCGTCGTAGCAAAAGCGGTGCCATAAAAAAAGAAGTTGAAGTTGAGTCACAGCAAAACTCAGCAAAAGCGAGCAGCGCAAAAAAAGAAAAAAAAAGAAGTTGATGTATATCCCTATGGTTTTATTATTGAAGTTTTATACGGATCTCTAACTTTTTTGAAAATATTTTATAGCCTATGTTCATCACGGAAATTTTAGGATTCTTATGGTGGAAGAATTTTTGAAATTGGTCCAGTAGTTTCGGAGCCTATTCAATTCAAACAAACAAACAAACAAACAAACAAACAAACAAACAAACAAACATACAAACAAACAAACAATCAAATCTTTCCTCTTTATAATATTAGTATAGATAACAAAAAACATTTCTTACAATTACGGGGGTGCCATGACTTTCGCATATTGTCTTACCTTCCGGGGAACAAAATATTGAAACGTTTAAAATGGAACGTTAGATTACCTTCCGGGGAAGTCCTTTCAGCATCGCTCAGATGATGCAGCAGGAAGTCAGCGAACGCCCCCTTCTTCTCGAGAAGCTGTTGGTAAGTCCCCGACTCCGACATAACCCCATCTTTCAGTACAACTATCAGGTCAGTCTGCGCTAGGTACGTCACGTTGTTTGTGACCCACATGCGTGTCTTGCCTTTCAGCAGGCCTTGGGGTCCGATTACCTACAATAAAAATCTAGGTAAGTATACGACTAAATACAACATTTACTGAGTAATTGATTTGTTCTTTGAATCTATGCCTAGTCGCAACAACACTAGTTGTCACAAAAACTAAATTTAGGGCCTATCTTATTTTATCTTTACCTATCAGTAGTATAAAACAAAGTCGCTTAGATCTTTAAAACTACGCAACGGATTTTGTTACGCAACCTTAGTAATCTCTATATAAATAATAATTAACATCAACGTAAAAATGTTTTCTATTTTAGTTTACCTACCTTGTCGAAAATGTGTTTGCCGACATGAGAATCGACGGCACTGAGCGGGTCGTCCAGGAAATAGTTGTCAGCTCCGTAGTAGACCGCGCGAGCGAGCGACACACGCTGTTTTTGACCGCCGGAGAGATTGATACCTGTTCAATAATAACAATGCAGTAAACAAACTAAAAAATTATCTATACTAATATTATAAAGAGGAAAGATTTGATTGTTTGTTTGTTTGTTTGAATTGAATAGGCTCCGAAACTACTGGACCGATTAGAAAAATTCTTTCACCATTAGAATCCTTAATTTTCCGTGATGAACATAGGCTATATAATATTTTCAAAAAAGTTAGGGATCCGCATGAAAAATTCAATAATTGAACCGTGCGCTGTATATTCAACCTCTTTTTCTATTATGGCGCGTCAGAATAGAAAAAGAGGTTGCGCACTGTGCTTGCTTTTTCTCTACGGCCAGTGTCAGTTATGGAGAGTCGAGTCAATGTCAAAAATCCCAATGCTGTTAGAAAAAGTAAGGGATCCGTATGAAAACTGTGAAACCCATCGTGTTATTGTGTATAATTTCTGAAATTTTTGTTTAATACCCGTGCGAAGCCGGGGCGGGCCGCTAGTTTAAAATAAATGTAAAAATATTTTTTTCAGGATAGCGGGTGTCTATTGCAGCGGTCTCATTCGGTAAAGATAATGTTAGAGGCATTAGGGTCGAAACGAATTCAACGTATTCCCAAATTTTAAATAGGTGAGAGCTCTGGCTTACTCAAATGACGAGGAGATCTGATGTTTTTAGGGTTTTGCCATCGGTTGCAAAACCCTTATGAAATCGCTTTGGGTCTGTTTTGTGTTTTGAATCCTTAATATCTCAGAAACTACTGCAGCTATTGACTTGAAATTTGAAATAATAATACATTTTGTGCGCCCGCACATATTTATAGAAAAATAAATGAAAAATCAAAATGAAGATTTTCCTTACAAATTTTGAAATCGAAATTTTAAATGGAACGTACAAAGTCAAAAGTGGTATCAAATGAAAGGTACACGTTTGTAGATTTCAAAATAGTTTTGGAAATTTTGGTAGATTTTATACTTTTTAAAATATTTTGAAAAAGGTCAAAAAAATGACCGTTCCCCCCCCCCCCCTTATACGACGTGATATGTACCAAGTGTTTGTAGATATGGATCTATATTTTACAGGAAAAATATAGAGAAGTCTGTAAAAATAATAGTTTTTGAAAAATAGTCAAAAAAGGGCGGAAAAAAATTCTGAAGAGCTGACTACCCCACCGAGTTGGGTATCAAATGAAAGGTATTGGCTTGTACATTCCAATACAGTTTTTGAAATTTCGACAGATTTTACACTTTTTGATATATTTTGAAAAAGGTCGAAAAATTGACCGGTACCCCCCCCCCCCCTATCTCCGAAGATTGCAGAGCGATCGATGTGATATGTACCAAGTGTTTGTAGATATGGATCTATATTTTACAGGAAAAATATAGAGAAGTCTGTAAAAATAATACTTTTTGAAATAAGGTCAAAAAAGGGCGGGAAAATTTACTAAAGGGGTGGCTACCCCACCGAGTTGGGTATCAAATGAAAGGTATTGGTTTGTAACTTCCAATACAGTTTTTGAAATTTCGATAAGTTTTATACTTTTCGAAATATTTTGAAAAAGGTCGAAAAATTGACCATCCCCCCCCCTATCTCCGAAGATTGCAGAGTGATTGATGTAAAATGTTACTAAGCGTTCGTAGATATAGATCTATATTTTACAGGAAAAATATAGAGAAGTCTGTAAATATAATACTTTTTGAAATATGGTCAAAAAACTAATTTTCATACAATGGGGGCTATTTCATTGAGAGTAATATCAAATCAAAGGTATGGATTTCGACAATTCAAAACAGGTTTTGAAAATCGTCTAAATTTCATACTTAGTGAAATAGGTTGAAAAAGCCGAAAAAAAATTGTAGGTACCAACCCACTAATCTCTGTAGTAACTGTAATAGGAGTATCCTAGATAATCCACACAGTATCATTTATCCACAAGCTAAGCAAAGCTTGTGTTATTGGTAATTACTACGATAGCTGTTATACTTAATAAAGTATAAGTATCACATTAGATGATTTATTTCTATGTACCTACAGAAAAGGACTAGAACACCCGAACAAATAATCTGAAGATCCTACAAGTATTAGTCCCGAGGCAGGAATCAAACCTCAACCTCCTGCGTTGTAAGCCCACCGCGCCAAGAGGTTGTCATATACGTACCTACCTAAACGACAAAAGTTCAAAACCCTCGGCGCGCGAGTTACACT
Source organism: Eupithecia pulchellata (assembly GCA_963931895.1). Classification (NCBI taxonomy): domain Eukaryota; kingdom Metazoa; phylum Arthropoda; class Insecta; order Lepidoptera; family Geometridae; genus Eupithecia; species Eupithecia pulchellata. The sequence goes on from OZ007530.1 coordinate 2,824,477, forward strand.
CGCACTTGTCGTACTTGTTTTATTATTATTTACGTGATGCGGTTGTAAAATTGTTGATAAGGCGCATAGGCATTTTAAGGTCCGCCTGCGACGCGGGAGGTTGCGGGTTCGATTCCCGCCTCGGGATAAATATTTGTACGATCTGAAGATATTTGTTCAGGGTGTTCTGGTGGTATTCTATGTATAGTAAAAATATCTATCTATGTAATAATATTGTATAATGTATATCAGTCATCTAGTAGGTACCCATAACACAAGCTCTGCTTAGCTTGGGGCTAGATGATGCAGTGTGGATTGTCCGGCATTATTTATTTAATTAGTAGTTTTATTTTTTTATGTTTTAGTAATATGAGTTCTATTTATTAGCTTTTTAGTGTAGGTTATTTGGCGCTAACAAGGGTATTTCTGTTATCTTTGTCGCATTGGTGCTATAAAAATATTTTATTAAAGTCAGCGTTGCCCTATAGCGAGGCAATGTACTAAGCTGATAGGGGACGCTTCTGACTATACTCTGTCCATCCTACGCGTAGAATGTTTACCAACAAACGGAATCAGCTGATTTTTAGGGTTATCACCAATAAATAATGCAGCAGGTCATACAGAATTCGTATGATTTCACCCATAAATTCTATCATAACTGTTTTTCTTTTAATCTTTACGTCAATTCTATGCAAAATCTAATTAGTTTGATTTAGAAATTGTCACTAAGCGATCGAAAACGGAAGATAATAATCACTACAAATTTTGGTGTCTGTAACAGTGCCAACCCTAGTTAATATTAGTTTTGACGTCCTGTGTTGCAAACAGTTGGTTACTTTTGAACTACGATTCCGAATTTAGGAGAACACCTCGACCATAAATAATCATAGAAAAGAGCATTATTTTAATTCCAATAAAGTTCAATTAAATACATAATTACATAAAAAATTACCGATAATACCTACAACCAGTTTTTGCTTGAAATTCATATTGAAAAACCTGTTGATAATTGTGATGAAAGATTGTCGTTTTAAAGGAGATTAAATACGATAAACCAAAGATAAATAAAGAACCTTTACATTACCATTACTTATAATTATTTTTTATTTATTTTCAACCATTACTGTCTCATAACAGTGTTAATTAAGTAATAAGTACCTAAGCACAAATACGATATCACTAATTTTGTTTGTAGCATTTGCTTAGTAATTTCAGTCGTGTTAAAAAATGGCATCATTTTAAAGTGTAAAAAATATTATAGGATAGGCTATGATAAAAAGTGCATTTTAGCTGTAACTTATAGGTTTTATAATCTTTTATCTATGTTTGGGTCAATAAAATCCAAAAAGAACCTAAATTTTATATTTTCTATACAAGCAAATAAAAGCGGCAGGCAAAAGCTAGCCTAAAACATAAAAAAGTTTTTCACCCCTGCATCAGCTGAATGAACTGTCAGTTGCTTTGTTGGTAAACATTCTACGCGTAGGATGGACAGAGTATAGTAATTAAATGGTTCAGCTACCTGTAGATTGTTTGAAACAGTCTGCAGTTAGTTTAATTGCTTCAATTTTAAATACTAGTTCTAATTCGATTCTGTTATTTAAAACAGTCTCCAGTTAGCTCAATTGTTTCAATTGTAACTACTAGTTCTAATTCTGTAATTTTCTTTGTATATCTGTTATTATTACCCTTTTCTCCGATTTCCGTCTGGTCCCCGCCTGGCAACACATCGAAGTCAGTCTTGAGCGCGCACACATTGATGACGTTGTCATACTTGTTGACGTCTAGATCCCGCCCAAACAGGATGTTGTCTTGCAGCGTCGCGTTCTGAATCCAAGCTTGCTGCGGTACGTAGGCAACGGTACCTGGAAAGGAATTTGAAAAATAAATAAAAGAAGAAAAAAAACTGTTTCGGACCGTAGATTCTTATTTGGGAAGAACTTACGCAGAAATATTCAAACGTATCTTAGATTTCAACACGTATCAAGTAGAATTGAAAACCTACTATCAAATTGAATACCTACTGTCAAAAAACATAAAACCTACAATATTAAACATAAGTTGCATTAAAGTCGCCACGGCCACTAATGACCCCCGCGGCACGTTGAGGGATATATTTGTGATCAGTGACAACAAATATACTTACCGCTGATATTAACACGTCCAGAGGTCTTGTTCATCTCTCCCAGTAAGGCAGCTAGAAGTGAACTCTTGCCAGAGCCGACGGCACCGACCAAGGCCACTAATGACCCTCGCGGCACGTTGAGGGATATATTTGTGATCAGTGACAAAAAATATACTTACCGCTAATATTAACACGTCCAGAGGTCTTGTTCATCTCTCCCAGTAAGGCAGCTAGAAGTGAACTCTTGCCAGAGCCGACGGCACCGACCAAGGCCACTAATGACCCCCGCGGCACGTTGAGGGATATATTTGTGATCAGTGACAACAAATATACTTACCGCTGATATTAACACGTCCAGAGGTCTTGTTCATCTCTCCCAGTAAGGCAGCTAGAAGTGAACTCTTGCCAGAGCCGACGGCACCGACCAAGGCCACTAATGACCCTCGCGGCACGTTGAGGGATATATTTGTGATCAGTGACAAAAAATATACTTACCGCTAATATTAACACGTCCAGAGGTCTTGTTCATCTCTCCCAGTAAGGCAGCTAGAAGTGAACTCTTGCCAGAGCCGACGGCACCGACCACGGCCACTAATGACCCCCGCGGCACGTTGAGGGATATATTCGTGAGCACACTGTCTGCGTGTTGTTCTCCCCATGTGAAGTTACCGTTTTCTACTACTATGGGGTTGGCTGTAATAAGAAATTAAAGATTTTAAAATACTAGCTATGTTTTAAAATAAATAATGCTGGACAATTCACACAGCATTATTTAGTCCCAAGCTAAGCAGTGGTTATGGTATGGTTACTAGATAACACATAATAATATAAGAGTTATATGTTTTGTGCAAACCATCGAGTTAGAAATGTTTTTTGATCTGTTGAATGAACTTGTTTTTTTTTTTGCGCGCTTCGTACATTACCAGCTCGCAGCTGGACATACATATTCCTCCCCTAACGAGCGCCATAGAGCCTGTATTTTTCCTCAACAACGCTAACACAATCGGAAGTTACATAGCTTTATTTGTTTTTGCTGATGAACCAGTTTTTTGATTCGAACCAATTGCCAGTTACAAACTAACTCTAAAATCCATCTCTTAAATACCCGCGAGGCATGCGTTAAACTTTTCAAGTGTTTTTAGGTGATTGGCGGACTTGATTACCTCCAATCATCTAAATAAGTAAAGCGATTTTCATAAATGAGACCTATCAAAATATTCGTCGGGTATGTATTTATGGCTTTTAGCTACATTTTGTAGGCCTTCGCATTATCATATGGCGGTAATAAGGAAAGCAACGGGGACCAGATCGAGACCGGTTTTCACGTTTTCTATTTAGGCGGTTCCTTAACCCAAATTAGCGCCGCTTCCTATTTTATCTATTGTTACGTTGAACAAACGAACTTTTAAAGTCTATTGGGGAGTTGTTATACCTATTATAAGCTTTTTTAACGCCTCTGAAATTTAATTTTATGTAGTTTAGGAATAGATGCAAAAAATAGAGTTCGTTGTCCAAATGGGGTAACTCCGTATCTCTGTCTAAACTATACAAGAGAATGTGTCGTGGCAGGGCCTTAACACCTAGTTAAATATTTTAGTGTAAGTATAGTGACGACGAGTTATTATTATTTATATTTGGACGCCAAATATAAATAAAAAAAAAAAAAAAAAATGATAAATAATTCCATCTGTGGCGCTCGTAAGGGGAGTCCTATGTCCAGCAGTGGACTAGCATAGGCTGATGATGATGATGAAGTTGACGACGGTTGCATAAAAATTTATCAACTTTTATCACACGGAAGTATATTTTAATGACAGGTTTTCGCAACACTTTGTCATTGATACGATCTGTTATCTTCATCTTACTTAAGAGTGTACCTTATGTAATTTTATAGTTAGAAATCGTTATTTATCTCAGAATCTGTGAAAGCTACCACCTTCATATTTAGGTAAATGATAATTCGAACTTTTATCTTGGATTCCGTCTTTTCAAAAACACGATTGGTGAAAATTTTCTCGATACTTTTATTTTTTGAAAAATACATGTTTTGCACACATTTTGCTATTTATCTCAGGAACCACCTCATTTTTTTGTTGGATTTTTGTTTTGTCAAGAAACGTAGTAGAATTTCTTCGTTTTCGTCTTTTTAATTTTTCGATTAGTTGTGTAAATAACTTGTAATTAGGCATAACAGTTTTGGAAATATAAAATATGGAGCACGTCTATCGCTCTGTGCTTCTCACTCATACGAAAATCATATCTTGTCATTCTGCTCGAAATTTGAATTTTGGCTGAGGTATGGCACGCTCTTAAGTAGATAAGTACAGATAAGTTTTCATGTAAGTAATCCACTTGAAGTTATCATAAATGGGACAAACTATAGTTATCTAAAAGTTGTAACAGTCCACATGTCAAAAAAAAAATAGCGATAAAAAATTGTATGAAATTTATCTACATTATAATATTACAAGAAGGATGATTCGATTGTTTGTTTGTTTGGATTGAATAGGCTCTTACTGGCAACTACTGGGACAATTAAAAAAAATCTTTCACCATTAGAATGCTACATAATCCTTGATGAACATAGGGTATAAAATATCACTGAAGCTCAAATCAATTATTTTATTCCTAATTTCTTATTTTTTTTTATAAAATATAGGGATGAAATTATAGTTTAAAATATGTATAATAATATGAAAATTTCAATAACGCAACCCAATGTGTATGTGTGAGTGTGTAAAAATTTACCATTTATTAAATTTTTGTTAAATATCCGTGCGAAGCCGGGGCGGACCTCTAGTAATAAACCTTTAGTAAATTTTCTTACGAGTGGTCCGCCCCAGCAAATTACAAATTTTTTAAAAAAGTTGATACTCACGTTCTTTCGCATTGTGTTCCACCGAGCTTACGTCTAATTCGTCACAGTTCATGAACTTATTCAATCGTTTTATACCGACAGATGTCTGAAAGCATAACAAATAAGTTTAACCAATTTGAATAATAATAAACATATCAGAAGCAACGAACAATATTGAAAAGCAATATTTTACTGACTATTTTCTAGGCATGCTTAGGAATGTACAGCCAACAACAAAAATATCTTATAAACTTATTATTTATTCTGACCTAAATAAAAAACAAATATTTACCCCTCTACTAGATTTTTTGTTACTGACCGTACATACAGTTAGTTGTTAGTTAAACGGAAAATTATCATGAAATATTTAGGGTATTTGTTAAAAGCCAGCTTGCACTAAAAACTTCCACTACAATCATGTTCTGGTTTTGATATGGATCAGTTGAGCTACCTGTGGATTGTTTGCAACCGTTTGCAGTTAGCTCAATTGTTTCAAATGTAAATACAACTTCTAATTTGGGTATTTAATTGTTATATTCTTTGATAGGAAAGGTTTTAACCTTCAAAAAATTATATTCTTGTAATAAGTAAAGAATTTTATTCATAAATTTTCGAGGTTTATGAGGCTTTGGTAAGATGGGTTAGAGAAAAACGTTCACGGATCGCGTTGGGGCAAAGATTTAAATCGTTAGATACGCCCTTTCCGCAGTGAGTCCGCGCCACGTTGTTGCAAAGTTAAGGTGAGCCAGCTCGCACAGTTGGAATCAGTGTAGATCGAAGCACAGTGTTATCCGGACGTGTTAAAACCAATCGTAACTGCCAATTTTTGCAAGAAAAGTTTCACAAAATGCCATCGTGTGTGTTTCGGAAGTGTAAAAACAATTCTACAAATACAAACAAAGCTAAAGGTGTAACATTTCACTCGTAAGTATTGCGATTTAATTAAATAACTTTTATTTATCATTCCGCGATCTCGATAACAAATTTAAATGGCGAGTGCTCGAAAAAGATAGTAGTGTTTGCAAATAATGTGGGAGAAAAAGAGATGACACTATTTTCTTAGTACGCTTGTTGTGTATAGATTGCACACGCACGCATTCAAGGACAATGACACAATTTTTGGTGTCGGGGCGTATCTATCGTTTTAAATCTTTGGTTGAGGGTATTAATCATTTGCAATTCTTCTCGTTACATAACACGCTATCGATCATTACGAAGCAGAATTAATATGATAAGCTCTTTGATAATACTATTTACTTTTACTTGTTTAAATCGTTTTAAGTCACGCTTCTTCAATCAATATGATCATATTACGCGTTAAGGTTATTTTGAGTCACGCGTACTTGAATACGATCATTTGGACGAATGAAAGAATACTAGTACGCGCCCTGTCCAGGTGTTCGTATCTTGCCATTCGTCGCAGAGCACGCAATTTTGTTACTTTGAGCACACAATAAAGCGTTATTAAGCTTAAAGTTTTAGAGTATTTTTAGAACATGCTGTACAAAAATCTGTCTTTAAGGTTTAATCATCGCATTAATTTTGCGTAGTTTAGCCCAAAATTACGAAAATTAATGCAACGATAAAGCCTTGCGTAAAGGTGTTGAAATTGCATAACTAATACAAATATTTTATTCACCGTAATATCGATTAATTAATGTGTTTTTTTATAAATTTTATTCCTAATTGTTTTTTATTCTTTATAATGTTTATTTCTTATGAATAAAATCTAATTTGTACATTTTAAAATTCTCTAAACCCGTTAGGATTTGTGCAGAAAGTTAAATTCGGTGCGGTTTTAGGTGTGAACATTGTATATTCCCGCACTAGGGTAGACTGCGGGAGTTGTTAATGCAAACGGATTTTCACGGCACACACATACATATATAGACAATTAAACTTACTTGCACTACATTCGATATAACGTTAGGCAGCATGGTCAGTGGAAAACGCAGAATGTTGAAAAGAGACAACGCTACGAAAGCTCTCTTAGAGTCCAGAACTTCAGTATCGTTTACCAATACGAAACACCCGAATGACATCAGAGATACCTAGAAACCATGACCATACCAGTTGAATGTTATATTTATGGTATTGTGCGTATGGATTTATGGAAGGGAAGTGTCTTGGTCGGCCAATAACAGCTTCTTTTGTTATAAACAACGTACAAAGATTTAGTTATAGTAAAACTACTGAAACTACTCTTACTTTATTGTGCTTGTTGCCTTAGCACTAGCATGCACAGTAATAAATAAATAGTAGCTTAATAGTATTAAGATAAGGCGTATAATCGATCGGTGCCGATGCTAACTGTTAGTTGATATGCGAAAGAACCATAGCCTTTTAAATCTAACAAGTTGTGATCTGTCGGAGGGTATACCTCTATCGCTGACACAATGATGATGGGAAGGAGTCCTATAGGCAAATGCATGGTGTAAAACAGAGACATCGATACGAATATATTCGATGCATTCAGGATATTATTCTCGGTGTCGGATATCACGAAAGTGAAGAAGCTTAGAAAGGTCACCTTGAACATAAAAAATCAGCTGTAGATACAAAATGTTTGCATGCGTGCAGGCCGATAAAAGATCGATTGATTGAAATACTTATTACCATTCCTTTATGGTACATTTTACATTGTTCAGTGCTCGAGACTTTTAATTATTACAACGAAACGTAATAAAATCACTTTTATGCATAATGGTCTTAGGTGTACATAGTCTTATTGGGGACACAGTGTATAAACACGCTGTCAGGGCAAAAAAATACTTTGGTTAAGTTATCAACACCTATAACAAAACCGAAACCAAAGTAGGTACATTAAAACAATAAATTACATATTTAAAAATTTCACGGTATGATAAAGGAAACTAAAATGATATGATGATGTTGAAAATATCATTTCACAATAATGTATAATACCACTCATTCAAGTGATTTAATTTGTGATAAGAAATCACTGTCAAATTTTATAATACCCATCCACTGTATCTTGACAGTTATTCGCGATAAACAGATATCATTTAAATAAAGAAATAATGCCACGTTATCAAACTTAACAACCACGATTATTTAGATACAAATAATTACTCAAATAACTGATAATAAATATTTAGAACTACTGTATTTTGCGGTAGGTTAAGCTCTGATAACAGACAGTAAGACAAATTATACTTCCTATCAGTTGAGCTAGCTGTAGATTGTTAGTTACAGTGTACAGTTTGCTCAATTGTTTTCAGTTCCAAATACTAGTTCACATCATCTCACTGCTGGGAGAGTATCCCATTTCCTTAATTTCAAAGTTTAGAAACAAGCGTCATTTAAGGAATTCAATAAATGTAGCTAAGCGGGTTAACAACGAGCCTAGATATTGTTAGAACACAAACTACGTTCGTGGCTAACCCAGTTATCAACAGAAAAAAAAGAATGCATCTAAACTTAAACCTGTTGCGGCCTCGATTCTTCAATAAATTTCTAAAATCAGATATATTCGGGTTCCAATTCTAGAATCAAAGATACTCGTATTAGAGTAGCGTAGTTAGAGCAACTTATTACGAACACAGCTTAGCGGGTTAACTACGAGCCTAGATTTTGTTGGAACACAAATTACGTTCGTAGCTAACTCGGTTATCAACAAAAAAAACAAAGTGCATCGCAACCAGTTGCGGCGCGATTCTTGATTAAATCTCTAAAATCAGAGATACAAGGTTCATATTCTGGAATCAAATACATCATGGATCACATTCTAGAACCAGAGAGATCAAAGTTCAAATTCTTACCAAAAATGGCGCACAGGACCAGATAAATGAGGTAGCTGAGTTGAGGTAGGCCGCTTGCTTCAGTACGTACATCTCTTTATTCCTAATTTTGAGGATTTGATCCTCAAAACTCGGTTCCCATGCGTACATTTTGAGAACCTGAAAATAATACAAAATATGCTTTGAAAAAATGTAAACTCTTTTGTTACCACCTTATTAATAATGGTACGCTAAATTAACACGTTCAATCCCACCACGGTTTTCATTACGTTTTGCCGGCTGGCCGTGTACATTTCATCGGAATGACAATTACGTAAACATTCAGGGTCGGTAGCACTGGTCGTGTTAAACAGTTGCTATGCAGTGCTATTTCTTACTCTGACTTAAATCAGTAGAAAAAGACAGAAATTCTTAAAGTTTTTTAAGTAAGCAGACCATTACGATTTAGGGGATAAAGTATTGGTATCTAAGATAAGATTCGATATAAGAATTAAGGATACTCGTACTTAGAGAATTTCATTGTATTTCTTAAGAATGTGAAATAGTAAAGTAATACGCAATATTTACATTTATTTTGAGCATGGGGTATGACGTGTCTTCGTACAATATTTAGTATTGAAACTGAAAAATTTTGGTCTTTTTGTCATCATCAGCTGGTTTTATCCAATTTTATCAATTTTCATTTGCTTGCTCTATTAACAGCGTACGTTTATCTACACTATATCCCGCCCATTTATTATTTCCTGTTGTACATGCACGTCTATGAATTTCCCTAATTGTTGGTAGGTGACTGAATAAGGACTGAATGACAGAATTAAGTATTTCATAGTCAAAGTTACTTTTATTGATTGGTAAAAAGGTTTTTTATATAGGGTATGTTAGGAAAATTATTCTAAAAGTATAATTAAACACAGTTATTCAATCTGTCTTACTTTTTTCACATAAGGACGAGTGTTATGCCGCGGGCAAGAATACAAATAACAAATATATACTTCTTAAATTTAGGGGGTAACTTCGTATCTCTGTCTAAACTATACAAGAGAATGTGTCGGGGCAGGGCTTCAATACCTAGTTAAATATTTTAGTGTAAGTATTGTGACGACGAGTTATTATTATTATTTATATTTGGGCCCCAAATGATAAATAATTCCATATGTGGCACTCGTTAGGGGAGGCCTACGTCCAGCAGTGGACTATTATAGGCTGATGATGAGATGTGATGATAGTGACGACGATTGCATAAAAAATTATCAACTCTTATCACTCGGAAGTATATTTTAATGACAGGTTTTCGCAACACTTTGTCATTGATACGATCTGTTATCTGCATCTACTACTTCTACGCTACTTCATCTATTGAATATTCCGATTCAAAAAATAAAGTATATTAGACGCCTGAGTAAAGTATGTAAAATAAAACAAAATGTTGAATAAACAACAAAATAGATAAAAAAAATTCATAAACAAATTCGATTGTCTAAAAATCGTATCGGTCAGAATTATGACATGACATGAATATTTTATTGTTAATCAAACTATCAAACAGCAAATATGAGTGAAATACATAAAACATATTAATTACAATCGCCGAGGTAATGGTACATTTTAAAAACCTGGCGCGATCTTGTTTCATATTTCGTATACTGAATCTCTGTTTTTCGTATACGTCACGAATCCCGACAGATCGGTGACGTCAGCAAAAACATACGACAATCGCATATTACAAGAGGATGAGCGAGCATAAATATAAGGAAAACCGTAAAAGAACTACTGCGTCTATTAAGTAAGGTATATTTAGTAACTTGTACCATAAAAAATACCCAAGGACAATAAATACATGTTGAGATTTAATAGATAGCACATAGAGACAAATATCATAACCATTCGTTAAAAATCTATTTATAAAATAGGAAATTTATTATAATAGGTTATTAGGCGATTCTAAAAACGAACGTTTTAGGTAAGTAGAAAAGGGGATTGATGAACAAATATGATAAAAATGCAGATAACGGCGCCCAAGCCAGATTACAATCGATACCGTCCAAACATAACTGTCAAGGACGTACGGTTACGAATTAGTTCACCGCTGAGACGGCTCCGTTTCACACAAATCAATATCAATACCGCAATCAAAATTCAACCTTATCATGATCACTAACAATAAACAGCACACCTTAAAACTATACCTTAATTCCATTTAGAACTTCATTCATGAGCTTGACGCGCTCATCTTTGTACTTCATCTGTTTGATTTGAAGGATCTTCACTTTGTTAGCGATGAGTCCGTTCACTGGGATGAGTATGATCATGACCGCTAGACCGGCGAGCACTGAGGGCCCCAGGATACCCCACAGGAAGTATAGGGCTAGAGAGATTTGCAGCGGGGCAGACCATATCATGTTCAAGTAACCCAACAGCTCGATAAATCTGAAATAAGAAGTTACATGCTGATCATGTCGACATCGTTGTCTGGAAGAGATCGCTTATAGCGATAAATCTGGCGTTAATACTTCCTGTACTTTAAGCATGTTTGTCTGTAATGTTCTCTTTTTTGTGTGTTATAAATAAAGTATTTTATCAATCTATCGTTGTAGAGGGCGTAGTACACCAACGATGAGGCATCGTTGAGGTTTGGCAAGGAACGTTAAGTTCCTTGTATTTAAGGTATTTATGGACCAGCTAGATAAGACATTCACTGCCCAGCATCTGCGGTGCTACCCGAAAAGGAGCTACGCTGCGGTGCATTCGGATATCTCGTTTTAGGCGCCGAAAATGCCTTATAACGGTTACAAGCATAAAATAGCTTTGCGGCTATTTCATACAAATAATGTAACGTCCCGCCCAGCTGCATAGCGTTTCGCATAGAACTATAAATATACAAAATTCAAAATTGTCCGGAAATTCCGGAAATTTCACACGATGCGTATTTATTTTCATTGTACGATGTATGTAAATAAAACGGTTCCAAAATGAACGTAGTAAAGTACCATAATTTACTAGTACACAATGACTAAACTAGACAATTCCTCGACCTTACATGGTGCTTGATGGTGGTGATCAATTATAATTATTTGAGATAATGGCCAGCAACAAAGTACAAGGTAAAGGCGCAAGGGCACTGCCAGAGTTTAACTCAGTTATTCGCGCTTCCATAATTTTGTTGAGGCGTAGCTACGATTCCTTTTCGTTTATACTTTTCTCCAAAGGGAAAAGAATGTTAGATTTTAATGTCTATAAATATCGATAAAATATAACTAATTGGGTATCTGCAGTGTTTTAAACGCAAAGAAGAGAATTCATGATTTCAAAATAGGAAAAAATGCCTATGTTGTAAACACGTGCTGTAAGTAACCTAAATATTCGATGGTTTACTATGCATGATACGGGCAAACACACATTCATAGTTATCTTTTAAGTTCTTTACACTTGGTTATACTACATAAACGCGTATAAAAACCGGTACAAAAAGCTTAGATTCAAGGTCATATTGCATAATCAATGATGACAATGGACACAATGTACAATTAAGCGGCAAATTCAATGTTTTATCGAGCGACCTACATAGCAACCAGAGCCGAGTGTTTCAGGAAATTCAATACTCGATCTTTACTGGAACTCTTTGCAACATATTCCTAAACAATTCATAGGTAAGATTAAATAAACATTTAGTCAGAATGAATACTGTATCAAAGAACGATAAAGATGACATCAAAGTTTTTATCCATACATACGATCTTTAAAACATATAAATAACTGTCAACTCTTGCAATTTGTTGCGTCATTTCCAATATTCATACAGTATCAATATTGTCAAAACGCCGGCCGGCATTCACAAACATCATACTTTGAGGCGGAAAACCGGTTACGCGAGTCGAGGTAATGTATAAAATGAAATGTGTATCTATATAGTAATGTAGCAACGAGGCTTGGATCACGGTCTTCGAATAACACACTGATATTTCTGAGAAGTCTAAATGATCGAGCGAAGGCCACTAGGCATGCTTCATTCACTATAATAAATTTGATATTCATTTGTTTTCATATAACTATTTAAGAAATTACAATGGAATATCTGCTTTATCTACTTACGTAGTCACTGTAGTAGAAATTTAATTTAGTTATTATTATTTTGTTCATTTTAATAGTTCTTTAATAGTTATTGTTTGCGTAGTAAAAATCTGATTGGTGTTTTTCAAAATTACCGCTCATATTATTATTGTAAATTGCCTCCATTCCATGACTAAGACATTTCCATGAACTGGACACTGGCAGAAAAGTGGCAAATCAGACACATATTGCCATATCGAAGAAGTCAAGTCGAAATTACAATGATAGAGGCTGTGATGGACAAACTTACAGGGGTTTCAGGCCCTATCTCAACCCAAATCAGCGCATCTTATTTTATCTTAATATTACGATATTAGGGAAATTGTTATAAAATAGCAGCCAACAATTTTGGGTCGCGAAAACGCCTTAATATGCTGGTTAGCACCATATTAGGGCACGGAATCCAACAAATTTAGATACTACTGGCATAGCAAATCATAAATTACATAATTTCTCATTCAATGTAACCTGAGTCATATTATATTCAAAATTTTGCTGCAAGCTAAAACGACTAAACGGATTAAGCTGAAATTTTGCTTACATGTAGTTCTAGACCAGTAATGACGTGATAAGTAGCTTACATTACAAGTCATTACTATAATTATATAATATATAATCCGGACATTATAATAATCCGAATAATGTCGAGCAAAAAACTAGTCTTCTCTACATAGTATAAAATCGCTTCCCGCCGTCTGTTCGTTTTTCCCTATGTATGCTTAGAACTTTAACACTACGCAACGCATTTTGATGAGGTTTTTTAATAGATAATGAATAATTCAAAAGAAATGTTTTTTTATCAGCATTGCGCCAGTGCGAAGCCGGGGCGGGTCGCTAGTTACTAATAAATTTTATAAAGATCAAAGATTTGATATTTGTAAGTTTGGATTGAATAGGCTCCGAAACTATTAGTCCGATTTGAAAAATTCTTTCACCATTTAATATTACGTTTTCTGGTGAACATAGCTATAGAATATTTACAAAAAAGTTAGGGGTCCGTATGAAAACTTCTATAATGACGAATATGTGTGTAAATATGCGAACGAAGTCGGGGCGGACCGCTAGTGTCAAATAAAATAAAAGCTATTTACCTGTGAGCATCAACGGACATCAGATTAACGATTTCACCGACTGTCGACTCTTTCCTCGCTGAGTTGGACATCTTAAGAGATTTCCTGTAGATGGCGCTGGTCAACGCAGTCCTTATCCTCATACCCACAAGGTACATTCTTGCGAAGTAATGCGCGAGCAGTAGCGTCTGAATGGAAGCGCAAGCGAGCAGGGCGATAGTGTATAGATAGCCTTTCCAGTCCGGTTCGTTTCCCTCCACAAATCCTATGAGACGTCTGCAATAGATTAGATGATTAGGACACGCACATTCACTACAATAAACAATACCAGTTATCAGATGCTATGCTACCGTAGTTTAACCCGTAAATTACATAAAAACCTTGGATAATGATTCTCTACTCTTGACGTCCCTAATTCCTTCATACGATCCAGTTTAAAAATATAAGGATGAATAATATCATCATCACCAGCCTCTGTTAGTCCACTGATGGACATAGGCCTCGCCTATAAGGATGAATAAATTAAGTTTTATGTTCCAGTTTGTCAACAACGATTTCAAGTCGTATAAAATCGCTACATAGTATATAACAGAGTCGCTTCCCGCTATCTTTCTGTTTGTCTCTATGTATGCTTTAAAACTACGCAATTGATTTTGATGCGATTTTAATAGATAGATTGATTCAAGAGGAAAGTTTTTGTATCAGCATTGGACCCATGCGAAGCGATAAATACTATTCTAATACAAATAATAGCAGTATAATGGTGAAAATATGCTCAAATTACAAATCTACTAGTATTACGTTTGTATGGGAAATACATCCGTCACCGGAATCTTAATACAATAAGTACATTATATTTTTTTACTATACATAGAATACGACAACACCTGGAACAGATAGCTGCAGATCTTCATATATTTGTCCCAAGGTGGGATCGAACCCCTTCGTCGCAGGCTGAACTTCACCCACCGCGCCACAGCGGTCGTCAATTGGCATAGGAAGGTTAATTTGATGGTAAGGCACGTTGTTTGGATGCACACACCCAAAGAACGCGCCTAGCACTTCTCACGACCAGGGAGTTCATGTATTGTAACGATGGGACTTGTCATCAGCTGGGTCGTCTTTCGTTAGTCATAGTCATGATTGAAGTGCATTGAGCGAAGTTTCAAATATAGCACTTTATTACAGTTTCTAATGAAATGACTCGGTATACCAAGAAAAATGAAGTTGATACACTTCTGCTTTGATGCTAGAACCGGCTTATTCTAGTTTACCCTCGCATATGTACTTTGAGTTTTTAATGCGAATATATATTCGCATTAAAAACTAAAAGTACAGAACTGTTGTAATTCATTTTATTATACTTTCCCCCATGAGAGAAGCACGAAACCTTTCCTGTTAACATACAGAAATCCATATCTACTAGAACTAGATATTCAAGCAGTTGAAATTGATTGTAATTTTAATGGATTTCTAGATCTACGGATAAAGCATACATATTTGCAATCTCTTATCATTTATCGCAAAACAAACTAGCAACTTACTGGAGTAGCATCGGCGAGACAAACATGAAGCAATCGTTGAGAAGCTTCTGGAAGGCACCGAATAGGAACTGGGGTCCGAATGCGAAGCATAACGCTGGTAGGATGGAGGCGGGTTTCTTCGCATCTTCCGGCTTGAAGTTTACACTCGCTGATGTTTTGCGGTAAGTTGCTTTTGCGCCGATGGATCTATTAAAAGGATTTATAAATATTAATTCAGTTATTGGTATGGTAATGGGGAATTGATGTTATTTGAGGGACCTACTAAAGGGATTAATGACCGAGAGGGATTCTTGCTCATCTACCAAAAAACAGAACTTCCGAAAATTGCGTTCAAAACCTATGCCTCTAGAAAATAAGATGCTTAGCGTGAGCAAACCGAAGGGCAGACGCTAGTGAAATTTACAAATTACCAAATACTGGAAATATCCAGTCTCATTCATATTATATAAATCGGTATCAAAGAAATAAAGAGCACGATACGTGATGAAGCGATTTCGAGAATTATCTAATACCTACGTTTGTGACTAGTTTATGGTTATTAAAACGCTCAGTTTTCTCATGTTGGGTGTTAAAATAATTCTAAGGCAGTATTTTAGCAGTGGGCGACAGGTCATTGACTTCGGGAGCAATCAAGGTAACTTTTATTCAAGGACAAGGTCAGTTTCTTTACTCGACTGAAGCAAAGGAAAAGTTAGAATAATGGCGGAATCAACTGATAATTGTGTCTAACAAATTTTACAGATATTTTTACGTCTTATTCTAGTTAGTGCACGCGGGTTCACGTTATCACTTCGAGTACAGTATCAATGTTGTGTCTAGATAAATCGTAGCCTTCAGGGATATTGAACCTATACACAAGACTTTCTCTTGTCAACAATTCACAAGCCAGAAAACTAAAATTCTCTATTTTTCAGCTAGTAAGGAAAGAGCTGAAATGTAGCGCAAATTCTCTAAAAATTAATAACCAGAAAGTGATTTATTCCGCCCCGGCTTGACACGTTTGTTTAAAGAATAATTCAAAAGTTATAAATACACACTTACACGTACACATTGAGTGACATTATTGGAGTTTTGTAAGGATCCCTAACTTTTTTGAGAATATTCTATAGCCTATGTTCATCAGGGATATGTAGGATTCTAATGGTGAAATAATTTTTCAAAACGGTTTAGTAGTTTCCGAGCCTATTCAATCCAACCAAAGCATCAAAAGCAAAACTTTTCTCTTTATATTATAAATAATATTAGTATAGGTTATTGGAAGCCATGTTTAAAAACATAGGATCTGTTCAACGGGAGTATAGTTTCCACCACAAACAAGATTAAATACTTACCACTAAAAATAATGATACGAAGTACCTATAGATTGGAAATCGTACCTCAAGAGAAATATCTGTGCTATAGAATGTCCCGTTATTGTTCTACAAAAGCATTGAACCGCGAAGACCGAACGCAAAGCAAAGGGCATTAAGTGAGCAGGTACAGTCACCGCCAAAAAGTACTATACAAATGATGAGGGATGTGATGACTTTATATATAAAGTCAGGAGTAAAAATAATTAATTATTACATACATATATATATTTAATAATTAATTATTTTTACTCCTGTTTATGTCCACAGGGTTAAGACGAAAACCACACCATTCTCTGAAGCCGCTTATCCTAATCGGACTCTAAAAAACGATGAACTTTTGATATGTAAAGACAATGTTAGAATTTTGAGTATGTGGTCGATTACATTCCTACTGCATTTTTAGGTTCTAGTTCTGATTTGCTACTAGACTAATGTTTTTTTTGGTCGTATTATTTCAGCGCTTTCTAATTTCGAATAAGGATTTGTTTGCTTTTAAGAAGTTCTGCTGTATTTTATGTGTACACGAGGTTTCCGAGTCTTATCTGTTCAACTCTTTTAGGCGGTGACTGTACCTACGAAAACTATAAAATAATTGTGGGCTGAGGTTACCTTTTAAAATGACATCAACATGCTATAACTCCGTCTTGACATTGGCCTTTGAACTATTAAGATGTAAGAAACAAGGTCTGGTTCGTTCCAAACACTGTACCCGGAGAATGAATAATTCGTTTACAACAAAACTTTATAAAAAAACTATTTAAACAGATTTAGTAGGAGTAAATAGCATAAACGAAACAGTTTTTTAAAGCTGCTTCAAAAACAGAGGGACTCAAATTCGTCGGATCGGAATATTATAATTTTTTGGTGTTCACATTGAACGTTTAATTTAGAATTAGGTCAGATCTGATTATCTGGATTCAGATAAACAGATGAACATTTTATATAACTAGCGTTCTGCCCCGCCTTCGCACGGTTCTAAATGTTTACACACGTTGGGTGACATTATTGAAGATTTCATACGGATCCCAACTTTGCCTTTGTTTATCAGGAATAATGTAGGATATTTTCAAATCGGTCCATTAGTTTCAGAGCCTATTCAATTCAAAGTTTGTACCTATATATTTTTCAAATTATACTGTCACATTAAATAATGACAATTAATTATTAAACATTATTCAGTTTAAAAACTCGTAGGTGTAGAACGTCTTCTTTAAAAGCCAGTTTTTTTTAAGTTTTTCATAAAGTTTACGAAACTCTGGGCGTCCTTAACCTTTCTGAGTCTAGGATCCATGATAAAATCTTAGTTGAAGTTGCAAATCACGTAGGAAATTGTACGGAATTATCAGAACGAGAAGGTTCAAAGTTCAATGCATAGTCCAATCAAAAGTCCAATGCACTACTAACATGTTAGTCCTTAGTACCATGTCGCAAGAGTGTGCGTGCAATTTTGTTCGAAATCGTTACTTATCTCGGAATCTGTGAAAGCTACCTTTAAAGTCGGATACCGTAAAAACAGGATTGGTGAAAAATTTCGTGATAGTAAGTATATTTGTTTAATGACTAAAATTCACACTTTTTGCTATTTATCTCAGCAACAGCTGTTTCTTTGTTGTATTTTTGTTTAGTCAAGAAACCTAGAGGTATTTCTTCAGTTATATCTTAATTTCTTTAGTTGTTTATTTTACGTGCTAAATTACAGATAAGTACCTAATTTTAGATAAAAACAGTTTTGGCTTGGGAAAATACGCGCGTCTATTGCTCTGTATTTCTCACCCACGAGAAAACCATATCTCGTCATCCCGTTCTAAATCCTTCTCGTAGCGGCGGCGGCGTTACACACGTTTAGGTAGGCGACGTTCAATGACCACTTTCAGTCTGCCTATAGTCAATTCCTTATTGTGACAAAGTACTAAATTACGCTTCTAGTGTGTGTTTGATGCCGGTCAATTAAGGAATTCGTATTGAGCGTGGGATTATTTTATTGTCGATCGATTTTATAACCTTGTGTGGAAGTCCGTTGCTCTACAAACTACAACTATTGATATAGTAGCCACGGCTTCGCACGGGTATTTAATATTAAGGGCCCATACAACCTCAACTCTGTGTGAAAAGGCTAGACATATGAGTTTGCGTTCATAAGAGCGGGACAGGGCATTGCAACGCAAGTCCAAAAATCAAGTTTTAGCTATTAATTAGGACATTATTTGAAAAAACCGAAACATATAACATTTTTATTTATACTTAATTCTATTACCACGCTTATTGTCAAGATCTGAACTTCTGTATTTATTGAGAAATTTAGGTTTTAGTAAAAATTTAGAGGTAACTTTGCGATTTTTTTCTATCGAGAAAATTTTATGGAATCGTCTTTTCAAAACATATATGATCGATAGATTAAGTCCTGAACTTTACCATATATCAATTTCAAAGTTAAATATTCAGTAGTTTAGACGATATGGACATCCGGCGGAGTTATACTCTCTTAATTTATAAATTTTACACATAAACGTTGGGTATTCGTTGGGGAGGCTTCCGGCGATTGGGACCGCTAGGTAAAGGGACCGCGGTCCCTTTCGCCGGATTGATTTAATTTTATCATCGTTCTTCCGGCGAATGGGACCGCTCTCAAAATGATCGAAAAAATCCATGTTCAAAGCAAATAAAGTACAGTCAAAGTAAAAACTTAGTAGGTATAGAAAGTAATATCAAAAAACAAAACTCTTTGATTGAGGACATTATTTATTTAATAATACAAATTAATGTTTTTTTACCCTATGATTAGTATCTTGTTACTCGTATTAAAATCAGTCTGTTAAAGTAACTTACGGTAAAAAAATAATTTGTAAAATTGGTATTTATTATGTGCGTCAAAATTGTTCTTTAACATCTTAGTTGGAACATAATAGAGTGTATGTTAGTTTAAATGGAACAGAAATATACACCTAAATAAATCATACTACAAAAAATCAACAAATTACAAAAAAGTAGACAAGTAAAAAATTTAAAAAATCTGTCTTTATAAGGTTTACCTAGACGGCCTTTCTCATTTAAAATGTAATCAAAATATACAAATATGTAAATCATACCTACTATAAATTAATCAACAAACTTTATACAATAATCACAGTAAACTATCACAATTAGTTAAAATGCTCATCGTTATTTCTAATACCTTTGAACTTACGTCTTTGTGTTTTAAAATATACTAAAAATGTACATGTAAATCACACCTACTATAAAATAATCAACAAACTTTATACAATACTCACAGTAAACCATCATAATTAGTTAAAATGCTCATCGTTATTTCTAATACTTACGAAGACGATAACTAAATTATCGTCTTTGCCATTTAAAATAAAATACAAATGTACATTTAAATTATAATTGCTATAAAATTATCAATAAACTATTAATAATTATATTAATATACACTTACATAAATCATACTACAAATAATCAACCAATTACAAATAAGTTGACAAATAAATAATTAAAAAGAATCAGTCTTAGCACGTTTTACCTAAATGGTCTTTGTCATTTAAAATGTAATAAAAATATACATATAAATCATACCCACTATAAAATAATCAACAAACTATATACAACAATCACAGTCAACAATCACAATAAGTCAGTGTTCATCGTAATTTCACTAAACAATGCCCAATACTTATTTTACGGCTAAGTAATTTTATTTTACGGCTAAGTAATTCACTTTAGGTACTACTTACTTAGCATTGTCATTTTTATTTCGGATCTGTATCTGACGACGACTGTACTATTCACGTCACGTGGTTTGCGGTCCCTTTCGCCGGAAGAAAAATAATAAAATTAAATCAATCCGGCGAAAGGGACCGCGGTCCCTTTCCTAGCGGTCCCAATCGCCGGAAGCCTCCGTTGGGTTATATTATTGAAGTTTCCCTAACTTTTTTACAATATATAGCCTGTGTTCATCAGGGACAATGTATTCTACATCATCCCTGTGTATCTAATGGTGAAAGAATTGTTAAAATCCGACTAGTAGCTTTGGTCGCTATTCAATCCAAACAATCAAATTTTTCATCTTTATAATATGAATAGAGATGAATAGAGATAAAATCTTTGAAATAAACGATATAGGAAACAATACCACCTAGGTAAATAGGTATAAAACTATATGGGGACATTTCCTAATGGTATTGATATGGATCAGTTGAGCTACCTGTTATTTACTTGAATTGTTATTTACTTTTATAAAGTTTACGAATCAGACAGATTCATACTATGGCACAATTCAGACAAACAATCTAATGAAACATCAAACTCGATTTGGTTCTACATTTTTTTCGAGATAAACTCATAATTTTATTATTTTTAAAATACTGCAAGTCCAAACTTCTTAATATTTACATTATCTTTTAACTTTTCCCCGACCAAAACCTCGGAGTCACATTTTTATATCGGGTTTATTTTCCATACAATAGCGAAGTATCATTAAAATCCGTCAACAATTATCTTTCGTAATGACAAGCACCGCATGTGTTTACTTACGGCAAAGTACGGTTTTATAGCGACTGGTTTAGTATTATCCACTTTTAATGTTCATTCAACAATTTGCCGGTCCGATGGTCTCCATACGAGGAGTGAACACGATATTCATTCATACAATAAATGTAAATGCTTACAAGTCTTTTTAACGGGAAGGCGTCAATGTTGACAACGGGATTCCCTTTTTCCCCTTAATGGGGAGAAAATTGTACCAGTATTGGTATTGATATGGATCAGTTGAAGAACCTGTAGATTAATTATGAATGTAAGCGGGTTAAATATGAACCTATTTTGTGTTGGCAGAACATCAACGTTTCATCCCTTAACGAGGGACTTCATCACGGTGAGTGCGTGCGGCCCACACACATCGCGCCCGTATCGCTTCAATGCGCACATTCCAACACAAAATAGGTTCGTAGTTAACCCGCTTACATTCATAACGAATTCGTCAAACTACGATAGTTTTCTTTATTATTGTAAAATACCTGTAGATTGTTTGCCATTGTCCGCAGTTAGCTCAATTATAGATATTAGTTGGGATTTGGTTAATTAATTGTAATTTTTCTTTGTAAAGGGTTTACCCCGATAGTAGCATAGCATACAAGTAGTAGGTATAAAATTTAAAATGATATGTAAAATAAATTGGGAATTAATGACTTTTTACGTTTTTAGGGTTTTGCCATCGGTTGCAAAACCCTTATGAAATCGCTTTGGGTCTGTTTTGTGTTTTAAATCTTTAATATCTCAGAAACTACTGCAGATATTGACTTGAAATTTGAAATAATAATACATTTTGTGCGCCCGCACATATTTATAGAAAAATAAATGAAAATAAATGAAAAATCAAAATGAAGATTTTCCATACAAATTTTGAAATCGAAATTTTAAATGGAACGTACAAAGTCAAAAGTGGTATCAAATGAAAGGTACACGTTTGTAGATTTCAAAATAGTTTTTGAAATTTTGGTAGATTTTATACTTTTTAAAATATTTTGAAAAAGGTCAAAAAAATTACCGTTCCCCCCCCCCTATCTCCGAAGATTGCAGAGCGATCGACGTGATATGTACCAAGTGTTTGTAGATATGGATCCATATTTTACAGGAAAAATATAGAGAAGTCTGTAAAAATAATACTTTTTGAAATAAGGTCAAAAAAGGGCGGGAAAATTTTCTAAAGGGGTGACTACCTCACCGAGTTGGGTATCAAATGAAAGGTATTGGTTTGTACATTCCAATACAGTTTTTGAAATTAAGATAAGTTTTATACTTTTCGAAATATTTTGAAAAAGGTCGAAAAATTGACCATTCCCCCCCCTATCTCCGAAGATTGCAGAGTGATTGATGTAAAATGTACTAAGCGTTTGTAGATATAGATCTATATTTTACAGGAAAAATATAGAGAAGTCTTTAAATATAATACTTTTTGAAATATGGTCAAAAAACTAATTTTCATACAATGGGGGCTATTTCATTGAGAGTAATATCAAATCAAAGGTATGGATTTCGACAATTCAAAACAGGTTTTGAAAATCGTCTAAGTTTCATACTTAGTGAAATAGGTTGAAAAAAGCCGAAAAAAATTGTAGGTACCAACCCTTTTACCTACCCACTAATCTCTGTAGTAACTGTAATAGGAGTTCCAAAACTGTTGTTCTCAAAATTTTTGAGAAGAGATAGGTATGTACCTATCCTAGATAATCCACATAGTATCATTTACCCATGTTATTGGTATTACTACGATAGCTGTTATAGTTAATAAAGTATAAGTATCACTTTAGATGATTTATTTTTGTGTACTGAAAAGGACTAGAACACCCGAACAAATAATCTGAAGATCCTACAAATATTAGTCCCGAGGCAGGAATCAAACCTTAACCTCCTGCGTTGTAAGCCCACCGCGCCAAGAGGTTGTCATATACGTACGTACCCTACCTAAACGACAAAAGTTCAAAACCCTCGCGCGCGAGTTACACTCGCACTTGTCGTACTTGTTTTTCAATATCATGGTTAATAGTTTCAAGCTAAATTAACATACAATGTACCTTATATATACCTCACAATAGTTTAATTATTACACTATTATAGGATATTCCCAATGATGGCCTTAATTGAGTTTCAATTAAAATACGGTATTTAGTTTATTGCTGTTCTAAATTTATTTTTAAATTATTATTTAAATAAAAACAAATGCATTTATAAGTATAAATGATTAGGGGCACACAAATTGTGTGACCCTAATCTATTAAATTAGATATAGGTAGTAAGTTAATCTACGAAAATAATAATAGTTATACTTTAAGGTACAGAAGTTTTAATAGGTATCATTTGAAAGCGAATAATGCTGGATAATCCACACCGCATCATCTAGCTCCAAGCTAAGCAGAGCTTGAGTTATACTTAATACAATTACATAAGTAGATATTTTTTATTACACAAAGAAAACGACCAGAACACCTGGATCAGCAGATCGTACAAACATTTGTCACGAGGCGGGAATCAAACCTGCAACCTCCGGAACTTTGCCCACCGCGCCACAGAGGGAATCCAAACTCTTTTCGTCGAAAAGAGTTCGGAATATCACATTAAACAAAACGTCCCTAATAATGGACACACTATTGTCTCCACCTAGTTATAGATCTTTTTGTCCACAGATACTGAGATTTTACAAAATATTGAGAATTCGCTCTTGAGCTATTAGAACGCCAATTGTCACTCTTTATATTTCGCTCTTGAGCTATTAGAACAACAATTGTCACTCTTTATATTTCGCTCTTGAGCTATTAGAACAACAATTGTCACTCTTTATATTTCGCTCTTGAGCTATTAGAACAACAATTGTCACTCTTTATATTTTTCCCCAAGATTGCAAAAAAGTATAATAGACTTACAGTTCTCGTTTCCGCAAAGACCGCTCCCAGTATTTGTCGAACCGCTGCACCACATCCCTAGAGGCATCTTCAGGGTTCAGCGACCAGAGATCCTTATCCGTCAGGTCCCGTCGGAATCCTGTCCAAGCCAGGGGGTCGAACCAGCAGAACACCAGCTTACTGGGAAACCCAGCGCATCTTTCCGGACACGGGTTCTAGTGGGAAACAGGTTTAGTTTATTAGATATCGGCCAGTCTTACCGTTATACGCCTATCGTTGAATATGCAGGTAAAATAGTTTTCTTACAAGATACAGTTTACTATACGTATTAGATAAAGTTATGTATCTTTATACTTTTCAACAGAATAACCAAAGAAACAAACGGTAATTGCTTAAGTTACACAATATTTATGAATAATAACGATAACAAGCGTTAATTATTAGCGTAACGAGACGGTAATTACTGATTTGTATCACAGCAATGCTCTTAATTGTAGTAACAATAGAACAATAAATAAAATGAATTGATATAAAGGTAATTCTAAAAATATGCAGGTCTCGACAGAGCCTACACGCATTTGCTCTCCTTGGAGTCGAGACCCTAGGTCCGTGGGGTACCGAGACTCTTAGAGTTATGAAAAATATATCTGAGCGTCTGGTCGAAGCGACCTAGAGCTGGTCAGTATCTGGCTCAGCGCATAAGCATTGCCATACAGCGAGGCAATGCAGCCAGCATCTTGGGGACAATTCCCACTGGTATTCATATCATTTGTGTCTGCAGGCTCAATTGTAAATTCTAGTTTTAATTATTATTTGATCGTAATTTTCTTTGTTAATAAAGTTTTTACTCTATGTTAATTCTTGTAACTTCGTACCTTCTCAAACGCGTACGGTGTATCCCTCGGCGGTAGATCAGCGAAGCAGTTCAGTACAAACATCAAAATGATCAACGGGTAATACACCATGTAACTTATGAAGCTGTACCGAACATTTTCGTCGTCGGGTAAGTTCGCGTGCGCGACTATCTCCGACCTCAACTGCGATAGTCCAGCGATGATCAAGAGGAACCAGAACATAAAAAGTACGCCTGAGGCACGCCGGCCGTACTTTCTGTTGTAGTACAGCAGTGTTGCTGATAGAGCCTGAAATTATTCACACATATTTAGGTATTTATTTGACGTAAAGAGCTTTGTTCCAAGACTTTTAGGTATCTAATGTACAGTCACCTAAAAGATCTTAGCGTCCCGAAACTATTTTTTGGCTGAACTCTGTCTGTTGACGATGACTGTACTAGCGAACGGCTACTGTACCTCTATGTCGCCGGATTTCTATTAAGGATAGAGGGGACAACTAATAGAAATTCGGGTTCATGTGATAGTCACGCAAATCTTACACACAATGTTATATAACACATAATTATTTTAGTGGATCGAATCTAGTTCACTAAATTTTTTTGGAATATGGTAGTGTCTTGGTCTAAAGTCTAGGTGAAAGGTAAAAGGTGTCTTGGGCTTGCCTGGGAAGTCAGAAGTCAATAACTTTATACAGCTTACAAAATAAGCACAGTTGAAAAGTCGATACAGTAAAAAATCTTTTCTAATAAGAAATGTGTTATTGATTTTATCTCTTATATGCATTACCGATTTTCTCTTTACTTATAGACTACAGAAAAGAGATTACGGACACAGAGTTATAAGTAGATTAAACTTAAACCTGTACTTTCCCACAAAATACCAGTTAAAAGAATCCGCTTCTTAGAGGCGATTAAAATAAAAACTTGGATTGCGGATACTGACGTAATCCTGTTTTTTGTGAACTCTAATCTGACGGTATGTGGTATAATAGGGACGGCCAAATTTGACGGCACTTAAGGGCAAAAACCATAAAACGCTCTACGAGTGTTTACAATTTAATCATCATTTTCATCAACTGTTATTTAAATTGATATACAGTGTGTAAATGTGTTGCAATGTTCATTATTTAACAAAAACCGGTTGGTACTATGATAAATAGGATGAAGCAACGCTATCAATAAATAAACACAATATGAATGAACGTAGCATGCTAGTCATTACGAACACAGCCTCGCCTTTATAAATTACTAGTTTCTGCCAACGGCTTCGCGTTGTTTCTATGGAAACGTTTGAACGATCTATCCTGTAGAAACTGATTTATGAGATGAAAAGTTATAGAAGACTATATTTTATTCCATGCCTAGAATCTGTCTGAAAAAAATCAGCTCAAAAAATTCACATAGAAAGTATAGTTTTGCCGTGAAGAGATTTAAATTTCTATTCGAAATTTCGCAGTTTTAATAATTATAATTATGTGCATACCTGTGAGCTTTGTATTTACCTCTACATACCTACCGAATCTAATGGTTTACATAACAGTCTACTTTAAACCTTGACGATCCAATAGATTAACTACTTCATAAATGTAAACAATACCAGTTATCAGATGCTACCGTAGTTTACCCGCAAAAACATAACAACCCTAATGGGCTAATGATTCTCTACTTTCGACGTCCCTATTTCCCTTCATATGATCCAGTTTAAAAATATAAGGATTAATAGGTATAATAAATTTAATGTTCGAGTTTGTCAAGAACAACAATTTCAAGTCGTCGACTTAAAATAACTACACGGTATAAAACAAAGTCGCTTCCCGCGCTGTCTGTCTGTTTGTCCCTAGGTATGCTTAGATCTTTAAACTACGATTTTGATGCGGTAGTTTTTAATAGATAGAGGAAGGTTTTTGAATCAGCATAGCACCCGTGCGAAGCCGGAGCGGGTCGCTGGTTAATATTCAAACAAATAAGTGATTGACTTTGGCGCAAGATTCAAATTGAAATTGTAACATTAAATAGGTACCTACTATTACTAATGGTATTAGTTTTAACATAGGATCCTAGAAATTGGTCACGATTTGTTGCTAATTACTTTTCCGCTAGTTTTACCACAATTAGATAGCAAAATAATAAAAAAAAATTGTCTCCCACGAGCCTCTTTAAATAAAAAGAACTCACAAATGTTGCGATCTTCAAAATTGGACAGAAGTAGTCCGCACTGAACACATTGTTTTCATCAAGCGATGCCTTGTGGACCGTCACACCCAAGTCCACAAATTTGAGCACAATCAACAGGCAAGTCCCCACCAGTTTGGTGATATTCAGTGGGTTCCAGGGTATGTTCTTCTCCTTGCTGCTTATTATGTTGTATGCTTCGAAGAACGCCGCGAACCATAGGTATGCGCAGGGTATCCATACTAAGACGGTTTTTTGGAAACATTCTGTTAGCTGCGGGTTTGTGGTGTTCCATGACAGTGATGTATCCTGTTGAAAGGTGAAAAAGGTTTTTTTTAAGAAAGATTTTGTATATTGTGACTGCATTCAAACGTTAATTTAAATTTACTTAAGATACACCAAAATGTATCTTAGACTCAGTTCGTCCAGAGAACTTTTCAACCCTCATCAGAAAATTCTTCAATTAAAATTTAAATTTTATGAAATTAAAAACCAGGAACCAAATAAATTGGGTTACATAAATTAAGGTGTTACTTAAATTATAAGGTAAATAAGTAGCAATTTATGTTTATTTATAATGACTTCGTACCAATGCTAAGAACTCTGAGCTCAATGATAAAAATAACACACACCATTAACTCTCATTCTCTTGAGGAGGGCTTTGCCCTTGACATCATTTGAGCTGTTAAGTTGTCAAAAACAGAACACATTTTTCACTGAAATTATAGGTCTCTGAATAAGTGAACTCCAAACTGTGTATTTAGGAATATAATACACACAATTTATAAGGAATTTCATTATGGTACCCAAGGGACAGCATCAGTAAGTAGGGCTGTCCAAAGGCAAGATGGGAAGATGACATTATTTACCCTTGGGCCATACTTGACTAGAAGCACATAAGACCAGTCTCATTGCTGACAGATTAGTTACTAGGAGGAGGTTCATACTGAAAGGCACACTGAACTGAGAGATATTTTGTAGAATCAAAGCAACACAGAAGCGGTTGCAAAAATTAGTTAGGAGTAGGTATTTTAGATAGTTTCAGAATATTTTCATTTATTGTAACTCAGTTTTGTAAATGGTGGATATATTATTCATTAATGATTTATGTATTTTAAGATTTTTTATTTTTTTATCTTTCTTCCGCGACCAGTCATAGACTATATACTAATGTATTTTAAGATGGAGTAAAGTTTAGGAATATTCTGAACATTTAAAATTTTATGTATTATGCATTTCATAATTCATGAATCCATATTGGTACTGTTGCACCATAATGTGCAACTTTGTTTGCTGAACTCAGAATAAGTTGGATTACTTAAAGAAAAAAAAAATATGTCTCTATTGAAATTTTAATATCTGATAGGTACTGCATGGGCGCAGTAAGATATATCATAGCATAATGCTGAGAGAAAACTAAATTTGTCTTGAACACTGATAAGCACAAAACATTATCAATGTTGTACCCTAGTTTATTTAACATTGTTTTAAATTGTGAAAAGTTTTTTTAAGGTAACAATAAAATAATATGTTTTCATTCTTAACTCAACTATCTTCACACATTAGGTATTAGCTTTGTTTTAGCATTTCTAATTCTAAACCTGCACTGACATTTTTCATACACTTCTATGTTATGGTTAAGTGCAGATTTCTTTGTGAAACCTCAGTGCATTTTGGTTTCAGTAATGGGTGAAATTTTCAATTGAAATCAAAAAAAGAGTAAGAGATTTAATATACACCATGAATAAATTTCCTGTAGGTTGGAATGAAATATGAGTTACTTTGTTAGATAGTGTTATTTATAATATTATTCATTAAACTACATCCTCTGCATCAAAAGTACTCTTGTTTTCCTCCTTCGATTTTGTATTGTGGTTACTAATTTTATACAACACATATTAAAATTAAAACACATAATAAGAATATGTGACTAATTTAATGTTTGGATAGTTAATAAAATATATACATCAGATTCATGTCATTCAAATGTTACAACCCAAAATATGTAAAAAATTCTTAAAAGATTGATGAATAATTATAATGTGTAAGATTTTTGAACCACATTTGTTAAGTTATAATAATTAAACAAGGCTAAACACAAATTTATAAAATGTAGAATGTTTAATTTTTTTTTTAGGGCAAAAAGCCTTTATTAACAAATAAAATTACAATGATCTAATTAAATAAAAAACTAGTATTTACAATTGAAACAATTGAGCTAACTGCAGACTGTTGCGAACAAACTACAGGTAGCTCAACTGATTCATATCAATACCAGTCAATATGAGTAATATAATACAATCATTTTAGTCAAAGAAATATAAAAGCAAAGCATTTAAATAGAATAAGTATTTACCCACCCAATTCTATAAGAATACTAGAAAGGATTGGGGTGATGGATATAGTGATTATAAATCATTATTACTGAATAAGATTTTTAATTCTAATGGGTAGCATGATATTTCTATCTTACTGTTATTAAACAAGGCTAAACACAAATTTATAAAATGTAGAATGTTAAATGCAATCATATTAGTCAAAGAAATATAAAAGCAAAGCATTTAAATAGAATAAGTATTTACCCACCCAATTCTATAAGAATACTAGAAAGGATTGGGGTCATGGATATAGTGATTATAAATCATTATTACTGAATAAGATTTTTAATTTTAATAGGTAGCATGATATTTCTATCTTACTGTTATTATTAAATACAATAATGCAATTTTATAGGTATTAATTTAATATTTTTCCTTAGAAACTTTTATAAATAAGTATTTACATGGTGCTAAAAGTTTTAGGTAGTTGTTATTAAAAAAAATTGGAAATTTTTGATTTCAAACTTGGTATTTTATAAGTTTTTAATACAATAGTACCCAAATCAAGACAAGTTATCTTGTTTATTGGGTTACCTATGTAATTATTCTGCCATTGTGTGAAAATTTATACAATTATATTTCTACAACAAAAGCCATATTAGGAATTTGGAAGAGGATAAAGTAACCAAGAACTTCTACAATTGATATAATTTCCGCAAATCTGTAGGTATTGAATGTTATTGCATTAAGATTCTGTGTTCATTATGTAGGTATGTTAAGTTTTTTATAAATACCTACATATTTTTAAAAACTTAACATACCTACCTCTTGATTCAAGAGTGATTTGATTTTTTCACTGACCTTTACTCTTAAATTTAAAAACTGGTTATGTAGGTGGTAACTGATGTGTTAGACATCAGCCACTAGAAATCAGGTTTTATGAGTTAATCTAAGTTGCAGTGGTAAAAGCCGACCCATCACAACCGTTTTCATAAAAAATTAATGCTTGGAGACCAAATAAAAACGAAAATAGAGAATAAAAATTTCGGAATTGAGAGTTTATTTTCAAGGCACTTACCCAAAACTTAGAACCGCAAAAGTCATCAAGCGTGGAATTGTAATCATTAGACATTATTTCAATTGGTCACATTTACTTTCTTCAAACAGAAAACGTTCACAGAACAACTGTAGACACTCGGAACTTCTTGAAGTTTCTAACACAGGTTAAATTGAGTGGAAGTTCAGAAGTTTTACAACTTGTCGAGTATGAATTCTCGGACCACTGGCTCTGCACACCATCACATTACATATTTTAGTTCACTTCACAACAAAAAGAATACTTTTATTGAACCCTGCTCAGGCGGAATAGGTTATATTAGATGCCCTACAGTATCGAAGAAGACCGGAGAATGTGCCAAAAGGTATCGAAGGTGCTCCTGCAGCACAACCACACGCGGCAAGATTTCGTTCTCGAAGAAAAAATATTTTACGATTTTCGCTTTTCGGTCTATTTGTATGGTATGTCAAAGATGACGTCACTCCACTCGTATATTACTAGTCTATGGTCTCATGCTCTGCTGTAAGTCTGCTGTATTACTAGTCTATGGTCTCATGCTCTGCTGTCAAGTATAAACCCTCTCCGTCTGTTATGTCATAGACTAGTCTTGACTTCTTTGTTAAAGTCGTATAAATCTTGTTTTTATTAATCTTTCCATTACAGAACACCCTGCTTTCCATGAACTGAAATCTGGAAGAAGTGGCAAAAAAGACACATATTGCCATAATGAAGAAGTAAATTCAAGTTCTGTGATACATGTGATTGTTATTAGAAGTAAGATTGGCAATTTGCCATGCATATTAAATACAATTTCTTTGTTAGTATCAATTTTCTAAAAAAAAATATTCATCGATAAATAATGCTAAAACAAACCCCCAACCAAAAATTGCATTTTTTCGTTCGGTCGTAAAATATGACCTGTACCTAGGTCAAAAGCATTATTAAAAATTAAATACTCA
The DNA here is from genome assembly GCA_963931895.1 of Eupithecia pulchellata. Classification (NCBI taxonomy): domain Eukaryota; kingdom Metazoa; phylum Arthropoda; class Insecta; order Lepidoptera; family Geometridae; genus Eupithecia; species Eupithecia pulchellata. Next base: position 2,856,028 of record OZ007530.1, read on the forward strand.
AAGATTTGGCCTATGTCGAAACTCCGTTCCGTTAGGATATTAGTGTTCTGTGGTCGAAACTGAGACGCTCCACTAGCCAAGCCAGTTAAAAAATTATAATATTGATTGATGACAGGTTTAGGAACACTTAGAAACATCAATTGAGAGCCAAGCTAAAAAAATTGCGTATGTCATAGGATTACTACAACAAGCAACAAATCAAAGAAGACTCAGACTCCAAACAAAGCTCTGAGCAAACAGAATTAAATTTTTGTCAATCAAAATTGAAACACTTCACGACGACTTTATTGCTGCATCGATGATGTGTCGAACCAGACACAGAGCCATTTACAAAGAAGTTGAAGTGGGTTTTAGTATAAACCTCAATAAAACACAGTGCAATGGCATGCACCAAAGAGAAAAAAAACCACTTGGCATGGACGATATTGAGCAAAAAAAATTCCTGATAGATGATGAAGCCTATATAATTATTTTTCTCGTGTAACGGGTTTGGTTCCCGGTTAACCCATGTAACTATTTAAAACTCTATAAATGCGGTTTAAATTGTTTTTTAAATTATTATAATGTCTTCTTTCAGTAAAATCTTCCATCTACAATATTTAAGGTACTTTCCCTCCATTTGGCATACCAGATTCAGATTTAATAACCTTATTTCTTTAGATTTACAAAATAAGCACTTAGACAAGTCAAATTTCAAACAGATAATTATTATGGAATAAGAAATAATTTGTTATTGATTTCTCTTCACTTCAATTTTTTGTACCTGTAGGACGCCCTGTATACAATTGCGAAGGAAAGTGGAAGGAATAAAATAATTTATTTTATTTTCAGGGGTAGAAGGTATGTATCGAACAATGATATTTCCCTAACACAACTAAATAATTCGTTTAGATTGTTTTATCATTATCAATTAAATAACCGGTTGTTAAGAAAAACACCAGTCGGTTTCGCTATTCACCTTATCCAATGATTATCCGGTTTTTTAAGAACAGGTGCACACCACTAGCCATTTAACACCTTGCAGTTGATACCACAGAGTACATAATTATAGTCTCAGAACACCATAGAGTAATGAGATATACTCTATGGAGAACACTAATACCCTATCCTAACTTTATGGTCGAACGAAACTTAGACTTCGGTTCGGTAATTTCGTTCGTTGTGTTGTTTGTTTGTTGTGTGCCGTGCCGTGCCGTGTATTTGTACTATTTGTGTATTTGTACTAACAGGCAATATCCCGATACAGACAGGGTCAGTTCTTTATGACTCTCAGTTGAAATTATTCATATTTGAATTTTCAGACAGTAACCTTATCATCTATGGTTTTTCTGCGAACATCTAGAAATCCTGAAAATGGCATACTCCTTAGCTTGGGATTCCTACAAATCCAATTTGAGTGCTGGATTTAGTTCCTTACAACAGGTTTGTTTTTCAACATACATACCTACTCCTCTTCCTATAAATGATCAGTATCCAAATCTAAAACATTGGCCAATCAAATTGGCGCCTAAAAATGTAGGCATATTCCCTTGAAAAGTGTGTTTATTTTACAGAATGGAGAGTTTGTGGACATGACTCTAGCAGCGGATGGGCATCTAGTGAAGTGTCACCAAGTGCTAGTAGCCTTGGCTAGTCCATACCTCAAGGAAATGATCACTTCTGCTCCATGTCCTCACCCAGTTATCTATCTGAATGTAAGTAAAGAAGTCATAACATCATCTCCAGTTAATACTTATCAAAGACATTATTCTACATGTTGGTAAATATCTCGTTTTTTTTGATACCTCTGAAGATAATACTGAAAGTTAGTTTAATCCATGGTCAGTGTTTGCTCTCCAAGCAAAACTATGCATTGGGTTATTGCCATTCTGCTGGTCTACAGTACACACTGTTTTTGTACCAACAAAGATCTATGTAAAGTAAGTAAGAAAATTCTTTATTTGTCACTTAAAACACGCATACAATTTGTTTAAAATACACTAATTACACATGCTACCTGATTTACTGTTTTGTCAAATGTTTGTCCTTGTACAAGCCATATACTTGTGTGTTGTAGAAGCAATTAAAAATGTTTATGGATCTTGCTTATATGGACGACCTCTGTGGAGTGGTTGGCAAAGTTCCACCTGCCTACCACTCCAAAGCGCTCCACAGTGACAAAGGAAGTTGAGGGTTTGATTCCAGCCTCAGGAAAAATGTTTGTAGATATTTGTTCTGAGTGTTCCAGTGGTTTTCCATGTATAAGTTTTCCAGGTGTAAGTTTTCTGTATGATCACTTGCATTGAATTTTATTATGTTTCTGTTACAGAACATATCCCACAAAGTATTAAGTGCCATTCTGGAATATGTTTACACGGGTGAAGCAACTGTCACCTCAGAATGCTTAGTGGAGTTCACGGAGGCCGCTTCTTCACTTCGAATTAAAGGCTTGGAAAATATTGTAAGAACTGATCATAATTTTTTATTCTTTATTGTACATGCATCAAAACATACAACAAAATTTAACCTTTAGTGTAATGTACTAGGTGAGCTTAACCCAGAAAAGAGTTTTATTCCAGCAAATGTAAGAGTTATTATAACATCCTAATCTTCTCTGATTCATCATATAGTGTTAACCCATATAAACAGGGTGGATTTTTGCATCAACTCATAATGGTTGCTGATAAGGATTAATGATTGCTAAGAATTTTTTTCATGAACCCCTCCCCCTAATCTTGGACCTTTTGCGTTGCCTTAGGTTTTTTGGGTGCACTGTTAACATGTCTAGATTTATTTCTTTCTTTCTATAATAAATATGATGTGTTAGGACTGTTAGGACAAAAGAAAACTGGACATCTAACCACTGGCTGTCCACCAATCAGATGGTCTTCCCCTTGCTTTACTAAGATGTTCTGGACTCCATTCCTTTTCTTTAATGTTACCACAGATATATAATATTATCATCACCATGTCAGTCCATACTGCTGGAATAGGCCTCCCCTAATGAGCGCGATAGCGCCCTGTCTTTAGCTTGTCACATCCAGCACCTTCCTGCTAGACGGCATTATTATGTTAGTAAATAAAATAAATTAGCTGTTTTTAGGGTTATCATTATCAATCACCTAAAAATAATACAGGCCTTACAGAATATATATAATTTCACTCATTAATACTACAAAAAAAAAAATTAGTTCTGTGATTTGGTATTTTGTTAATCTTTACGTCAATTCTAGTCAAAATCTAATAATTTCAATTTACAATCATCATTTTGTGGTCAAAAAGGGAAGAGTACATATAATACAGCTATATATAATATTGAAACCTGTATTTTTCAGAGTAATAGTAACGACTATGTGCGAGGCTCAGCAAAGGTTTCAGCGACAATTCCAAGGAGTATGCCTTCTGATTTTATTACGACAAGTACTAATGTGGCTAAGAGAAAAGCTCCAATCGAATCTTATGATCAGGTTAGTTAGTTAGTCACTATATACTTTTAAGTAGCACTTATTTGAAAAAAATCCTATTTCATTGATTCCCAAAGCGAAGCTTACTTTCCTATTTCATTATGAATGTAAGCTTTATGTTCTTTCAACGACAAACTAGGTTCTTAGCGATGTTCGTACTTTTCGTAGTAGCTGACCCACTTACTAATTCGTCAAACTCCCGAAAGTTTTTAAACAATAAATTAGCTTGGCAAAATTATTGTGACAGAATAAATTAATAATAATAATGTTGGACAATCACACAGCATCATCTAGCCCCAAGCTAAGCAGAGCTTGTGTTATGGGTACTAGATGACTGATATACATAATACAATATTATTGAATAGATAGATATTTTTTATTATACATAGAAAACAACCAGAACGCCCTGAACAAATATCTGCAGATCATACATATATTAGTCCCGGGGCGGGAATCGAACCCCTAACCCTGCGTCGCAGGCGGACCTTCCACCGCCCACCGCGCTACAGAGGTCGTCAACTTACATTACAAAGTTGTATATATTATAATGTACCTTTTCATGAATTATGATGGGGCTTGAATGTTTTTAAGATACATAGTTGTTATATTATTTCAGCAGCCGACGTTACCTTCTACGGCAAGAAAAATCTTTATCAAAGCGGAAGGACCTATGTAAGTACCAGTACTTTATGCTAAATGGAATGCATTACTCTGCTGCACCCTAACATTTTTTTTTAATGAATTATATTAACCTAATGACCTCTTTTTCATTCATGAACAAAAGCTTGTGGGCCTCCCAGTTGCGAGAGTAGTATAAATTATAATAAAAAATTCTGGACAATTCACCCAGCAGAGTTAGTGTTGTGGGTACTAGGTGACTGATGTACGTAAATACAATATATTACATAAAGATATTTTATTTACTTGAACACAATGTAGGTTAAATAGATATTAGTAATTTTTATGAAAGAGCACCCGAACAAATATCTGATGATGGAACATAAGTTTGTCCCGAGGCGGGAATCGAACTCGCTGCCTCCTTGCGTGTCTTCGCCCACCGCGTCACAGAGATCGTCAACATAGTGTAGATAATTCGACAGCATTGTACCAAAGGCTAAGTTAGTTTTGACGATAGTATCAAAACGTGATCCGGACGTTTTATTGTTCAATAGGATTTTGCTAGTTGTCCTAAGATTTGGTACAGCACCTCTCTCGTACTGACATGGAACAAATTCTATAATCTTGGCGCCAATGGCACGGGTAATGAAGACTCGAGGCGGATGGTACCAACTTGTCTATGCCCAGTATTGGGTATATATCTGTTGCAAATTTTGATGCAAGTTTAAAACAGTAATAAGAGACTTATTGGGCCATAAAAAGTAAAATTTTTAGAAACACGCAGACTCGAATTTTTTTATTTGATGTTATAAATTCCACTTTGCCTCACTCGAATGTAAATTCAACCTCCTTCAAAAATTTTGTAACTTGCATAACTATTAGAAAGCTGGTTATATTTTTACCAGGAAGAACAGGAACTTTTTTTTTTTGGTAATAAAAAATCACATATATTTCCTCTTTATTAGTATAGATTAATAATTCGTAAAAAATGATTTGATGAATTCTCAAGACTATACTATTATGTAATACTATTTGCAGATCAATAGACCAGATTCAACCAGCGGAGGCGGTTGACGACTTTGGCGATCAAATGGGAATGGATGACAGTATCGCACAGGATTCAGACGATGGCTTACACGATATACAGAATAACAGCATAGATATAGAGAAGCTTAAATGTAAGTTATTATATTTTTTTAATACTACATATTAAGTAATTTGTTCAGCTAGGAAGCTAAAACGGTAGTGAGCATTAGTCGATGAGATGCTGTTTAACCTCCTCAAACTTGATCCTCGCTCCGCTCGCCAGCTCGCTTGTTGATATTTCACACAATAATATGCTTGCTCACGCAAGCATAATATTATGTGTGACACAAATCATCTTAATCACACTACTAACAAAATAGACTAATTTGTCTCAATAAAAACATTTTGGCCCTTCTAACTTTAAGCTGACTAACAAAATAGACTAATTTGTCTTAATGAAAACATGTTGGCCCTACTAGCTTCCAGCTAATTAACAAAGTAGACTCATTTGTCACACTAAAAACATGTTGGCCTTTCCAGCTTTAAGCTGACTAACAAAATAGACTAATTTGTGTTAATAAAAACATGTTGGCCCTACTAGCTTCCAGCTGATTAACAAAATAGACTAATTTGTCACAGGAAAAGCATGTTGGCCTTTCTAGCTTTAAGCTGACTAACAAAATAGACTAATTTATCTAAATAAAAACATTTTATTTTCTTTTATTCCCTTTATCTTCCAGCGACCTCTTCAAACCTTCTATTCACGGTATCAATTCGAGGCTCGCTGCAAATAATCCTGAACCGGTATATTTACAACCTTAATTCTACGACATCAAGATCTGGTTTGCGTCGGTGGCGGTGCGTCGACTATAGGAACAATAAGTGCACGGCGTTCATTGTTACTAAAGGAAATGTTGTTGTTAACAGGTATGTTTCTTGATATTTTTCTACTGAACGTAATTATACAACATCAGCCTATATCAGTCCACTGCATGTGGGGGTTATTGCCCATAATCCCCACGCTGGGCATGCGGGTTGGGGATCGCAGTTCGGTGGAGTTGTTCTGTAGAGGGCGCTGCTGCCCGCCCCCCGGTGTGTGTCCCTTAGTCGCCTCTTACGATCCACAGGAAGAGTGGGAGTGGTGAAATTCTATGCCGGCACCACACGGCCGGCAACTATATAGGGTGGGGCAAAATATTACAAGATTTCAAGCTATTTCCCATAGAAATGGTAAATAAATAATGCTGGACAATCCACACAGCATCATCCAGCCCAAGCTAAGCACTTATACTTACAATCATTTATCATTATTGACGACCACCGCTGACGACCTGGGGGACGCGGTGTGCAAAGGTCCGACTGCGACTTCAGAGGTTATGGGTCGGTTCCCGCCTCGGGACAAATGTTTGTATGGTCTGCAAATATTTGTTCCAGGTGAAGATGAGTAAATATATATATCCGTAAATATTGTAGTATTAGTATATTAGTTATCTGTACTATAGTCTATAACACAAGCTCTGCTTAGCTTGGGGTTAGATGTTGCTGTGTGGATAAACCAGCTTTATTTATTTATCCACCCATGCAAACTTTCGCATTTATAATTATAATTATAATTTATAAGAGTGATGTCCTTTTTCAGAGCAAATGTCCACAGTCACCCGTTCCACGATAAGAAGATTCTGGCGAAACTTGAGAAGAAATCCGTATTTTCCGCCCTCGATGAAGTGGAAGCATTCAAAGAAAAGGAAAAGGCTTTGGACACAGCACCGCTGGACGAAGATTTGTTAGATACTTTCAGTAAAGCTGCAAGCGATGATTGACGAATTTAGTAATTTACAAATGCAATTCTGCTCGTGCGAAGTCACGGGCAAACCCGCCTTTTACGGGTAGAAGTACATCTATACTGGAGACATTCTCAAGCTACAATGTTTGTAAAAAATTCAATAAAAACTCTAATATACCTACTTGACAACTAGAAAAAATAATGTCAGCATTACGAATTATAAAAATGAGCACAAATCGTGATCGATTTTCACAGCATTTCATTTTGCTAGTACAGCAGATTCTGCCAAAAAATTAACAACAGTGATATAAACAAGAACTTAATGAAGAACTGTGATCTTAAGTTTGATGTTGAAGTCGATGAAGAATAAAAGTCAAAGAAGAGTCAAAGATGAAGAAGTTAGAGTTCCCCAAACATTGTATCGTGAATCTGACGGTATATACTTAAAATTTGGGCATTTTGCAAGCATTGTCTGGCCACAACATAGGTAGGCCTTGTGTTATCAATCATATCAGTACCGGATAAATTATATAACTGATATACATAATAATGCATATTATATACAGAACCTGTGTTGTTTCTGCATTTTATAGAAACAAGTCCTAAGGCAAACTTTCCTGATCCGTTTAGTAGTTTTAGATTCAGTGCGTGTCAATTTATACATGCCGCCTTTCCTAATTACTTATTTTACTATTACTATTAATGTGTATAAGTGATTGTTTCATATGTTATAAAAACGAAATTTTAAATGTTTCTCTGAAAAAGCAAATCTAACAAAAGCGAATTAGGTATTCATCAGCTCATGATGATTTATAAATGTTCTACTCGTTATAAACCAGGGTCGATAATTAAAAAAATAATAATAGTAGGATGAAACACTTTGGAAAAGAAAGAAAGAACATAATAAAAAAGTTTAAATAATTTTATCGTTAAAACTTTTTGCTACTTGTAGTTTTCGCAGAAAGCGAGATAAACAGATTTTAGCATTTTCATTTTGTTTTTGTTATATTCTTTTTCCAATGCGTTTCATTTTATTTTATTTTACAATTTTAGGAAAACTAACAGCTAGGTAAATATATAAACAAAACAATGTATAGCATAAGGCTAATTATAAGTTTCCACAGATAATAATAACAGATGAATAATAATTTACAGTTGAAGAAAGAAGAAAAAAGACTGCACATTTGGTAAAATACTAATAATAAACTATGTTACAGTTCTACCTAAAGAATAAGCTACTCAACAAGCGTTTCAAACGTTTCATCCTACTATTATTATCATTTTTACCATTTTTAAAAGCCCCAGCCCTGGTCTATTAGTGGAGGCTTAGACTTAGAAATACATTTTTACTATGCAGTACTTATCTGTTTGTCTTTGAAACTGACTTCAAATACCTATGGTTTGAAAAGGTTCTACAAATATTTGTCCTGAGGCGGGCCTCGAACCAGCAACCTCCTGCGTCGCAGATGGATAGCCCACTGCTATGCTACATAATAATATATAGAATTTGAAGCCGGTTTTTAGTTTTAAAACAATAACACAGAAATTAGAAATTTACTCTCCGAATGGTTTTTTGTTTAGATGATAATTTTAAGTGTACATTGAAACAAAATTATACCGTTTCTGCAAAGAACTATGTAGCTCTACAATGAGAAAAATGTTTTTATCTCACAATAAATATTATAATTGTTAGTTTTGTATTATTTTATTAATTATGTTCAAACTAGTGGGCTTGGAGTGTTCTGCGATTGTATTTCTTATGCTGAGATACTTTGAGATTATGATCTTGCTAAGTATTTGATATTAAAAGAATCGAACGCTACACAAAAAATAATTCTTCACACTATGTAATGTGAACTGTGTCAAATAACCTTCCAATCCAAAAGTAGAAAATCTGTTTCTCTGATCAACCTTGATTCATGGTTAGGCAATAAAAATGGCACAAAAGCAATGATTTGTCGAAACTTAACAGGGTTTCTTTTTTAGTATGGAACCCCAGTGGAATCCAAAATACGTGAGCATTAGTCTGATATCTATACTAATCTATACTAATATTATAATGAGGAAAGATTTGATTGTTTGTTTGTTTGAATTGAATAGGCTCCGAAACTACTGGACCGATTTGAAAAATTCTTTCACCATTAGAATCCTAAATTTTCCGTGATGAACATAGGCTATATAATATTTTCAAAAAAGTTAGAGATCCCCATGGAAAATTCAATAATTGAACCGTGCGTTGTATATTTAACCTCTTTTTCTATTATGGCGCGTCAGAATAGAAAAAGAGGTTGAATATATTATTATAGCGCACGGTGCTTGCTTTTTCTCTACGGCCAGTGTCAGTTATGGAGTATCGAGTCAATGTCAAAAATCCTAATGCCTTGAAAAAAAAGTAAGGGATCCGTATGAAAACTGTGAAACCCATCGTGTTAGTGTGTATAATTTCTGAAATTTTTGTTTAATACCCGTGCGAAGCCGGGGCGGACCGCTAGTATACTATATACCTAGGTTTGTTATCATTTAAAGTAGGTATTCATTAAATCGCATCGCATACGATTGCGAGCAAAGGTTACACATAATTTGCTAAAGGACTACCCCTGATTTGAATATGATGCAGTAGGTATTAGGTATGTAAAATATAGTTATAATAATACTATTGTATCTATGTGAGGTACGTATAATATATTTGTATATTTACCTACAGTGCGCTAGGCGATCTGTAGAATCTACAGATCGAAGCCAGAGGGCCGCCGCCATGTTGACCAAACATTTCGAAGATGGTGGTAGCTAATGAGAATAGACGATAGGTTCTTAGACATTAAACTCGTGGACATAGTGGTCGTGGTAGATAAAGAAGGGGCTCCAGATCCGCCGCCATTCTCACATCGCTGCCTCCCTGGTGCATTCGCGTAGGGGACCGTTCGGGGCAGCTTTAATTTCGTTCGTCCAGCGCATCACTGATCTGCCGTGTTCTCTTGTGCCTTCTCAGAACCACAAGGCGTCTCGTAGATGCGTCCACACTGCGCGAAACACTTTCGCCAGCGTACAATAGGAGTAATGTGCCCCAAATAATGAATTGCTAGTCGCCGTCGACGCGACGTACCTTGGCTACGCTCAAGGAAACTACGTTGACCTACGATGTAGTGAAGTTATTTGAGGCGAAACATGTCGGAAGAGGGGGAGTATACGACTTTGGAAGAAAATGTTTGGCACGAAGTTCGTCTAGTACAGAAACGTTGATATGAACGTTGATACAGAAACGCTGAATGGGATGTTAATTATGCCAATCATTTTTCTCCAGCAACACCTTTTTAGAGCGTCGTTCTTTGGCTCAATTTCTCTGTGTCGCAAGGTTCAGCACCGTAGAAAAATATGAGAAATTCTAAAACAAGTCTTGTGTTCGTGGCTTTTGTTATGCGACGACGCCTACAATATGCATTCACTGAAATATCACACCAACTGCAGCCTGTTGCCGGGCTGTGTCGATTTTTCTGTGTATGGGTGTGTGGACTACATTAAGCATACCTACTTATCACACTAAATTATAAATACCTATAAATAAAGAGAAAGTTTGGATGTATAGATGTTTGTTACTTCTTCACGCAAAAACTAATCGACACATCGAGCTGAAATTCTGGGTCTAGAACAAACCGGATTCTTTATTTATATCCCATAAATCAGTTTCCATGGGATAGAAACAACGCATGTCAAGCCACGGGCAAAATCTAATCACAGTAATCACTACATAGTATAAAACAAAGTCGATTCCCGCTGTCTCTCTGTCGCTGTGTAGCAATGGTAAGATTTTTATACACTACATAATACGCAACAGATTTTGATGGATTTTTTAAATATATGAGTGATTCAAGAGGAAGGTTTATATGCATAGCATGCATTAGTATCAGCATTGCACCCATGAGAAGCCGGGGCGGTTCGCTAGTTACTTATAAATATTCACTTACAATGCATTTAAATGAATGCGTTCGTTCTTAAGTGCATGCGCATGCGATGCGTTAGTCGTAATTCGAGTGTTACCTACATTGTCAGTAATTTAGTCATTAATTACGTTTCTTGTTTAATAATAAATTACAGGAGTGGCCTGAAAGTTATTGTAAGTATTTACTGATACTTAGTATTTGAAACTTTTGCAATTGTTAATTATTGCAAAAACGTACATAGACAGGAAGCTTAAGATCTGAAGTTAATAGTAAGTAATCTGATAACGCGCCGTCTGTCGTCGCGTCGATAGGTCAGTTGTTTTTAGCATCACGTGCGCCGAAGGTGATGTTAATCAATTTACATAAAAAAATTGCACATGGGCATAGAAGTTTAGGTATTTAGGGCTATCTGAAGATACTCCCAGAGGATTTGTGCTTTATAGAGGGACTAATATTATAAAGAGGAAATATTTGATTGTGTTTTTTTTATTGAATACTGAACCGATTTGAAAAATTATTTCACCATTAGAATCCCAAACTTTTCCTGATGAACATAGGCTATGCTATAGAATATTTTCAAAAAAGTTAGGAACCCGCATGAAAACGGCGGACCGCTAGTAGAAGGATATTTTGACGCGCGCTGGTAGTTGGTAGAGACGCCGGAAGGTTGTTATTGATGTGGTCTGAACGTTTCTTTTGTTAATATGTAGTTTATCTGAAGGCTATGATGATTCGTCATCCAGCTAGACATCTGTGAGGGTATTTTGTATTTTTGTATGAAAGTGATAACGTTATCAGTGCGAGTGCTAGGTATAAGTACGAAAAGTCATCTGCGATGAGTACGATTTGAATTTTACGTGTTGGTAGATCGTTGTGTGTCCAAAGAAAGCAAACAGCTAATGTCTATGGTATTGAGGATGTGCACATTGCCTGGACATATTCTTTCGGATTTGTAAGTAAGATTCAAACGTAAATAATGCTGGAAAATCCACACAGTCACCTAGCTTCAAGCTAAGCAGAGCTTGTGTTATGGGTACTTGACTGAAATATTTAACATAATATATTCTTAGATAGATACTTTTTTGTTATACCCTAAGCAAATATCTGGTATTTAACAAATATTTGTTCCGAGGCGGGCCGAACCCGCAACCTCCTGCGTCAAAGGCGGACCTTCGCCTACCGCTACATTTATTTAACGAACTTGCTTGGCTCTTAGATTTTAGAGTAGTTCAGAGCATTTTGAATATAAGGTAGTTATTGTTTTGAATGAGTTGGTACGAGTTCTTTGTCCGTTTTGAAGGTGCTTTTTAAAAACGACCGATGCGGTTTCAATTCGTCATAATCAATTATAATAAGGTAATTGTTTTATATTATTATTGTATTTTACTCTGTTATTATGATAATATTTATTGGTAAGTACTAGAGATGAAATGGATCTCCGGTAACTATCCGGCTTCAATTAAAAATCCAGGCCAGTATCAGATACTAAAGAGTAGGTACCTATTTGGCCGTATGGTATTTAAAAAATACAAAGTTTTAAGAGTGAGGGATTTCTTTGATGAATAGTTCTACCGTACCTACCTGTTATAGACCACCAGTAGTATTTATGTTAATAAGGTTAGAGTTAAGTAGGTTCACACACATATCATATCACAAACATAGTCGTTTTCCGCGGTCTGTCTGTTTGTCCCTATGTATGCTGAATTGCTGAGATCTTTAACTTTACGGATTTTGCCGCGATGTGATTTATAGATAGAGTGATTCAAGACAAGAGGAAGGTTTTTGTATCAGCATTGGACCCGTGCTAAGCCGGAGCGGTTGCTAGTTTAGTATAATTAAAAATACCTTTGCTCTTAACATAGCAAAACTTTAATTTTGATGTATTTTGCAGAGACCCACCTGGGCCTAAGTTAGTAGCTGTAAGCTATTCTTTTAGTGGGCACAACCTTTTACAATTAAATAACCAACGTTATATGTAACTCCGGTATCCGGCAAAACAGCTTGCTGTGTTATTTTATTGCTGTTCCAACAATGCTCTTTCTCTTCATACGTAGATCCTACCTAATCAGCCATATAGGTAATTATATAATTTCTATAATATTAATCATATACCTAATTTCTTCATCTTCTTTCTTATACATACTTAGGTGGTAAAAATATATTTATTACCAAGTCAGCACCTGTTGCTACTTTATAACTTTACACATTATATTAGAATAAGTTCGCTGCCTCTTGCGTGCAAAATCTCCCTTCATTGGTTAAGAGGTTGCCATTATCACCACGCGTGTCGGGAAGATTGGTGTTCGCAGTGTTATTAAAAACTCATAGAAGGAAGCTGTGGTCCTTCTGGAACCCTTAAAAAGCCCCTTGAAAGTTAAACGGCTCTCCCGATATTTACGGGCTGAGTAACAGAAACTAAGAAAGTCTATCGCTTTGTCAGGTCATTGTGGCAGGTACGAGTTTTAGATGAGTCGATAATTGGCAAAACTTACCTACAACTAAAGAATCGTACCCCAGTTGTAATACAATTGTTGTTTCTTATTAGTTACACTCGAGTCGAGACGTTATCTTTGACGATGTAGGTATGTATTACGAGTATTACCTACGTAGGTCATTGACGTAGCAATTCATTGAGGTAAGTACATTGTTTTACGGTAACCATACGTAGTCGTAAATTTATTTGTGTGTTATACCATTCGACAGCAAGACATTTTGACTTGTTCGATAATTTTTACAAAGTTTATAAATATTAAATTTTCAGAGTTCTACAATGGGCCCGAAAGCATCGTTATATGTTCTGCTAAGCCTGGCGACGGTAATTGCAAGTCCGCTGAAGAACTGCGCCATGGATTACCTGACGAACCCTGCTGTTACCAACTTTCGAAGATACGTTCAAATCGATACCAGCAAGGAACATAATCTGCGTAAGTTTTTAAGTGGATAGGTAAATGAATAAGCTGGAAATACACTCTTCTCAAATTATTCTCGCGCGGGTATCGTAAGAGGCGACTAAGGTTCCGGTGTCGGATGAATTTCCCATACAAACTTAATTAAAATTTAATACCTTATACCTAATGGACATGAATGCACATGACATGCAATAAATAAATGATACCAAAATGATTATAATTTGAGTATATTTTCACCATGTACCTACTGCTAAAACGTGTTTTCTTTGAAATATCTGATTTGGTTTAATTTCATTCACAACAAAAAATTTCAAAACACTTTACTGAAATGAACTGATCATTTCAGTGAAGTGTTTTGAAAATTTTTGTTGTAGAACCTAGATTGTATAGGAATATAGATAATACAAATAACACATGTCATGTAAATAGTGTAAATATGCTCAAATTACAAATAATTTTGGTATTACGTTTGTATGGGAACTTCATCAGTCAGTAAGTGATAGGTATACCTACACCGGAGGCAGGCAGGCCACCGAACTGCGATCAACATCTGCCAAGCGTGCGATGATGGTGGGAAATCCCCATACATGCCCCATACCTTGACCTATGGGGTAAATTTTCAAAATGAGAAAATACTTATGATATTTTGAAACTGTCATCTGACACGCGTAATACAGGAGGCAGTAAGGGATGCTAGCGGTGGTCTATAGCTGTAGATGATGAACTCAAATAGAATGATCCCTTTTTAGCAACATTTCTTAATTATTAATTTCACGATAAAATTTACAATAAAACATTTAGATGTTAAATAACGGCATAGGCAATGTATTTAACATCCCTATAGAAACCAATCCGCTTGCCAGGCGTGGTGATTATGACATAAACCCTCCTTGTGAGGATGAGGTTCGTATACTCATAATAATTTCAGACAGGGCAGTCGCGTTCTGGCGCTCCCAGGCGCAAGAGCTAGGCCTGCCGTTCTACGTGTTCTACCCAGCAGGACTGCCGGTCTGCGTCATCACATTGCTGGGGAGCGACCCCTCGCTGCCGTCCATAATGCTCAACTCGCATATGGACGTGGTGCCAGCTGTTGAGGTAAGAAGGATCTATAAAAAAGAAACAATTTAATTTGCGAAGCGTATAACACTTTTGTGGTCCACGAAGCATGTTGAACTTCTCGCTATTGTAGCTATTGCACTGCTGGTCATATCTCATCGCGGATGGACAGGGAAGTCAGTAGGTATAACGTATACTATGATACCCAAAGGTCACCTTGGATTGGATACCATGCACTGTGTTTCTTAACGAACGAACTTTATTCCATCTCTACCGCTGACTTTGGTTATGTTTTACAAAATGATGTAAAATTTAGTTTAAAAAATCAGCAATCAAGTGCAGCTTTAGTGCCTTAGCAGGGAGCAGAGAAGGAAACTAAATTTTTGTTCCAAAATAGCAGAACAAACTCTCTTACCTTACAAACCAACCTCATCCATCCTAACTTAATAAATTAAGGATTGGTACGAATCGTCATACCAAACCTACCTTATCCTTCTTCTTACCTTGACCCCTTGCTAACAACGAATGTAATAAATATCTTCCATCCTTAGGAAGAATGGAAGTACCCCCCATTCTCAGCATTCATAGACGAGAACGGCGATATCTATGGGCGCGGGACACAAGACGACAAAGATGTCTCCATACAGTACATTGAGGCTGTGCGCCGCTTGAAACGGGGTAATATCACCCTGACTAGGACTTTGCATCTAACTTTCATGCCAGGTGAATATCACATATCATAGTTTTATTGAGCTATATCTCAGGTTATTTTAGTTTTAGATTTTAGCTATATCTTTATCTATAGCTATATGTTGGCTAACTGCATTGTAGAGTCTGATCCTAGCGTGTGTAAGGTCTGTGATACACATCATAAATCCTTCGAGCCGTTTCTGCAGACTGGTGCCACGGCGGAACTCTTACTTGAAAATAAAGCTATATTTTAAGTTTTTAATTTTGTAGACTGAGTGAGGCAACATGGAGGCAACTAAAAAACCAAAGATGGAAAAAACATGGATTACGGTTTTCGAAGCAAATGCAAGTAAATAGCTGTTTATATTTGAAATTGGAATTCCTAACCAAAGAGGCGATATTTGAGATGAACGTGGCCAGTACGACAAAACGCCAATTTCATAATTATGGAGGACCTAATATTTACATTGCATTTACTTAATTGAGAACTTTTGTTTTGGGACAAATAGACTTGGAAAAATCCAACGGTTCATATGTACTTTGCTTCTATCCGGGTCATCTCACACAAAATAGCGAACAATTTTGGAAAATAATTTTCTTAGTGACGACATCTAGTTACGATTGTGGAATTAAATACTTACCTCTTTTTTAAGCTGAGAAAATTGGTATTTATTTTAGGTTTTGCGCAGGGTTCTGCACTACATTTAAAATAAATAGTGGTTTAATATTGTTTTATAAAGTATATACAACCTTTTTTACAGATGAAGAAACTGGTGGTTTCAGAGGAATGAAAGCATTCGTAAAGACTGAAGCATTCAAGACGATGAACATAGGGTTCGCTCTCGACGAAGGATTGGTCTCCCCTGACGATACATTGGTGGTGACTGATCAGGATAGAAGGCCTTGGCGTCAGTACAGACATAAGTGTCAGACCTTAGTACTAGTACAATACATTACAATACAATACAAATACACTTTATTGCACACCAAGATAGATTAAAACAGAACAGAAAACATAAACACAAAATTGCACAATGGGGGGCCTTATCGCTAAAAGCGAACAATTTATACTTCCAGGCAACCTTTAGTACTTATGTAGTAATCTAACCTTTACAGTTCTGTCTTTTCTTGGGATGATTATAATGCCATAGATAACTAGTTAGCATAATATGCTAGCATTACTATGCTAATCCAGGTCTAGTAGATATAGTTCCAAATTTCAGCCCGATCTGTATAGTTTTTTTGGCGTGACGAGATAACAAAAATCTAAACATCTAAAAATTTAAATATTAAGATATCCCATAATTTCCGATTTCGAGGGGGCTTGATTCAAACCTTTGCATTTGAATGTTCATGATTATGTCTAGCCTCAGCAGTGCAATCCACATATAAGCTGTAGAACTTGAGTGTATGTGAGTCATGGGGGGTCCCCATCATCACTCATCAATCATCAAAGTGTTAGCATAAGCATCACGATCACTTGATCGAAACCACAGGCAGATGCTTATGGAGCAAGCAACAATCAATATTTTTTAAGCATATTATCGCACCATTCGTTGATTAGCTACATAATTATTCAGAATTGACCTTTTCCCATGAGTGACTTGCGACAGACTGAATTAAATTTTATTGTTAACAGAAATGCAAGTGACCATTCGCGGTGAGGGTGGACACGGATTCAGTATGCCAGACAACAGTGCTATGGAAAAGGTTGGTTTACATTCCATAGATTTGTTTTGATTAAATAAAAATGGCCCATTGTCTATTGCACCGAAAACTAGAAGAATGGATGCTTACTGAAATTTGTACTTCAATAAAATACCTTCTATATTTTGGGTCTCTTTTAATGATGCTGAACTTGTGCTGAACAATTTTACACAGATTATAGACAAATCTTAGATCTTTTTTTCGGGTCGAGATAACCGATATTTGACAAAGATATTTGTAGGTATAATAAAAAGAAAACACCCGGAACAAATATCCGTCTAAACATTTGTACCGGAGCGGGAATCTAACTCTCTTGCCTTTGCCCGCTGCGCCACAGAGGTAACTTGATAACTTTTATGTACCTCTATTTCCTTTTTTTCTCAGGCAACACATTTCATAAATGCCGTGAACGCGTACCGCGACAAATTGAGGGTGCAAATGAAGTCTGCAAAGCCTTTGGACTTCGAGTCTTGGTCAAGCGTCAATTTAAACATGCTAACAGTGAGTTATTGAGCCTACAAAACAACAAACAAGGAAACTACCAAAAACTGGTGGGCGTTGAGAACTGGTTCCCTGGAAGAAATCGCTTTAAGTGATAACGCCGTGTGGTGCCGGAATAGCATTTCACCACCCCAACTCTTCCCGTGGGTGTCGCAAGAGGCGACTAAGGGATACACACCGGGGGGCGGGCAGCAGCGCCCCCTGCAGAATAACTCCATCGAACTGCGATCCCCAAGCCGCATGCCAAGCGTGGGGATTATGGGCAATAACCCCCCAAATGATAATGCCATCTGTGGCGCTCATTAGGGGAGGCCTATGTCCAGCAGTGGACTATTATAGGCTGGTGATGATAACGCCGCCAATTCATTTACTTTTTAGTTACCACATACCACATTTACCTTTTAGTCACAAGATTTTCAGAATTAAAATTTTCTGAAATCCGTTTGGAAGCTGGATGCTGTACCTACTGCGACTTTGTGGAAATAGGATAGACACAGGCCATGAAACTCTGGTTAAAGCTTTGAGTGTTCTAGATACTCAAAGGGTTAAAGAGAGAGGTCAGAACTAAACGCACAACAATTAAAACGAAGTTTTATTTTGGCCATCTTATTTATTTATTCGTTGTGATATTTACTCAAAATCTGTGAAGACATTTTGAAAATTCGATCTGAACACATAATAATTATGAATAGAAATAATAATTATTTCTATTTTAACGGGTATTTATCTCGTTTATTTACCTATTTTCCCGACTATATTTCCCGATTATAAATAAGGGAGTAAATACATACATGAATGTTTTTCAGGGCGGTTACCGACCCAACATAATACCTACCGAGGTAGTGCTTGTCGCCGACATGAGACTGTCGTCAGCGAGCAATGTCACCGAGGTCGAGCAAGTGGTAAGAGGACCTTCTATCCATATCACATCATTATCATCAATTCAATTTATCGAGGCAATGCAGACAGCGTAGACGCTTCCGACTGGTATTGATATGGATCCGTTGAGCTACCTGTAAATTGTCTGCAATTAGCTCAATTATAAATACTAGTACTTTAGGTAGCTGTGTTATTTAATTTCAAGTTCCTTTGATTAATAATGGTACGAAGATTCAATAATGAAATGTCTTCTAAACAAAAACAAAACATTTTATTTCCAGAATGGACATAACAGTCTAAAAACAATACACAAAATTTACTGCATTTTATAAGCCATGGACTTCTTAAAAGTTTTGAGCAATCACTTACTTAGTTATTAAGTAATTTAGTTTAAAAATTTTAGGGCTATCGTCATTCTATCACTAAGCAGGGTTTATGTAATATTGAAAACAAGAAAAAAAAATTATACGAATGACGCGAGTTAATTTCTAGAGGGAATATGTATCCATTATGTATCAGTAATATACCTAGTAACTTAATACAATACATAATAAAATTTACCGTGCCAATAAGCCGTGGACTTCACTTTTGAGCAATTTCTAGTGAGAGGATCCTAACGCCGCCGATAGTAAATTTTTGTTTATTAATATTCAATTAATTTGAAGGTGAAGTCTTGGCTAGCAGCGGCTGGCAATGGAACAGAGCTGGTGTACATTCGCCGTGACGATGTGTCGGAGAAAACTAAACTCGATGACAACCCATACTGGGTGGCGATGCGAGCCGCTATGGTTGATATGTAAGTCAAAACATCGAAATCAATAAACAAATTATCAGCCTCGGCGAAGGTCCGCGACGCACGAGGTTGCGGGTTCGATTCCCGCCTCGGGACAAATTTTTGTGCGATCTGCAGACAGAGTTCAGGGTGTTCTATGTTTATTAAAAAATATCTATGTAATCTATACTAATATTATAAAGAGGAAAGATTTGATTGTTTGTTTGTTTGTATGTTTGTTTGTTTGTTTGTTTGTTTGTTTGTTTGTTTGAATTGAATAGGCTCCGAAACTACTGGACCGATTTGAAAAATTCTTTCACCATTAGAATCCTAAATTTTCCGTGATGAACATAGGCTATATAATATTTTCAAAAAAGTTAGGGATCTGCATGAAAAATTCAATAATTGAACCGTGCGCTGTATATTCAACCTCTTTCTATTATGGCGCGTCAGAATAGAAAAAGAGGTTGCGAACTGTGCTTGCTTTTTCTCTACGGCCAGTGTCAGTTATGGAGTGTCGAGTCAATGTCAAAAATCCCAATGCTGTTAGAAAAGGTAAGTGATCCGTATGAAAACTGTGAAACCCATCGTGTTATTGTGTATAATTTCTGAAATTTTTGTTTAATACCCGTGCGAAGCCGGGGCGGGCTGCTAGTTAGGTATATAAGTAATCTAGTACCCATAAGACAAGCTCTGCTTAGCTTGGGGCTAGATGATGCTGTGTGGATTTTCTGGCATTATTTATTTATTAATTAGGTATTTTCCACTGGAAATTGAGGGACGTATTATTTTCTCTACATATTGGTCTCTGGTTTGGAAACCGCAATATTATGTTTCTATATTTTATACAGAAAACCGCATTATTTGATAATGGTTATCATTATTGTGGTATTAATGTGGTTATTCTCTATTCACGGTTAAAATAATTAAAAATAGCTGCCTTCATAAATTTAGGTAACCATGTTTCCCACGCTTTTTTGGCTTAACCGATTCGGTTCAAATACGTTTAATTTGAACGGAATCATCTAAGCCTTTTCTATTACAGTCAAAAATAAAACTGTATCATTTTCAGGGGTATAAAAGTGGTGCCCGTAGTGTGCCCAGCAACTACAGACATGCTGGTGCTACGTGCTCTCGGGATCCCAGCGCTGGGCTTCTCTCCCAAATTCCGCACTAACGCGAGACCTCATATGAAAGATGAGTACCTTAATGCAGAGACTTTTTTGAAGGGAATCGATATTTTCTACAACATATTGAAACGGATTGGGAATGTGGAACGATTTGAGAGTACACCTTGAGTGTTTTTGTTAGGATTTAATTTCGTTAAGGATTGTGAAAAAATATGATAGACAATCAGTTAATTTATATGTGAATATAATTTGTGGAGTCGAGACGTAGGTAGAGAAGTGGCAAAAACACATTTCAATCAATGTTGCCATTGATGTTGTTTTAGCGGTATTGAAGGTATTGCGTCTGTCTGCAATCCATAGTAACCTAAATTGCGCCAAAACAATTTTTACTTAATTACGAGTAAGTGAAATAAACAACCAATCGAAGAATTAAAAGACATAGGTAACTAAATAAATACTTCTAGGTTTCTTGTTGAAACAAAAACACAACTAAATAAGTGTGCTATTCCTAAGATACTAGGAAACTGTGTGTGAAACATATACAACATAATATAAAAAAAAATGTGCATCAACTGTGTTTTTATAACACGTAACCCAATGTCAAAGTTCGAATTATCATTTCCGTATATAACTGAAATTTTCACAGATTCTGAAATAAATAACGATCTTAGAATACAAAATTGCATATCGCACATTGTATACTGTATACTTGTATGGTGATGCGATGTAATTTTTGTCTTTACCACCCTAGACAACATCCCTGTGCTAGGTTTACATTTGACGAAACTTGTAGGTACTCATTGAATCAGTTAAGAACTCTGTGTCTAGCCTAGTCTAAACCTAAAACTCACAAAAAAGCTTTATAGCACTATTAACCAGCGGGGCAATGCTTGGGGTCGCTTCCGACAGGTATTCTTATGAATCAGTCGAGCTATCTATACATAGATTGTTTGCAGTAAATAATAGTTATACCTACTAATTTGTATTTGTTCTTTGATTGTGTTTTTTTAATTAAAAACCGTTAACACCTATGTAATTTTTTTTACCTGTTTTTTATTTGTTTTTTATTTGAATTTTTTACCTAATTTAAGGAAGGAAACAATCGGAATATCAGAAATATTCAAAAAAGATAAAAACTGCTGAATAAACACATTCACATCTTTGTTCAAAAACCTGTATTCACGCGCTATCTGCCAAACATTTCGACTAATAGGTATGCCGGACAAAAAAAAATATGAATTTTAAATTGGGATAAAATTGCTATGTTCAGCAATATAAAGCAGTTCTATTATACTTAATAAAAGATGCCACTGACCTGAATTAGTTACATATTTTATTATAATAAGGCTAATGTGACCGGGTCCCTTTTGCACAGTAAGAGCTCTGACCTCATTTAAGTGTGACCTACAGATTTTTTTATTATTGTTTTGTTGGCGACAATATTAAGTAGGTATTTTTTTATTTTATTTATTTATTTTTAGGGAAACCATCAGCACACTATACAGATATTGATAATACAGTAGATAATTTATGGGCTATTGATAGGAATCCACTGATAGAAGGGTATACTAATTAGTAGGTATACTAATTATTTAATTTTTTTTTATTAGGGTTCAAGTTATAATCATGCCAGATAAAATAACAAAGTATCTTATAAAAAGTAGTTATTAAAAAAAAAATAATGTCGTCTACGTCGAACAAATAAAAAAAGCTAGACTAGTTGTTAACAAACAGCAATTGTTTTTAATATACAGGGCAAGTCAGTTTTCGATAACTGAAGGGAAGTCTGAAACTTCGGTAACCCTCACGGTTACCGAAAAGTTATGTTCGATTTCGAAAATATGCTATTAAATCTTATTTTGCATTCCAGCACCATTTATTCAAAAAAGAAAAAATATCTTATAAAGATTCAACTTTAAAACTAAATACCCGTATTAACTAAATAGTCTACTAACTAAATAGTCCGATTTACAAAGTCGTATTCAGCTGTAACTAAAATAGCATAAACGCGTGAAAATAAATCAATCACAGTTCGCATTCAAACTTGTTGTAAATGAATGACATTACAACGCATACAAATTATAGAGTCCATATCCTTTATATACAGTGTTGTGCACGAAAACTTGCCTGCATTTATACAAGAGCCACTCGCAAGAAGACACGATATGATATCTCTTATGTTACTGTTAGTTTGTGTGACCATAGCAGCTCCATATAGAGGTATTGAATTGGAAAATCAAGCGGTTGAAAATTTTCGAGAATATATCAAAATTGACACGAGCAAGGATGAGAATATTGGTGAGTTTTTGGAGATAACTATGTTAATTTTATAGATCTTTTGTTAATAGACTATTGTTATAGACTTTGTAGGAGCAAATGCTGTGAGTTCAGAATTTTAGAATTACGATTAGTTTCGTTTAAATCTACCAACTTGAATCATTTTATGTCTTGCGAGTCACACCGCAGATGAAGGGTATAATTTTAACACTATTTTGGTCTATATAGTATTCCACCCTTGCTGGGCAAAAACTAAAAGAAGGTATCCTTTAGTGTTTGCCAATTTAATTTTATAATATTGTAATTTCAATATTTAAATTTTAGTAATATTATCAGTGATAAAAAAACAAAACCAATAGCGAGAGAAAATAAATTTATTTCACCCATTCCTTGCCTATTTTCGTCGTTAATAGTATCTAAATTTTTGATAATGCGTAGGTACACTAAAACGCAGATAAAATAATACACAAGAGTAACGATATACGCCTTTATACTTCCTCTACTCTAATCATCTCTGTTTGTATTGTACATACTGTTCTCTTTCTTTGTGGGGTAAAAGTATTTTCTGTCCATCTATCTAAATAAGACATTCATATCCATCAATAAGCCGCTGCACCCTCCTTCGGAACAGCTACAGAGGATAGACAATAAATGGGTAACAGTTTGTATAATACTTTTTGCAGAAAAAGCTGTTGAGTTTTGGAAGGCTTTGGCAAACGAGATCAATCTGCCAGTGGCCGTGCACAGACCAGCTGGGAAGCCCATAGTGGTCATAACATGGCCAGGGGAAGATCCCAGCCTGCCAAGCATCATGCTCAACTCGCATATGGACGTGGTTTCCGCTGACGAAGTTAGTTCTATCGACGATGTTTGACGATTGGTAGCGCGGTGGGCGAATGTCCGCTTCGGGAGAAATGTTTGTGCGATTTGCATGTATTTGTCCCGGGCGTTCTGGTCGTTTTCTATGTGTAATAAAGTATCTATGTATGTAATTATTGTATTAAGTATATCATCTAGTATCCATAACAAAACTATGCCAAACTTGGGGCTAGATGATGCTGTGTGGATTGTCCAGTATTATTTATTTAAAGTAACCTGCAAAAATGCAGATTTACTTAGGAATACCTACCATAGATTTCATTATATTGACATAAAATGATAAGATATATTGACATAAAATGATAAGATATTTACCTCTATAAAACTACTGTGTTCCAGACAGATTTTTAAAAACACCAGTTCATATCAATTCAAATTCAAAATTTCTTTATATCCGTAGAAAAAATTAAATAAAAATATACAATCACAATAACATTAATAATCACGTCTGGTAGAGGACTTGAGCAATAAGATCGTCAATTGTCACTTAGTTTTCAAGTGGTTTTGTTGTTAAGTCTTCTACATATTTGATTAAGAGCGCAATTGTTTGTGTGGTATCGACCTATATTTAACTGCAAGTACCTAAACTTTTCATACCTACGATTTTATTTCAGGATGAATGGAGATACCCTCCGTTTTCGGCCTACGTAGATTCCGACCGCAACATCTTTGGTCGAGGCACACAAGACACAAAAGATATCGCGATACAATACTTCGAGGCGATAAGGAGGTTGTATATGAACAATGAGACTCTACTGAGGACTGTGCATATGACTTTGATGCCAGGTAAGCGGTAATAAGTTTAGAAACACTGCCTTGTATAAAGCAATGTCATCACATCCTTATGTAAAAGTTTGGGAGTTTTCGTGAGTTGTTGAGTAAGTTTACGTAGTACGAAATACGAGTACAACCCCGGGATTTTATTTACACAAAAACCAAAATCAATCGTGAAAATCCACCACAATTTACGTAGAAAACGCTGAATATACGGACTTTAAACAAATTATTCATACAGACGATCCTAGAACCTCTTATTTACGAAGTCGGTTCAAAACTTATGCAATTTATCTACTCCTATCTTAGTCCTTCAATTCACCTAAACACAGCTGGAATAAATTACATTAATTATATCCATAAAAACCTTAAACTTAGGTAAAAACCTGTTTTCAGACGAAGAAACCGGCGGATACAAGGGAATGAAAGCGTTCGTGAAGACTAAGGAGTTTCATGCTTTGAACGTTGGATTTGTACTGGACGAAGGTTCTGCTTCTGACAACGAGACCCTCATTGTTGTGACTGTGGACAGAAGACCTTGGCGTAAGTTATATTATACTACAGAATAATTATATGTATAGTACTAAAAAAATAATGATGCCACCTATGGCGCTCATTAGGGGAGGCCTATGTCCAGCTGTGGACTATTATAGGCTGGTGATGATGATGATGATGATGATGATGATAGTACTAAAGGTATAAATGATGACTGCGCACGAGTTCTATGGCATCGTTTTAATATTATTTATATCCCTTAGAACGTAGTGGTTATATTCTCTTTGATATCCCTTGGGAACTGATCTTGGGGATAAAAAGTATACAATGTTATACTGGGCAACAAACGAGCCATTCTAAGTGTTTCATCTCTTACCGTTTTGTCTGATCTTGAACATCAATATTTTATCTGAATGTATAAAATCAGGCTTACAAAACTACCTATTTCATGGAATTCTTCCCGCGTACAATCTACCAACACACCAATCTGGGTTATTTTTGGTCACATTATAATAAATTCAAATTTTCCTCACTCCTCGCTTGTTATAAATTTATCGATAACCGAGCACAATGCTGCTCTTTTATCGTAAATTACCTAAATTAAGGTAAATATGGATTAACTTGAAGATGTCTTATGACATGTAATGTAGAGTTTGGCCCTGCCCCTATTTACGCTTCCGCTGATCCGCAGTATGTTATGTCTTTTGCCATAGGAAATGTACAACAGGAAATAATGAAAAATAAAGTAAAGTTCGTTTGATTAAAAAGAACTTTAGTATAAAACCTTGAGTCCTTGATTGAATCACACAGGGTCTCATTTAGTGCATAAAACACAGAGACGAAATACTTATGAAAGTCAAATCAAATCCCACTCATTCCTTTCCCCAGTTATCGTTCAAATAATACAGAAATTATTGTAATCACATTGAAAGTAAAGATCAGCTACGATAAAATGACACTCGAGAATGGAATAAACGCAAAAAGATAATATGATTTAAGTACTGTGTATGTAACCTTGTTTATTGTCTTAAGTAAATGTGATTTGATTTGATAAAACTGTGTCTGATACCTCAAAGACACGTGAGTCACTTCATGTTTTGTTTATTGCAAGCGCTACTTGCGCTACTTGCGCTCTACACAGCTTGCATCTGCTAACATAGACATTTTAGGTTCTAAAATAACAAAAAAGCTAATCTGATGTGTTTAAAAAAATTCATCTGTTGTGGTAACTTGAATTGTTTCAATTTTATCCTGTACGGCATCTTTTGTTTACTTCTTATTTACTTGGGTAAATATCTATTCGGATACTTGCACTCCAAGATCATTTATTTCTTCTACCTTATCAAACTCAATCTATGAATATTTATTTTTTCATTTGTTCTGATGATGTACCTACTACGAAGCTAAACTTGATGAACTGAGTTGCAAAACGTTGTTGTTTCAGAAATGACGTTCACGATATTCGGAGACAGCGGCCATGGTTTCACAATGGCTGTTAATAATGCTGCAGAAAAAGTGAGTACATAACACTTAATATCACTTTAATTCGTGTTCGCAAATTCATCCTATTAGCCTAAATATGCAGTTGCTTTATTCACCAGGCCTTTATAACGTTACCACTTCCCACAGAGCAACACGGGCCCCCGGCGGCGGACCCAATAAAGATAATTGTAAATAACGTCACTTCCACATGTATAACGGTAATTGATTTGGTATTGTTACTAGATAACGAAAAATAAAATAACGTTAAAATTATACCAATTCCCATAATATACCTACCGTTAAAATTATAGTATTATTATATATATATATAATTCCCATAATATACCGAAACGTAATTTCGTTCAGCTAGCGTTAGATAGAGCAAAAAAAGGGAAATATAGGTGAATAATATTCACATGTTTGCCTATTTTTCACGGTGAAGACGAATACACGAACTTTGGTCTCTACCATTTGACGGTTTTTAGACATACCACGATGGCAAATAAAATCTTCGCCAAACCGGTGGTCGAGTCTGATGTATTTGTGAGTATACTTTCAGTTCATAGGTACTAGTATAATAAAGAGGAGAGATTTGAGTAAGTATTTGTTTGTTTGGATTTAATAGGATCTTAAACTACTGGACCGATTTGAAAAATTCTTTCACCACTAGAATGAGTCACATTCCATATGTCAAATCCACTATTGGTAATTCCTATTGTACATTATGTATGATGAAAGAAGGCTTTATAATATTTTCCAAAAGTAAGGGATATCTGTATTAAAATTTCAATAATGTGACACAACGTGTGAATATATAAAGAAAAATTGTAAATGCCCGAAGCCGGGCGGACCACCTGTAACGAATAAAAAAAAATAAAGTCAACCACAGAGAGGGAAATAGTATGAGTGAAACTCTCATGAACTCATCTGAATTCAACCCATACTGATGGTTAAATGAATGTAGCTATTCTACTCAACATTTATAATAATTTATTATAGTCTCCGTTTAAATAATTATAACCACTGTTGTCTGTATTCCTAGTTTAAAATAGCGTACATGTTTGTAGGAGTGCTTACCTCATACTTATCGTTCTATTGTAATTAAGTTATACCTATATAAATAAGTTGACTATACCGACTACCGGCCACGGAGGTACAGCCTTATATTAGCCGACACTATTTATAAGAACCACTTGTATCTCATCATTTTTAATAAACATTTTTAGTTTTTTGAAAAATAAACATCTTTAAACTGAAATTAAACTTTACTTTGTTCAGGGCGAGATGGTACTATTTCAGTGATATTATTTACAGGCAAACAGATTAATGAGCCGAGTGCTGGATTTCAGAAGAAAAAACATGAAGATAAAGAAAAGACACGGTCGCTACGAATATGGGAAATACACGAGCGTCAATATCAATATGATTCACGTAAGCCTCTAAAAAAACCTTGCTGCTTTCTTGATAAAACGTCTATAAATTGGTCTAAAAACTATTTCATAAGGTACTTTGATTGTTTTGAAAAAACTAAAACCTGACTTGATATAAGTTTAAACTTTTAAGTTTCTGCGTGACTACAATCCCTCATTTTTGGGAGCACCTTTACTGCAAAAAAATCATACTGCAAAAAAAAAATCCAGATCGGTTCATAAAAGATTGAAAAATCGACGGATATACAATAGGTATATGTATGTACGTAAAGAGAAAAATACACAGCCGAACATTGACTTTTCTATTCTATATTGGTTCGTTTCGATATCTAGAGGTTCTTCCGACTGACGTCACTGTACATCGTTCGTTTATTCCTTCAAGTATATGTGACGTAGCTTTATCACAGTTTTTTTTGTTACCTTGTTCATTTAAAAAAATAAACAGGCGAAAGCTGTTATCTGTGGTTATAGCCATATAGCCTTATCCTTATTTTCTTTATTTTAGTGTAAAATACACGTCTTTACTGCTTAGCCATATTCTAGGTTTTTTTAACTTGTCTTTGGTTATATACGAGTACCTACATCCAAGCCCGCCTAAACTTTGCGCAGAGGCAATAATGGGTTAATCCGAGGTGCGATTATTGCTATTAGAAAACTTTACCAAGCCCGCTTAAAATGTCATGAACTAAATTTTTTTCAGAAGGCGAAAATAAAACCTATGATGACTCCTTTTGTATTTATTTGCTGTTCTAGGGAGGGAATGCTGTGAATGTGAATCCTGGGAACATGACAGTGAGTGTGGACATGCGATTGACTCCCGATAGTGACGTCACAGAAGTCTATAAAATGGTAGGTTATACAGGTCTGATTGGTGGCGGGGTGCAAGGCTTGAAGGTGAAGCGCAGACCATTGGAGCCATGGTGGTTGTCTAAGACGATGTCTGAACATTAATTTTTAAAGATATTAAAGAGAATTTATCGGGTATTTAGCGGGTACCTTTTTTCTATTTCCCCCTAATAAAAAACTAGAAAATAAAACCAAAGGTACGCAAGAAATACCCGATAAATATTCTTTAATAAGTCAACAAATCGTGTAAGCATTTTCAACCATTTTTTTAGGAATTTTGGCGAATCGGAATAATAAATGGTTTCTGTTTTACTTTATTTCAATAAATTCACTTTACCAATAACCTTATTAATTTTACTGACATTTTGAAAAGTTTTTCTTGATAGGATATGAAAATAACTCTGTTTATTTTCATGTTTTTTTAATGCAAATCTTTTTAAAAACATGCCTGGTTATTGTTCTTTCTTTTATATCGTTTACACGGATTTTCTTACAAATTATTGAAATTAGGACCCACGAACCAAATGAAGGTAGAAAGGTAATATAATAGTGATATTTGATTAACAGGTAAAATCGTGGATGGACGAAGCAGGCAACGACACTCAGGTATCATTTATACGTCGTGAAGAGGTTTCTGATAAGACTGTGCTAGACGAATCTAACCTATATTGGATGGCGATGAAATCTGCTTTTGATGATATGTAAGTAAAGTATCTACACTGTGCCTACTAATTCCAATATTATATATTTAAATAATAAATATATAATGAATAAATATCGTTGTACAATCCACACAGCGTCATCTAGTACCAAGCTAAGCAGAGCGCAACCTCGGCTTAGCTTATGCTCTGCTCAGTGTGATCCGCAAGTCATCATTAACACAAGTTACGGGTTTTAGATAACTTATATACCTACATAGATAGATCAATCATAATATATAGTATCGTGGCGGTTGTGCGTATGAATCGAACCCTACAACTTAGCCCCTAAATGTCGTAAGAGCTTGCTATGGGAAGCTACTGGAGCAAAAGCAGCAGATTCCTTCTGTGTATTAAATTAACAACTCCAATGCGACCTCCAATTTGCCTGCCAAGCGTAGTTTTATCACAAAACCCCCTTAGTCTTACTTAGTCTAGGTCCTTATGCCCTCAGGCATAAGGACCATGTTCTGTATAGGAAGGTATGACAGCACTGGACGAATGTGTGCAGTGCAAGTGCGTTGTGAAGATAAATGATGAATGATGAAGAAAAACATTGTATACAATCTTCTTCATCAGCACAGCGCACTTCCGGTGACGTCACTGGAAAATGATGAAATTCAGGATGCGATAGCAACCCCTAAGGGATTTCATCTCTTCTTTTCTTTCTTTGGACAGACAAGCACAACACTAGCTATTAATAGCTGTCTGTAAATTACATAATTAGGTAATTTCTCTTTTCTATAGTTTTCACGTTTTATTTGAAACTACCTAAATTACCTATCTTGTTTTATTATTTTTTAAGAATGTGTACCATGTAACCTAAGTATCTATGTCGTCGTAATAAATACTTTTTACTTTTTCTAGCATAAAGGCTCATACATCCAGTTAGAAAAATTACGAAAACAACTCCATTGTGTGATATGATATGTTTATATTATGTATTTTTTTTTGGATTGAATTAAGTATATTTCGTTCCAGGGCTTACGATGTGATCGAGATAGTTTGCCCAGCAACCACCGACGCTATGGTCCTCAGGAACCTCGGCTTCCCAGCAGTGGGATTCGCGCCAAAAACGTTCACCACCTCTCGAATACACGGCAAAAACGAATACCTTAACGTAGACACGTTCCTTGAAGGCATCCGAATATACTACAACGTTTTAAAGAATATCGCTAATGTGCCGAATAATGATAATAATAATTGTAATGATATTAAGAAGGACTAATCCGCTGCACAAGTCACCACTGACATGACGCGCACCATACAAAAAATCAATCAATCCAAAATCCTAATCTGGTATTGGCGACTATTGACGTATTCCACTTATCGTGGATCACTACGCACTTGATATTAATGTAATTTTAGCAGTACTACTAAAGCTTGAGACAACTTGCCAGTTTGGCGCTCGGGACCGAAGTGGCTGCTTTATAACTGGTGATTTTCCATCATAGCTCGTTGGCGGCAAATATCGCAACTTCCACGCAATTGGACGTGCCTCTTATTGGCTAGCGAGTCTCGTCCAATCGTGTTTTACAAAAATGGTGTTGCCAGGCGCTATTATTACCAAACTAACTGAAGTAATACTTGACAACTTCAAAAACGATGACAGGTGCCTATAATTATTGGCCATGTACCAAAAGTCACGACATTCGGCCATACGACATCGTACGATCCTCCCAGCGTGCGATCAAAATTTACTTACATTAAAAATAGTAAATACTTTTCAAGCGATCAGAAACCGAAATATCAGATTTTCAATTTAATTATATAATGAACCTAATATATATTTTGTCACTAGTTTTTGAACAATGGACAACAATGAAATAAAAAGCCGTTCCATTTTAGGAATTGAAATTAATTCAAGCGGAGTATTGACTATCAACACTCTGGCTGTGTGAATTTATCAACTTATAATTTAGAAATCAATTTTTTATAACCTGATCATTAAATCTGTTCTCCGTCTCGTAAATCTCAAATCTGGATTATTCAATTATCACGTCATTCGGTTTTATTAAGTTATTGGTTAAACATTCAGATCAATTAAGACTACAAACTTCAATTTAATTAAGATTGCAACCTTTTTCAATATTTTGTATAATAATTCACGATGGTCCGTAATCCGTATACAATTGAAGAAATAAGATTGTAAAGCTGTTTATCTCACCCGAGTGCAGAACTGTGAAAATATATTAGGGAAACCATCTGCACATAAAAAGTAATGCAATATAATATTATAGGCTATTATTCTATTATCCACTGATAGCATTAAAGTACCTACCGTTTAAGATTAAAGTCTTAGAGAACCTCTTAATGAACTTTGGATTATTGTTACTGGGTTTGAATTCTGAGTTCTGAGTGATGCCTCGGAGATGAAATAATTAAGCTTTCAATACCTTATTTGCTGCAACTTCCTTCGGCCTTGTTGTGCAAGAACTCCTTTCGCCCATCCTGAATCTCAGTATATTATATGCACCGTCAATGTTCTCCACAGCCTAGCGGACCCGACATCACATTCTGTCGAATTTATCGCCCTTGGAATATGACAACCTTCTCCTTTGTTGTTAATTATTTATTTTAATTTATTAAATAGGCCTATAGTTCTTCAAATAAATGAATAAATTGAATTAAATTGCTGAAAGTTGTTGTAGTCTTCTGATTCAAATTAAAATCAAATCTTGAAATAATTGTACCTACATCACTAACAAGCTGACGTCACATTGGACTAATTGTACTAAGGTATTGCATAGTGTAACTTAAATATTTAATTTGTAGTAGCTGATTGCTTTAAATAATATTTTACTATACTTTGTATAGGTACTCACTGTAATTAACTGTTTCAGATTACTACAATCTCACTTTTTACTAATGGGCTAATTTAACTCGACTGTTACTATTGTGTTACAAGTGTTAGGTGCATACTTTAATAGTAAACTCTTAATTATTATACTCAACTGTAAGTTGATTGTACTTTATACAAAACTATACCCGATCGATTGTAGATTACTAACGTATTGTAGCAAACTATAAGTAGTTGTATTCAACTGTAAATAATTGGAATCAATAAATATTTAATGAAGTTAACTGTAAAAATTTATAAATTATCCGCATTAATTGTATTTTTTACATTAATATTGTATAATTGTAACTGCAACTTTGCCACGATTAAGTAATTGTTATCAAGTTCAATAAATTGTAGTCATAAAGCATTCGAAAAACTAGACCCCGAAATACCAATAGGACACTTACTTATGGTGGTATTCCTCCTATGTTTGGAACAGAATTCAACTTATTGCCATAAATGGCACCACCTCTAAGATTATAAAAGTTAGCTCCGACGTTGCTCAAGAATTATTCTCGGACCTTGTTATTTATTATTTTTATCAATGACATCAAACTATGTTTCAAGCTTACCTAATTATTACTTTATGCTGATTATCTTAAAATATATCGCAAAATCACTTCAGTGCAGAACTGGCCCTTGTTACAGGAAGACTTTTACCACCTCACTACAAACTGCTAAGACTAAATTACATTTAGGCTTACCTAAACGCAAGTTCATAAATTTAACTAACTAACACACACGGCTTAACCTACTCTTCATGTAGTTCTCCCCTGGAAAAGGTTCCTATTAGGATCTAGGCATATCAGTTGATTCAAAACTACACTTTGTGCTCACATTGAGAATATAGTTAATAAAGCTTGCAAGCTTTATGTATGACTCTCTTATCTTATCTTATGTCAAATATGTGTGCTTACTCTTCTCTATACATATTTAGTAATTTCTGAGAGCCTCTTCAAATTAATAACGCCTCCATTCCAGGTGCTCATGATCACATACTTTACAAATACTGAAGCAGCAAGGGTTGCTCCTTGATCAACCCCTATCACACAATAATTGGGTCACTGTGGAGTTTACGGGACGCAAAAAATTTATGTTTTTTTTTTCAAGGTCAAGGTCATTGACCTTTGACCTAAGGTTCAATGCACCTTAGATAAGTGACCTTGAGTCATTAACCTCAAGGTCACTGAACTTTTTTTGTAAAAACGATGGTTTTCGCTGGAGTCGATACCGGAAAGTTAAATTAATCATTTTCGAGCACATGTGAGTGACCTTTGAGGTCAAGGTCGCTGACCTTTTTTGTAAAATCGTTGGTTTTTGCTGGAGTCGATGCCGGAAAGTTAAATTAATAATTTTCGAACACAAAGTCAGTGACCTTTGAGGTCAAGGTCACTGACCTTTTTTGTAAAAACGTTGGTTTTTGCTGGAGTCGATGCCGGAAAGTTTCAGGATCGCGATAGCTCCGGCGCTGCGGGAAGTGCAGCCTCTCCGCCATTGCGTAACAAGGGACAGGCACCACTGCTCACCTCCGCAGCTTCGGCTTTTTGGTCGCCTTCGGCGACCAGCCTCAGCCGCTGTGGCTCGCGCGGTGCCTGTCTCTTGTTACGGCTGGCGGAGGCTGCACTCCCTTCGCGCCTCCGGCTTATTATATACACTCTAGGGGCGCCACGCACAAGACCACGTGGAGTCGGGGTACTCTGTATCGGATCCGCCACTCAAATTGAACCTAATCAACTCTTATCGGAATGCTCTGTATCGGTATCTGTATCGGACACAGTTTGACCTCTAGCGCCGAGGTCATTGAATTTTGGGGTAGATCACCTGAACTAAAGTTGCACCCCTAGTGACCCTCTTTACGATGCCATAAGAAAAAACATGTGTTATATATACGTCAAAAAAAATATCTTTCGAAATTTTTCTAAGTCTTTTTCGCCTTTAAACTGAACGACATACTTTGACCTCTAGCGCCGAGGTCATTGAACTTTGGGGTAGATCACCTGAACTAAAGTTGCACCCCTAGTGACCCTCTTTACGTAGCCATAAAAAAAAATACATGTTATATATACATAAAAAAATTCGTCGAAAATTTTCTAAGTCCTGCGTCCCGTAAACTCCACTCCAACCAATAATTGTCATAACAAGTTCACTGTAATAGTTTAGCCAAGCCTATATACATGTACCATACTGTTCCCGGTCAACTAGAGAGACCCATAAATGTGCGTAAATAGCGTTCGGAGGTATGCGAGCTACACATCATAGAATGAAAAAGCATTTAATAAGGACCTCTCTAAAATTCATCTATTTGCTACTTTAGCTGCATCGTATAAGAAAGCCATCAACCTTATCTGTCATCTGATAAGTGCAAATATCAAGTAAAAGATTTTTATTAATTTACAAAATTTAACGCTGTCAAATGTTTACATCACCACCACTCTCTATAGCAACCTGCAGATAACTGAGCCGGTTACATTTTGAGAAATAAGTTTATTTAAGTAGCTTAGTGTGGCAATTATTAATTTATTACTAAGTGTGATTGTCAGTTATCCCTTACAAAAGAGAAACATAACTAAATAAATTAATAAAAGAACAACGGATGTAACTATTTATTTCAACTGTAACTAACGTTAATCAATCGTAAATAACTAATAGGTTATGTGCACCGCGGCCCTGTGTTAATAATTTAATGAAAATTAAATTACATTGCATTTAACAGGCTTTCTTTCAAACAACAAACTGAAATCGCGCGTACGCCTTTTCAAAAAATAAAGCTCGGTCCGGCTCTATATATCTGGCTCTATAGCTCATATCTACTACAATAATACTAGGAATGCGTTTGTGGGTAACGGTATTACATTCGCTCTTGCGCATAAATGGAGTTCTTAACGTTGTATAGGGCACTCTTAACTTGTAACAATAACTGTCTATTAACTGCACTCAACTTATTCAATTGTTTTTGACTGTAACTTTTAACCGAGTTTTGTGAATTGGAATTTTTCCAACTGTACTCGATCAATTTTAATTGACATCTACTTATTTGAATTGATTTTCAAACAATTTATGAACATCATGTAGAAACTCATTTATCTTTTTTTTTTATTACTCGACGTTTACTAATTGAAATTTACTCGTACAATATGAACTAATTACCTCTTAGAAAATTAGAAAGAAGTTAATTTTTCTCATATTTAATTAAAAGCGCTCAATTAGTGCTCGACTTTTACGTATTGAGCTAAATTTAGATTTAATTAAATTCTGCTCGACTTGCTCCAATTCTGCTCGACTTGCTCCAATTCTGCTCGACTTGCTCCAATTCTGCTCGACTTGCTCCAATTCTGCTCGACTTGCTCCAATTCTGCTCGACTTGCTCCAATTTTGCTCGACTTGCTCCAATTCTGCTCGACTTGCACTAACTCGAGCTCGACTTGCACTAACTCTGCTCGACTTGCACTAACTCTGCTCAACTTGCACTAACTCTGCTCGACTTGTACTAACTCTGCTTAATTGTGCTAGACTTTAACTAATTGTGCTTAATTGTGCCTGACTTTTACTATTTGGGCGCTGAGTTTGCTTAGCCCATGACACATACAGCCACATTATCTTATCATAATGTTATACACTTGGCATACTTAGCCTGCGCGTGACATAAATAGTCACTTAAACTGATTATAATATTGCACTCTTGGCATACTTAGCCTACGGTCTCATACATAGCCACATAATCTGATTATTGCACACTTGGCAATTGAACACACTTGGTTACTGCTCATTTGGAAACTAAACGCAAATGGTTTTCCAAGACACTGATTATTGCACACTTGGCAATTGAACACACTTGGTCACTGCTTATTTCAAAACTAAACGCAAATGGTTTTCTAAGGCACTTATTATGGCACGCTTGTCAATTGAGCACACTTGGTTACTGCTCATTTCGAAACTAAACGCAAATGGTTTTCTGAGGCACTGATTATTGCACGCTTATCAATTGAACACACTTGGTAACTGCTCATTTCGAAACTAAACGCAAATGGTTTTCTAAGGCACTGATTACTGCACGCTTGTCAATTGAACACACTTGGTGACTGCTCATTGGAAACTAAACGCAAATGGATTTCCAAGACACTGATTATAGCAAACTTTGCAATATAACACTTTGTTAATGCTCTTTTGGAAACTAAACGCAAATGGTTATCTAAGACACTGACAAGGGCGTCGCCAGGGGGGGCAGGGGGGGCAGCTGCCCCCCCCCTAGAGATCAAGAAAATGTACCTAGCCAACTGCAAAACATACCTGGGTTCATCCCGCTTCTGAAATATCGTGGATCACTACGCACTTGATATTAATGTAATTTTAGCAGTACCTACGACTAAAGCTTGAGACAACTTGCCAGTTTGGCGCTCGGGAGTCGGGACCGAAGTGGCTGCTTTTTAGCTGGTGATTTTCCATCATAGCTCGTTGGCGGCAAATATCGCAACTTCCACGCGATTGGACGTGCCTCTTATTGGCTAGCGAGTCTCGTCCAATCGTGTTTTACAAAAATGGTGTTGCCAGGCGTTATTAGTGTTACCAAACTAACTGAAGTAATACTAGACAACTTCAAAAACGATCACAGGTGCCTATAATTATTGGCCATGTACCTACCAAAAGTCACGACACACTGTTCACGAGACGACTTCGCAAGGGCTATATTTTAACTTTAATGTATTGTAAATTTATTGACAATACATATTAATTATTTATTTTTGAATAATTATTATTGAACTGTTTAGATTATGATTATTAAATAATTAAGTTGATAACGCATTATGGTTATACATGTAAAAATAGACGTAGAAT
This sequence comes from Eupithecia pulchellata, assembly GCA_963931895.1. Lineage (NCBI taxonomy): Eukaryota > Metazoa > Arthropoda > Insecta > Lepidoptera > Geometridae > Eupithecia > Eupithecia pulchellata. The sequence continues at coordinate 2,893,036 of OZ007530.1, forward strand.
ATAACAAAATAAAATAAAATATCGCAACTTGTTGGTTCTTTTAATGATGCTGATTCCTGATTCAAGAAGAAAAAAAAATCGTTTTGGTACAAACTTATTTACTAAAAACATGGACATATTTAAAGTAGAAAATGAGCCCTTGACATTGGAATAGCGCATTGAATTTTATATCTTATGTGTGATTGATAAGGTTAAATGTTGCTTGCTCATTATCGATAGCAAGGACAGATAGGTATTAAGTGCGTACAAAGACATTCACACCACACTGTTTTCGAGTACGAGACTAGTCAAGCGTGAGTGGATTCGATGTTTGTAGCTGTTTTTTTTATAACAAGCGTGCGGTTTCGACATATAATTTATGTAATAAACAATTCAAAATATAATAAAGAAGTTATGAATATGTTTTCTAATTTCATTATCTACCTCCAAATAGGTTTGCTGTTTGAAAAATCTTTTAGGATTAATCTCGCCTTCGTGACTACAGTCATGTCCTTTATTTTGTTAACTTTTATTAATTATGTAATTTATTTGCAAGAAACTTAGAAAATTATATTAAACTGGATACCTATAAATGATTTGTGGCTTGTCAAACCATACCAATAAGGCAAATTTAAATACGAGTAAGATATATAGATAATAAATAAATAATGCTAGACACTCCACACAGCATCACCCAGCCCCAAGCTAAGCATAGCTTGTGTTATGGGTACTAGATGACTGTTATACATAATACAGTATATCAAAAAGATATTTTTTATAATATATAGAAAAGACCAGAACACCCTGAACAAATATCTGCAGAGAATATTTCAAACAGCATGCATATAGTAGAATCAGTATAAAGATTTAATAATACTTCGTTATTCTAAAGAAATAATATTGTTTATTTTATTCATCATCATCATTAGCCCATTGTTATAACTGTGGCATAGGCAATAACTGTGAAAAATTCGAATGATATTCAAGATAATCTAAAGATAATCATGTCAATAAACAGTTTGATAAGAAAGATTAAATTTTGTGTCGATCTTCTGAGAAATAATCTTCTGAGAATTTTGGTAAGTAACCTTTTTGCTCTTCCTTTATTTTTGCTAACTCTTGGCGCCTGAAACAAAGAATTACCAAGTTCAGGCTAAACTGATATACTTAGCTATGTATATACGTATTTAGTTCACATGTTTTGTCTATTTACGAGTTTCTTTGTATAAATTTATTTTAATTTATTTACCGTGGCAACGAGATATTTAATTCATACCAGTGTTTGGTACTATTTTATGGGGAAGGCTAGTAGGGTTCTAGGGTGAAAATGGAACCCTAAAACTGAGCCTTCTCGTCGTCAGCGGGCTGTATCTCATGAACGTTAGAGGTAGACAGATAACATTTACATATTGAAGTCGGGGTCTGAGTATCGCTTGCTGCTACAAAAAAAAAATTACAAAAAGCACTCCCATACAAAACATTACCTAGATTGTTTTGGCTCTACTATTGAAAAGGAACTCTTGAACCGTAATAAGTAGAAAGTTGAAATTGTAATAGGGTGTGTCTGTTGTTAATGTTATAAATTTTTTGTATTGTATTTTTATTCAAATATAACGCGGCCAAAGACACGGTCACGAATACATCCGAAGTGAAACAAAGCTATCGTCGTAGCTCAAAGAGTTAGCAAACTGAAATGGCAGTGGGTCGGCTATCTCGCGAAGAACCGGCAGCCCTGGGGTAAATGTATTCTTGAGCGGATACCGCGACTCGGCAATCGTAGTAGGACGGCCAGGTTTGATGACCTGCAAAGTCTGCATCATCTGGGGAGACTATGTCCAGCAGTGGACTAACATAGGCTGATGATTATGAAAATCACGCGCCAGTGTCCTACTTACGGCAAGTTAGATTGTTATAAGTGCCGGAAAGGAAAAAAAAAACTTGTGCACGTGAGCACTAATATTATAAAGGTAAAAGTTTGCATTATATATATTTTGCTTGTCCTTCACGCTCAAACAACGGCAATACAAAAAAAACTATGTTCCATCCTAGAAAACACGCAGATGTATAGTTTTTAATAGGAAAAAACGCCGAAGAAAAATGAAATTTTTGCGTAAAAAAATTTAAAATCCGATTCGCTTACATTTCGTTTTCGATTAGTATTTTGAAATAATAACTAATTAGGGACCTAGAATACAAATAATAGCATAATATTCTGGAAATTTGCTTTAATTATAATTCATTTTGGTATTACATTTGTATGGGCATTTCACCGGTTAGAGGCCCCTTAACGGATTTGATGAGATTTGTTAGGTACTTACCGGCTTATATCCTATTTGAAACAGTAAACAGGAAACTAGCAGTAAGAAGAACAGATAAGTGGGGTGTTCTTGATACCCTGGTAGTTGTATATAAATTAGGTACTGCCAAATAGTTATCAACGTGTTATACTATTGCAACATCAAGACAGACACTTAGTCATCGCTGTTACCGTTTACCAAGAATTCATGCAGTTTTCGTAATGATTGAACCACCCGGGCGCGGTAACACGAAAGAGACAATGAGTGCTGATGCGAGTTTTAGTTATAATGAGTGTCGCGGTATCTTTTATTCCCATGGTTATTTGAGATTCACCGACTCATTTCCAATCTAACATCGATGGAGTCAATTAGTATAAGTTAATTTGTAATTTCATTTATTTTAATTAAATTTTTGCACCAGAACTCGGTCTCTCTGTACCCTCCCTAGCAGCCGTACATAATTGGCGCAGGCGAAAAGGGGTACTCGCGGTCGGTTTCGCGTAGAAGATTTCCGTAACGCATAGAACTCCGCCCGTGTGGATCGATCTATCCCGTATCGAGTACCAGAATCTACACGTTCGTGCTGCTCCCGAGGTATCCAGACATTGATAACGCAGAGTGACCGAAGATATGTGCATGTGAGTACATTAGATTCTTTCTAGTGATTGCTCACTTCCTAGATCATAAATCCTTACCCTATTAATTCATAGGAAAACTTTTGTTTTCTGAATTTAGGGGGATTAGAATTTATATAGGTTAATTTGTTAGGTTTGATTAGAATAATAGTTTTTTTCTAGGAAAAAATATAAAGGTATTTTTTAATAAAGTTCAAAAAATAAAAATAATACAGTATAGAATATTTTATAATAGAGTAGGTATATTAAATAGAATAAATAGAATAAAGAGATTAAATAGAATAAATTAAAATAAATTTATTGCATTTATTTGATACCTAGATATATTAAACAAATTAAAATTTTTTCATTTACGAAGAATGAAGGATTCTAGGATAAGTAGTTGTAGCAGAGAAAATTTTGTAGACAGTTTTAGAAATATAAGCTCTGATAGTATTTTAGAAGACGAATCTAGCGACATGTCTGTACCCGATGTAGACATGATATACAAAGCTCTTAGATTGGTTCCTGAATTTGATGGAAACCCGAATGTATTGACTAGATTTATACAGATTTGTGACGAATTAGTGAAGGAATTTATGAAAGCCGAGAGTAGTAATCTTGCGAAATATTCCTTTATCAATGGGATATTAAATAAAGTGATAGGCCCTGCTGCTCGCTTAATTAATTCCAATGGTATTCCCAATGACTGGAGTGGCATACGTAGTGCTTTTGCGGACCAACGAGATGAGAGCGCACTCTACAACGACCTAGCTATTCTAGTTCAAGGTCCTAGTACTCCACAAGAGTACTATGAGCGCTGTCAGACACTGCTCGGTACTATCATGACTTACGTTACCTTACGTGACACCGAGCAAGCCGTGATTAATTCTAAGCGTGATTTGTCTATAAAGTTAACCCTTAATGTGTACTTACGAGGCTTAAAAGACCCTTTAGGATCGCGCATCCGTTGTATGCGACCCGAAACTATCGAAAAGGCGCTAGAACTTGTGCAAGACGAAATCAATACGATCTATTTGCAAAAACAAAACCAGCTTCTTCCCGATAGAATGATGAACACGTCACCAAATTTGTAAATGATTGTCAAATATGGACAAGCTAAGTACGTCCGTAATCTTGTGAGGCCTCGGTTTCAAATAATACCAACAAAACCTTTTGAAGTCCTTCACTTGGACTTGCTTGTAAGTTTCACTTGGACTTGATTGTAGAGACCCGTAATTTTCTGACGATAATTGATGCATTCTCGAAATATGCTGAAGCATATTTTCTGAGAGATGCTCCCGCAACTAGCGTAGTTCAGGCCTTCAGCAATCAATTATGAAATATATAAGAGCATGATTAAATCCTAGATATTAGTTTTAGAGTGTTTTGTTATAATTAATTTGGGATAGTAGATATTATAAGGGTAATTATAACGATATAATTTTAGTTATAAAAACTCCTATTTTACGTCCTACTAACTATATCCTTTACAAAGTATCACCTACCTATCCTTATGTGGCAATCCACCAGGAAGACCTATCGTATATGGAGACAGAATGTCCGAAGTATAGTTACGGTCACCTTTGCAAGGACAACTCAAGCCATCATCAGTGGGACCCGACGACCTGTATCCGGGAACTTTTGCTGCGGCAGCACTTCCACGAAACATACACACCATTTTACTTCAGTTATCCTAACTTCTAAAGCCATGGAACAGTTAGATGATCTCCACAATGTTCTCAGCTTTCCTAATCTGACAAAATTACGCCTCACCTGTTCTCAAGACCGATTTAGAACTTCAGCATTTACAGTCTGGAACGAACATGATACTGATACCACAAAATTTGTCAGTGCCGGGCGGTCACTAGGTAAGAACAAATGTATCGTCACATGTAACCCTTTTTAATCTAAACTTATTAAAATGTTATTTATATTATTTACCAAGGGGATAAAGCAGTCTGTTACGTCACGCAATATCATTTCCAAGCGCAACTCAGCATTATAGAATAACTTAAGCAAAGTGGGTTCTAGAACCCCGAGTGCGTGGGAGAGGTATTTAATTAAGCCCAAGACAAACGCAGCTTTATCCATCAACGAATTCAAATGATCGTATAAGACAATTGAGGTAGTTGAATTCAATGAAGATTTCTCAGACTGAAAAACTATATTTCTTTATGATTGGTCCCGCTCTCTGTTATTGCCTAAACGTGTTTCGAATTCGGAAGTTTTTATGTTTCTATAAAACCTTGTATTAGCTTATTGCATTAGGTATATACTTTTACATCTACATATCTCGTTAATTTAAATTGTATAAATAATTACATGGCTTCTGAAGCACAAAAACAATAGTAATTATTTTTATGTATGAGTAGAATGGTCGCTCTACCCAAATTACAATTTTGTTTGAATGACTTCATCAAAACTGTATACAATTATATCAGTAAGTAGAATTCAATTATTATTTACTTATTATAAAATTAATAATTATAATTCATTTATTATTTTCTTATATTGGTTCCGGTTGTCTAGTCATTTTCTAACTTACTGGCTAACCTTTGGGTAGTGTGGACAAAAGTTTGTAGGTAGTGCTAGGTAATTAAAATTATAGAAAACTAAACTACAATCAATAGTGCATGACATTAATATAAATAAATACAACACTATATAATTAAATAAATGAGTATGTAGGTACCCATAACACTAGCTCTGCTCAGCTTGGGGCTAGAGGATGTATTAGATTTACTCTACCTAATGTAAAACAAGTTAAGGCCGATGTAAAGGTCAAAGAGGAATCGTTAGAAATAGTAGAAAGTACTGTATTCTTAGGAATAACCTTAGATAGTAAACTTCAATGGGGCTCACACATAGATAAGCTATCGAAGAGACTTAGTTCTGCAGCGTATGCAGTCAAAAAAATCCGTCATCTTACAGACGTTGATACTTCTAGACTAGTCTATTTCAGTTACTTCCATAGTATTATGTCTTATGGCATACTGCTGTGGGGGAACGCTGCAGATATTAACACCATATTTGTGCTGCAGAAGAGGGCTGTTCGTGCAATCCATAATATGGGTCCCACCCCTGCGTGAAAAATTCAAAGAAATAAACATAATGACAGTAACATGTCAATATATTTATGAAAATTTGATGTACAGTCATAAAAATATCAACAAGTTCGATAAACAATTTAAATACTAGAAATAAGAACAAACTGGCTGTGCCCACTACTAGACTACATAAGATTAATGTATCTTTTAAAGGGCAATGTATACGCTTCTACAACAAAACTCCAAGTGAGTTACAAATATTATCTATAAATAAATTCAAACGGATTGTCAACAATATTCTTTGCAAAAAGGCTTACTATAAAATATCAGACGACAAAAAAGTTTGGGACGAGTTATGCTCCAACTCTAAAACTAACAATCTCACAAGGTAAAGGTTTCTTGTTCGCTTCTTTACTTTACCTCAAAAAGATTGAAGTGAACAATTAATCAAAGTGATCACTTTATTTCCCATATTTAGGGTTTTGCCATCGGTTGCAAAACCCTTATGGAATCGCTTTGGGTCTGTTTTGTGTTTTGAATCCTTAATATTTCAGAAACTACTGCAGCTATTGACTTGAAATTTGAAATATTAATACATTTTGTGCCCGCACATTTTTATACAAAAATAAATGAAAAATCAAAATGAAGATTTTCCATACAAATTTTGAAATCGAAATTTTAAATGGAACGTACAAAGTCAAAAGTGGTATCAAATGAAAGGTACACGTTTGAAGATTTCAAAATTGATTTTGAAATTTTGGTAGATTTTATACCTTTTAAAATATTTTGAAAAAGGTCAAAAAAATTACCGTTCCCCCCCCCCTATCTCCGAAGATTGCAGAGCGATCGACGTGATATGTACCAAGTGTTTGTAGATATGGATCTATATTTTACAGGAAAAATATAGAGAAGTCTGTAAAAATAATAGTTTTTGAAATATGGTCAAAAAAGGGCGGGAAAAATTTCTGAAGGGCTGACTACCCCACCGAGTTGGGTATCAAATGAAAGGTATTGGCTTGTACTGTACATTCCAATACAGTTTTTGAAATTTCGACAGATTTTACACTTTTTGATATATTTTGAAAAAGGTCGAAAAATTGACCTGTACCCCCCCCCCTATCTCCGAAGATTGCAGAGCGATCGATGTGATATGTACCAAGTGTTTGTAGATATCTATATTTAACAGGAAAAATATAGAGAAGTCTGTAAAAATAATACTTTTTGAAATAAGGTCAAAAAAGGGCAGGAAAATTTTCTAAAGGGGTGTTTTTGAAATTTCGATAAGTTTTATACTTTTCGAAATATTTTGAAAAAGGTCGAAAAATTTACCATTCCCCCCCCTTATCTCCGAAGATTGCAGAGTGATTGATGTAAAATGTACTAAGCGTTTGTAGATATAGATCTATATTTTACAGGAAAAATAAAGAGAAGTCTGTAAATATAATACTTTTTGAAATATGGTCAAAAAACTAATTTTCATACAATGGGGGCTATTTCATTGAGAGTAATATCAAATCAAAGGTATGGATTTCGACAATTCAAAACAAGTTTAGAAAATCGTCTAAGTTTCTTAGAGAAATAGGTTGAAAAAAGCCGAAAAAAAATTGTAGGTACCAACCCACTTACCTACCCACTTACCTACCCACTAATCTCTGTAGTAACTGTAATAAGAGTTCCACAGCGCACCAAAACCGTTGTTCTTAAAATTTTTGAGAAGAGATAGGTATGTATCCTAGATAATCCACAGAAGATCCACAGTACCTATCATTTACCCACAAGCTAAGCAAAGCTTGTGTTATTGGTATTACTACGATAGCTGTTATACTTAATAAAGTATAAGTATCACATTAGATGATTTACTTTTGTGTACTGAAAAGGACTAGAACACCCGAACAAATAATCTGAAGATCCTACAAATATTAGTCCCGAGGCAGGAATCAAACCTCAACCTCCTGCGTTGTAAGCCCACCGCGCCAAGAGGTTGTCATATACGTATCTACCTAAACGACAAAAGTATAAAACCCTCGGCGCCCGAGTTACACTCGCACTTGTTATTTCTTATTTAAGGCGCCTACAGCAGCTAAACTAGCGCCACCACATACATTATACTTTATTCTGTTTAACAAAGGAATTTTCAAAAATCCATCGTCCAGTTTGTGATACCTATCATAAGCTTTTTAATGCCTCTGTAATAGTTTTATTCTATTTAGTTTAGGAAGAGATACGAAAATAGATTTTGGTGGCCACCAAGGGCAACTTCGTATCTCTAACTTGTATTTTGTGACGTGTCCAAGAGTCCTGTAAGGTCTAAAGGAAATAAAGCACTTTGATTTTGATTTTGATTTTTGGATGCTGTGTGGATTGTCCAGCATTATTTAATTTTTATTTGATTTTATTAGATTTGGTAGAATGCTTGGTTTCCTGATATATCTGGCGGCGCTACTGACGGTAACCATCGCTCAGGGACAGAACTGCTCGCAATATGCCTCGGACCCAGCTATTCTGCTCTTCCGAGAATACCTCCGCATAAACACTACCACCTACAATGATCTGAGTAAGTTATTGATTTTAATATTCATATTTTGTACAAGCTTCTGTCTGCAGTGACGCACTCATTTTTATAGAAATAAAACGTAGCCTAAATAATCCGGTACAGAATTTTATGTCCTTTTAGCTCGTTTCAATGGCTGAAATTTGACACTTATAAAATTTACCAAATTGAACAAAGCACACATTTTCGCCCTTAGTTATAAAGTACCTGTATGCTTCCGTCTTGATAATATAAGTAAGATTATAATTTCGTTAATTTTGTCTTCTACCCTGACCCAAATTAGCGGCGTCACCTTTTTATCTTATTATAGCGCTGAACAGAGGAAATTTAAAATTTTCATTGGACAGTCTGTATACCTCGCCCACTAAGTTGTGTGTCCATGAGGCATACTTATCTGTTTTTACACCCACCGGCCTTGAGTATGCTTGTTCTTTCCTTCCGTAAAGACGGAAAAAAATATCCATGACATCAGTTCTTTTCAACAATTAAGCTTGACAGACTCAACCTGTGTTAACTTAGTTTTCTGTTGAAAGATGAAAGAAAGCAAATAGATTTATTTGAGAACACAATACATCAATACAATTATAGAATACATTTAGATGTGAGTTACTTCATTAGTACTATTAGTCAGTACAATAAGATTGCCTTAAAAAATGGCGCTGGCTTAAAAATTGCCTGCCCCAACGCATGCGGTATGCTGTGACTAAGAAATATCCATCGGAGGGCAAGGTGCGAACTCTTGCAGAACAACTGTACCACTTATCTGCCATCCCTATCCCACATGCCCACGGTGGGGATCATGGGCATTACCTATACCATGATATAAATGCCAATAAGGCGCTTATCAGAGGGAGTCCTATGTCTAGCCGTGGGTGGACACAGGCTAGGGAGGCCAATTAAATAACTAACTAACCAAGATGACTTTATTTTTGCACACCCCAACACAACACACATGCACACACACCCCAACACACACACACACACACACATACGGTTGTCGTAGTTGTGACTGACTTTATATTCGGGTCTAGATCGCAGATTTTTTTTTCAACAATACCATCAATGAAAGCTTCACTAACTGATGACAATAATAACAGCACGAAACAACAAGGTCATAAAACACAAACTTCAACAACACATAGCTACCCAAGCGAAGGTTCGACTAATAATAATCATCATCATCAGCCTATAATAGTCCACTGCTGGACATAGGCCTCCCCTTATGAGCGCCATAGATGGCATTATCATTTGGGGGTTAATGCCCATAATCCCTACGCTGGGCATGCGGGTTGGGGATCGCAGTTCGGTGGAGTTGTTCTGCAGAGGGCGCTGCTGCCCGCCCCCCGGTGTGTTTCCCTTAGTCGCCTCTTACGACACCCACGGGAAGAGATGGGGAGACGACTAATAATACGATGAATTAAAGCTTTCGAAACCAAGATGTTTTTCTAGCTCTTTGTGAATAAAATGTTTTCCACCAGGGAAAGAAAGAAAGAAAATAACTATTGCTTCTAATGATTTTCTTACGATATCAGATAGGTACCTTCTTACCCTTTGGGAAATTATCTTATGATTATTCTCTATTATTCCAATAACATTAGTATAAAAGACAGCGACACAGTTAAATCTAAATATTACACACATTTTATTGTGCGCCGTGAAAAAAAAATCAGTGTCCCGATGTTAGAGTCAAAATATTCAAACTCTTTTATATCTATATTTTATACCTATAACAGCACCAGCGGTAGAGTTTTGGCGAAACCTGGCTGAATCAACTGGCCTTTCGTTCAACGTGTACAACTACACCGAGGGGTTCCCGATCGTGGTGATCAAATGGCCCGGCTCCAACTCCTCAGCGCCCAGCATCATGCTGAACTCGCATATGGACGTGGTGCCTGCTGATGAAAGTGTAAGTTGGAATATAATATATAATATATAGACAGAAATATTGTTCTTCCAACAAAAAATTTATGTAGTAGTTAACCACAGAACACCAATCCAACTCGTGATATAATGAATATTGTTTTTGTCAAAAAGATTTCTTGTAAGTAGTTGATTAAATCCAACTACATATATATGACGACCTCTGTGACGCGGTGGGCGAAGCTCCGCCTGCGAAGCATGAGGTTGCGGGTTCGATTCCCGCCTCGGGGCAAATGTTTGTATGATCTGCAGATGTTTTTTCAAGGTGTTCTGGTCGTTTTCTATGTAATAAAAATATAAATCTATGTACTCGTATATTTTTATGTATATCAGTTATCTAGTACCCATAACACAAGCTCTGCTAAGCTCGGGGCTAGATAATGCTGTTTGAATTGCCCAGCATTATTTTTTATTTAATTTATTTATATACGTATATTTTAACGCGTCGTGTAAGTTACATAATAAACAATCAAATTCACTGCCCAGCCTCAGCTTTGGGGCCAGCGTCAATAGCTCGATTAGCTCGAACGTAAGATGTGCGTCATATACAATGAAAGTGTCGTATATTGTACCATGACGCATTTGTTACTTCTAGTTTTTGACGCGAGGTCTAATTATTAATTTTTCAATATATGACGTGACGCATATTAAATTTTTAATAAAAAAAAAAAAAATTGTGTTAATAATTTTTTTACACTAAACAACAACCTAACAAACTCAATAAATTACTTACTCTACATGAATATGTTGTGCAGTACGATGTTTATTGTCTATGGTATGTATATGCTCATTTCGATGAGTCTTATTTAAGTTGATTTTATTTTATTAATTCGGGGTAACAAACAATTTAACTCTTTGCCTAGTTAAAAAAGAAATATAAAAAGAAAATCTACGTGTTATACTTTAAATGTAATCAACACCATTACTTTCTTTACAGTTTTAAAAATACAAAAAAAACAGGGCAGAGTTATTATGTCAGAATGCGTTATTTCAACATCATCACCAGCCTATAATAGTCCACTGCTGGACATAGGCCTCCCCTAATGAGCGCCATATATGGCATCATTATTTGGGGGTTATTGCCCATAATCCCCACGCTGGGCATGCGGGTTGGGGATCGCAGTTCGGTGTAGTTGTTCTGCAGAAGGCGCTGCTGCCCGCCCCCCGCTGTGTTTCCCTTAGTCGCCTCTAACGACACTCACGGGAAGAGTTGGGGTGGTGAAATTCTATGCCGGCACCACACGGCACATTCTATGCCGGCACCACACGGCTCGCGTTATTTATTGTTTGATTATTAAGTACCCAAGGGGGCTTAAGTGAAGAGAAATTTCAAATTTAATCAATAGATAAGTTTTAATAATTTATAACGTTAATAAAATAATCAGCTGTTGCTATGGTGCATAGTTATTGTTCTAGATATAATAATGTACCTATTTGAAGTCTTGTAAAGATAAATTTTATGACATTTTATAATAAATTAAGATAGCAAAAGCGTATGCCTTATTCTTTTAGTATTGATTGTCTGATAAAAAAATCACGTGTTTGAGGACAACCTCTTCATAGTCATTACCTAGATAGATAGAAAATACTTTATCAACCACACAAAGAAAGATAACATTACAAACAGGCATGTTAAAGTAAACAAAGTATAAAGGGCCTTACCGCTATGAGCGATCTCTTCCAGGCAACCTTGGGATGGACTGGATGGAGAACACTAAAGGCACTTAAATAATAAATATGTATAAACTAGAATAGATGTACTTATACCGACCCTATAAATTCCATAAAAACTTACATAAATAATAATTAAAACAAATTACTTTAACGATTATTATTATTATTAATAAGGGGCTCATGCGTCATTTTGAATTCAGAGTGTATGATTTACTCAGACCAAACACTTTTTACTTGGTCTGAGATAATTTGAGGATTCACGATCAAAGCGACGTAGTTATCTTTTTAATTTGAGCTGATCTGAACTGATTTTTGTTTTAGGTACTTATATTTTTGACTAGCTGACCCCCTCGCAATTTCATTTGCGTGGACTTTAGGGTAAAAATCTTGTCGGAATTAGCTAATACCCTATTTTAAGAATGGGAAATTCCTGGAACCCGCTTTAAATATCATGTATCCCGTAATCCCGACAAAAGGGTTTTCTTTAAAAAAATAACTATTTAGGTACTGTATTTTTTTCATAGTGAATGATAATGACACGATGGACTTCAAACATTATACATTAGCCCATCTCAAACTTGAATAACCGTTTTAATCACATTTTTAGGATTATTTTGAAAAATCCTAAAATACGTATTCAATATTTTTGTTTGTGTAGTTTTCTCTGTAAATTTTAAGCCATTAGCGTCAATGGTTGATAAATTTCACCACAATAACGTCAATAGTTCGACTTCCTTTTCATACTTATATAGTGACATTTTTGAAAAATCCTGAAACACGTATTTTAATTTATAGTTTTTTCAGTACATATTGAAAGTTTCAAGTCATTAGTGTGCTATAATAAAAAGTTATAGACATTTAAATACGGAGCCAAACTACGAATCTCAAACTTGAATAACCCATATCACCCTATTTTCAGGAATATTTTGAAAAATCCTGAAACACGTGTTCAATATTTTTGTATGTTTAGTATTTCTTGTAAATTTCAAGAAAATCGGGCCACCGGTTACAGAGTTAGAAAAAGGACGAAAAAAACTTCCAAAAATCCCTTCTTAAATAGAAATGGGTATTTGTGGGTAGTTGTATTGTAAAAGAAACCTACCTTCCAAATTTCAGTTTTCTAGCTTCAGCGGTTTAGGCTGGGCGTTGTCGCCAGAAAATCGCTTGTTCCTTTATATATTAAGATTTGTTTATCGTTTCAAAAAATTCCACAGTTGCTACTTTCTGACAAAGTTATTAATATTTTATTTTATTTTTACGTCGAAGATCGTGAGTTTTCTTGTATAATCTATATTTTCATTTCTTATAGTCAAGTCTATTAATTTACCTTACCTGGAACATTGTTATTATTTTCTTAGATATTTCATACGAACCTCACGACGATACTGCACTTAAACAAAGGACATTTCAATTAAATAATTAAATGAGAGCTAGGATCTGCAATTGAACTAATTGCAGACTGTTGCGAACAAACTACAGTAGGCCAAGCACGGGGATTGTTCTCTAGGGTAGAATAGACAATAATGACATCGCATCGCCATACATTGCGCACATTATTGAAGTTGAAGAAATTATTTCAAATCATTTACGCATTCGATGACAAAGTGACGTAATTTTTCTCTATTTTACCTTAGACAAGAAAGCCCGTGCTTGCCCTACAGGTAGCTACATATCTCCGGCTTCGCACGGGTATTTAACAAAAAAAAGAAATTTCCTGTGGATCCCTAACTTTTTTGAAAATATTCTTAAGCCTATGTTCATCACGGAAAATGTAGGATTCTAATGATGAAAGTATTTTTAAAATCGGTCCAGTAGTTGCGGCGCCTATTCATTTCAAACAAACAATCAGTATTTCCTCTTTATAATATTAGTATAGATTAGTATAGATAACAAACTACCGGTGCTTTAAGCTCTACTACTGTCATTTGCTTAGGTACTACTGTTTTATTGCCGTGTGGTGCCGGCATAGAATTTCACCACCCCAACTCTTCCCATGGGTGTCGTAAGAGGCGACTAAGGGAAACACAGCGGGGGACGGGCAGCAGCGCCTTCTGGAGAACAACTACACCGAACTGCGATCCCCAACCCGCATGCCCAGCGTGAGGATTACGGGAAATAACCCCCAAATAATGATGCCATCTATGGTGCTCATTAGGGGAGGCCTATGTCCAGCAGTGGACTATTATAGGCTGGTGATGATGATGATGTTGTAACTATTTTTTTATGTATGTGCAGGATGGCTGGTCCTACCCTCCTTTTAACGCAACCCTCACAGAAGACTGCGTTATCTACGGTCGTGGATCTCAAGACATGAAGTCAGTTTCCCTCCAATACTTCCTCGCTTTGAAGGAGCTGACTAACACTAGTACCTTGATTCGGGATGTTTACATGACTCTTATGCCTGGTAAGTTTGTAGATCAGATCAAATGTCCATTCGCGCAAGTGTTCTTTGCGAAAGTGTCCTTCGCGCAAGTGTCTTTCGCGCAAGTGTCCTGATACCGATTAGACCAGGATTTGGTTTCTCGATAGAGGGTAACGTAGGCTGCTTTACTAAGTACCACATAAGATGAAGGTTGGCAACACAGACCTGTATTGCCACTCTTTTTCACCTCCTCCAGAAAAATGTGTGAGACGTTAGATTTGTTTTGTTCTAAATTTTTTTGACGACTTCTTCGGCGTGTTGGGCGAAGGTCCGCCTGCGACGCAGAAGGCTGCGGGTTCGATTCCCGCCTCGGGACAAATATTTGTACGATCTGCCAATATTTGCTCAGGGTGTTCTGTGTAAGTATATTAAAAATAAACTGTACTCATTCAATTATTATGTATATCAGTTATCTAGTACCCATAAGACCGCTCTGCTTAGCTTGGCTGGTGTAAATTGTCCAGAATTATTTAGTTTATTTAAGTAGGTTTATCGAAGACGATTGTAAATTCAAATTAACATGCGTAACATGGTTTTATGTTAAATGGAAAATTTTTACTGGTGCTTTATTTTTATTTCGTGACGAAGAAAGGTTAACGAACTATATTGCCAAGCAAACTGATACAGCGCCTCTACCGGAATTTACAAAAAATCGGGGAGAATTTCTACCCTCCCTGATTTTTTGAAAATTAATTATTCTTGCTCTACTGCTATTTTTGGCGTAAATTCTAGGACGAAAAGAAACTCCAACACCAATCTCAGCGAATCAATTCAGTTCAAGTTCCTCTTGGATGTGATTTCTGTCTGGCAACTATACAATAACGAATTTACAGTATCTATTTTTTTATCATATTCTCTGTTGAGATATCTAAGGTTCTTCTGCAGAGTCCAAAAATAAATTCCAAAAGATTACTATAAATATTTAAAGTACCTTTAATTTCCCCTTTTTTACGGAACATTCAGATTCAAATTCAGATTCAATAACTTTATTTCTTTAGGCTTACAAATTATGCACTTAGACAAGTGAAATTTCAAACAGATAATTATTAAAATAAGAAATAATTTGTTATTGATTCACTTCAATTTTTTGTCCACTAGTGGAAGAAGTGAAAAAGAAACCACTAGTAGGTACATCCATATAAAACTTATGTGTCTAATACAATTGTTTTGCCTATCTAAATCTAAGTTTAAACTGATTTAGATACATGTCAATAATTATTACCTACATTCCAACAGATGAAGAGGTAGGCGCCGAGAACGGCATGATCCCGTTCCTAGCGAGCGCGGAGTACGCAGCTATGAACGTGGAGCTAGAGATGGATGAGGGTAGTCCCTTCCCCGTCCCGCAGGTGCCTCTCATCGTTCAGGACAAAGTTGTGTGGCGTAAGTAACAGACATTCTGGCACTACAAATATGACGTCACTAATGGTGGGTACAGACCAAGCGAATGAGAGCGAGCGATGGCTAACAATCGAACTCGAACGAACCAACGTGTGGTTATAGTGAAAGCAAGCGAGCCGAACGAGAGCCTTCGTTCGCCTTCGGCCGTGCTCTGCCCGCGGCTTTGCATCCGTTCGTTTGGTGTGGACACAACAACGAAAGCGAGTGAACGTTCGGTACCGATTGTCGAATGCCACTCGTAGCGTTCACTCGCTATCGTTCGCTTGATATGTACCCACCATAGTGAAGATGCCCCTCTTATCTATTGTGTACCATTTTAGTTATTAAGACTTTATATTTTTGTATGTATGTTAGTCTGTAAGGTATTTGTTGATATGGGCCCAAGAATAAGTTGTTTACCATCCTTGATTGTTCTTATGTTGCCTGAAATAAATGATTTATTATTATTGTTATTATTATTATTATCTAGAGCTGCTATGTTCTTCGCATATTGGAGTCACGACAGCTCAAGACAGACTTTCCTCACAGACACGAAACTGTTCTGTCTTCGTAATTTTTGTCAAGCAATAGTCTGTCCATCGTGAATCAAGTCTGCGCTCAGCTTAAAACACATCATGCTGAATCTACTTCCCTTTGCCTATTATTCTTATTTTTTTTGTTTTGTTTATGTTTAGGTTAAGTAGTTAAGGTATGGGCAATAACTTAATAATTATGATTTGTTTTTATTATTACTTTATTTTCAGAAATACTTGTAACGTGTAACGGTGTTGCTGCCCATGGCTCTACCTTCTCGGCCACTAACTCTACTGCCACTGGAAAGGTATTTATTTCTTTAATATTATCGTGACCGCGCTGTGTTGCCCCCCTTCCACCCAAACTACCCCTTTACGGGGTAGCCATAGTAGTAGAATAGTCGTAATAGTAGTAGTAGGCGAGTTTGTAGCTATTATAAGTATTTTATGATTTATTTTGGTTCCAGTGTCGAAATGTCATGGACCGCCTCTTCCAGTATCGTGATGAACAGTACGCGATTTCGATCATCGCTACGTTATATCATGCCGGATACTACACTTCTATTAATTTGAACAGGATGGCCGTAAGTTATTAGACATAAACATATCATTTATTTGCTACTACATACAACACTTAATTAATATTTATAGAATAAAGAACACCGATACAATACAAAAATTATTAGTTATGTGACCTATGTGTTGCGGTAGCAAATGGGTCCAGACCCCAGGATCAGCATTATGTTAGAGTTCCGTAGTTTATTTTGGTCCAATTTCGACGTTTGCTGCCAAAATTTCGATCGCAGAACTTAGCGTAGCTTGCTAGAAGTAAAAAAAAATTATTTTATGGCTCGCTGTGTCTTTTCCCAAAAGTGTCTAGTGTCGATGTTAAAAGAGAGCTTCAAATTCAACTTCTTAAAAGCGCCAATTGCTTTTCGCTACGACGCGACTCTGTCAGTGTCAGGAGTGTAAGGAGTGTTCAAGAATAGGTAGTTAACAGTCCAATAAATGAGTAAAACTTGATTAAATTGAATTTATTTTATATTGAACGTTTTCCACTCGAATTTCAGCGGTGAAATTGGACTTTTTGTTTATTTATTATTTACTGCTTTATCCGCACTGAGACTGTGCTTGGTCCATTGTGCGTGGTTTTGTTTTGCTAGTCTATTCAGCCTTACTAGCGCTTCTAGACTGAGAAGCGCAGAATCTTCCTGGGGTCTTAATTTTGTCAAAATGTTCATAACCAACTAATAAACATTTGGACAAGAAATTTGGGAAAAAACGTAATTATATTCGCAATTTTCAGGCTGGCACTGCGAACAACATCATACCTGGTTCTGCCAGCCTGGTATACGATATTCGACTAGCCACTAATATCAGCGAGAAAATATTCGACGCACAGGTGATTATCACTACATACTAAGAAACTTCGCTTCCTCCTGTTTGTCTGTATCTATGTTTGTTTATATATTTAAAATAAATCTTTATAACAAAGAAAATTAAAATTGTATAACTAAATTAGATTTGAAATTTATTTTAACTATACTTTTGCGATCATCATGATCATCATCATCATCATCACCAGCCTATAATAGTCCACTGCTGGACATAGGCCTCCCCTTTTGCGATGAGTTTAGTTATTTATTCCAATTGAGGCAATTATCTCTACCATGATCTCTACTTCACCCTATACCCCAAGAAGCCCCCTACAAGAACCTAAAAGAAGTTTCCTCTGAGTTTACATAAATATGTTATCTATGTCGGGGATTCACGGGTGTACCTGACTTATCACCAACAAAGGAGTAAAAATTATCAAGAAAAGAGGAACTAAATTTTATATGGATCATAAGAGCCACCTGTGGTTTGTTTGCAACAGTCTGCAGTTAGCTCAATTAACTCAATTGTAAATACTAGTTATTATTTGGTTATTTAATTGTAATTTTGTTTGATAATAAGGTTTTCCCCAAAAATAATGTTATACCTACACTGAGCCCCAATTTGAACATTATGCTTGTGAAGGCGACAGTGTCCAGTTATTGCTTTTGTTATTGAGGCGAAGATTAAAAGAGGAAAAGCGGTGTCCATGAATGTTATTATAATACGTTATACAGTTAATATTTTTCCACTATAGTTGAGGGAGTGGATTGCCGAAGCCGGGGACAATATCACCGTCTCCTACATCCTCAAGAACCCGCAGTCACCGGCCACGTTGACCACTTCCGGGAACCCATACATGGTCGCCATTGAAAAGGCATTTGCTGAAGTGTAAGTTTATTATATAATTTTGGAATAATCGTCAAGACACACAAATGCCTACCTACCTATTTTATTAAAAAAAATTGCAATTTACAAATTTGTGCCGCAAAAATTAATCTTAGAAAGAGATCATAAGTTTCTGACTTGGTAGTTTAAACATCTGCTATAATGACTTCTTGGCACTTTAAATTTATCTATGCGAATGTACAAAAACGTGTTTACCATGTTTGAGCGATTTGACGGCGGAAAAAATTGGTAAAATCAGAAGGCGCGAACTCGCGTTACTTTCGATCGAGTTGACGAATAAATCAATCAAAAATACCTATCAAAAATACATCTCATTTTACTCTAGTCTACTCTCGATCTAGGTATATATAGTCTGTCTATAAACGTCAAATCTGACAGTGACTTTTCCCCCAGGAACCTCACTTATGTCCCGCTAGTGGCCCCAGGGTCCACCGACGCTCGTTTCGTCAGGTCTTCCGGCACGCCCGCCTTCGGTTTCTCACCCATGCCGAACACAACTCTACTGCTCCACGCGGTCAACGAACACCTCGCCGTTAAGACCTTCCTCGATGGCATCAATGTCTACCAGAGCATCATAGATAACCTGGCGAACATCCCTCTTGAAGACACGACTGCAAGCGGCACTTCTTATTTGGTAGATACGACTTCTTCGTAGGAATTTTGATCATCAATCATGGAACCAGTGGATATCCCGATACAATTGAACCATCAAATCAAAATAATCGAACCAATAAATGATTAATGGCAATTAATTAATTGTATATTAATTTAGTAGATTTTTTTTTGATTCAAAAGGTGACTAATATTTTTATTTACACAACTGATCATTAAAAGTTTATCCGCAAATACTTGTTTCATTTGTTATAATAAACTTTATTAAGGTGTAAATTTTTATTTAAATGCGACACTTGCTGCACCATACTCTGGTTATATCTGCGTATGTAGCTTGAGGCTTAGATGATGTGAATTATCCAGTATTAGTTATATTTAGGTCTATTTAAATCATCAAATCAATAAATATTATAGTCAAGTAAAACTGTACAAAGTGGATTAAATAAATTTTCTTAGCTCAACAGTTTGTCTATTAGCTTGTAATGTGCAAGCAATTCGCCGCCACCCGGCATTGTCTGTCCGGGAGAGGCCATAATGGATACTAAATATAAAAATGATTTAAATAAAATTCCGGTTCTTATTTGATGAGGGATTCACTTGAATTAGACATTAATTCAGCCTCGTGGCACTCGGACAGCTAATGTTGTGAAATGAAGGCGATACATAGATCTTGTGCGATACTAGAAGAGACAGGGAAAAATGTTCTGTGAATCTTTTATAATGTACTTGTATATTAATGGGTTGCTTTGGTTAATCTTATAGATGGATAGAAAATACTTTATCATAGTGGTATAAAGGTATTTTCTATATTTGTGTGAACGAAGGAAAAAAACAGACATGCATAAAGTAGAAGTCAAGTGGAAGTATAAGTAGTTGAAAAGTTTATCACTAGCATTATCCGCAGCATCTACATCATACTCTTACATCATCATCATCATCGTCATCATCTACAGCCTATATCAATCCACCGCTGGACATAGGCCCTAATGAGCGCCATAGATGTCTTTATTTATACTACCTATATATATTACTTACATCATAGATATCAGTACCTAATTTTCGTTATTAATAAATGACATTTTACCATTATCTTATTATCAAATTCAACTAGTCAAATGGAGAAAAGAAAAATGGCCGAACAGTAAAGACGTGGATTTTTGTTATTATCGGGGTAATCTCTAGGATCTCTAGATTTCCTAGTAAAGACGTCTATTTTACACATAAGAGAATAAGATAAACGTAAGATTAAGCAATATGCCTATAACCTATAACGGCATTTGCCTGTTCTTTTTTATAATTAATAATGTAAAAATGAACAGGTATATGGTGATATTATTACATTATTTATCACCGATATTACGTGGTAGTTAGTAAATAGGTTTATTTTATATTAAGGAATATATTTTACTGCCGTAGTTTTGAAGTATTTAACATCTTGTACTAGACTAATGTTGCCTGAAATAAATAATTATTATTATTATAAAAAACTGGTCAAATGTAGAGTCGCTTCCAAGGCACCGCGATCTCTGGCCCCCACGGCCGCGTTCCTCGTTCCCGTGGCTAAATCTCTAAACCAACAATCGCCACTTCACAGTAATGGCTGCCTTCCCGTACGTGCCGCAACACTTTTCAAAGGACTTTTTCGCAAAACGCCGTCCTATGTTTGCGAGCGCTGGATTGAGCGCACTGACGCTTTTACCGAACAAATGAATTCTTCCGAATCATTGGGATTGGTTGAGTAAACCGTTTAGCGCTCGATTGATAGGAAAAATGTGAGCTTTTAGGGGAGGGTTTTTTGTTTTTTTAATTTTAGAAAGTACAATTCTTTTTCATTTTATTGTTTCGTTTCAATGAGTAGGTATGGCACGTTACGAAGCATAAATTGTAAGAAACTCACCACTCAGTCCCATGCCAGACAAAAAAACTGACCAACGGTGATTTTTTTTTTGTTTTAATCTATGTCCTAGATAAGTAGGTAAAACTTCATTATACTGTAAATGAAGGTAGAATATGGTAAAGGTAGTAATAGAAAACAGAATAAAATGCAAAATAATAAGTCATCTAGGTACCTACCGGCACACATACAAGTTGAGTACTTATATTACTTGTTATTAAAAGTTTATTAAAGCAGCGTCACCAACTTTTTAAACCATGCTGCGAGCCCGCTGGCTAAACCAAGTACCTACATGATATCTCGCTCAGCTTAGTTGCAGTAACAAACTTTAACATTAACATAAAATCAGTGCTCCTGAACATGACCTAAATTAGCGAAATAAATGAAATACGGATGGAACAGAGTAACAGAGTGGTCGCTCGGGGCGTGGTGGCGTTAATTGAAATAAATTGTCACCGCCGAGGCCGGCTGGGCATAAATCAGGCGCCTCGGGCGTGCCGGCTAAGTGCCTGATACTGGGGTAGGGGCTTGGAACCGGTAGACATGGCAAGAATCGTGTTAGTTTCGTACCTCCATCATTGTGGCCTTTAGAAACATTAGCATCTGACCCTCAAGAATTGTGTTAGTCGTGATAATTCCCTGCTGTGCCCACTATTGTAGCGCTTCTTATACCGCTTGTGAGCTAGTTGGGTAGTTTTACTTCCATCATTGTGGCCTTCAGAAACATTCAGACCCTGTTATCTACGCTACGTAGATAACAGGTAGTTTGGTTGAAGACGGTTAAGACGGTCGTTAGTGATATAACAATGTTTTCCATATGTATTCAATCCTCCATTATCGGTAGATATCCTAAGGAATAGCAAATTTAAACGCGTATATTATAATACTAATAATATTCGTTTTACGTTTAACAAGATTTACCTACTATTAATTATTTATGTGATAATAGCTTTGAAAGCATGTGGAAACTTGTAGACACGGCAAGGAAACCTTTCGGTCTACATTGACCATCATTGTGGCAAACGACAGCCATTAAAAAACCTAGGTTTGCCATTAAAGTAAATACTATAGCTAAACAGAAACATTAAATTTAAAAAAGTAAACTGCATACAGTTAAAATTTGAATAAGATAAGCCATTTGCTACTTTTACATTGAAAATTAACTCTGAATTAATTAATTAATTGTTATTTGGTTCTCGGTTTTGGAGTGAATTCATAGGTTGTCCTTTCTAATCTTTCGTAGCTCTACCCGCGAGCACAGCGCTTGTGAGACATCGCGAGACGAATTAATTCGCCAAGTGAGGCGCAGATTTTTGCCTCTAGTGCTCATTTGTCAACCTTCCCTTACCGCCTACCCTGTGGTAACGTGCAGGTGCGAACCGTCGCTGCGCTAAAAGCTCACGAGAATTTGTAATTCTTTATGGATACGGTATTATTTATGAAACTATATTTTATCTGGATAAAACCTTTATTAATAAAGATAATTACAATCAAATAAACACATTACAACTAGTAGTTATAATTAGAAGAATTGAGCTAACTGTTGTTGCCAACATACTGCGCTGGTAGCTCAACTGATTCATATTAAAACCGGTTGGAAGAGTCCCCAAGATGCTGGCTGCATTGCATCGCTGTATGGCAATGCTGATGCGCTGCGCCAGATGCTGAACAGTTCTGGGGTCACACGTCGCTTCAACCAGACTCTCAGATAGCTTGAGACCTGCATATTTAACTTGATATAAATAAAAACAAATCTATTCTCCCTGGAATAATGGCCTTTGATTGGTAGAACCCACAACAATCTTTCCATCGAATGATGAGAGCAGGCAAATAGTATTTGTAATTTAACAACTAAAAACCAGGTAAAGAAAAAAAAACCAAAGGTAAAGTCTGTCAAGTCTACTCAAAGAGAGGACAGAGAGAAATAAAAATATCTGCCATGATTCTTCCTAAACATATCTGTTATTGTTTTATTAGCTAATATAAGAAAAATCCGCAGTTCGTGACTGAAATGCTGACACGTAGCGTTGTTTAAACAGCTTAGTAGCGATTTCAGCAAAGTACGCTGCCACCTCTGCACCCTGGTTGCTTATTTATACCTAATTTTATTACGTACTCTATGAGCGTATTTAATTACTATTTCAGAAATCAATTACTTTTTTGTATCGGATTACAGAATAAGCATAAAGAAAAATTTTAAAGTTTGAATAACTATCAAAAATTAAATAAATAGATTTTCCCTTTACTTTAATTATTTGTCCACTTGTTTATGAATTGAAAAAAAAACCACTGGCACAATATCTATGGGCAGGCCAGAGGGCATCGCCTGTAGAGGGGTTCTAAAGAGTAACTTTGACTTAAATGATAATACCTATAGAGCTCATGATGACGATCATCATCAACCCGTATACGTTCACTGCTGAGCATGGGCCTCTCCTAAACCCATGGTTGTAAGTAAGTAATAATAGGTACTTGTACCTGAAAATTCTGGTAGGTACGACCACGAAAATATAGTTAGCTAACCCGCCCCAGCTTCGAACGGGTGTCATGCTGGTAATAATGCATTATATACCTCGCTCTTGACTCATTATAAGTCTATCTATAAAAAAAACTGCATCAAAATCCGTTGCGTAGTTTTAAAGATCTAAGCATACATAGAGACTGACAGACAGGGGGAAGTGACTTAGTTTTTTACGGTGTACTGTGTAGTGATCTATCTATAAACTGGTTTTAAACAAAGGTATATGTATGCCACCGTTTCTGTGAAAATACCTTCACTCATATTAAATTCCATCAAATCCTAAATTCCAATCGTATCCAAAATTCTACTGAATCGTAATTCAAGGGTGTCATAATGATACACCTACATATCTAAAGGGTAAGTTGTCTCGTGATGTTAAATGAGTTGTCGTTTCATGATATTCTACAACACGTAATGGAAGTAGGTACTTACCTGAACATTTTAGGTAAAAACTTTGTTTTCAACATTATTTAACTTTTTGGTACTTATGTATATTGGTTTTAATTACCCATTTAATTACATTGGTAAACATCCTGTAGATCTTAGATAAATGAAAAAAGCATAAAAAAGGTACTCTTTCCAAAACTCCGTAACTCTTCTCAATTGAGATTTGACCTTTTTAGAAGGAAAAGTATATTTTGTTTTTTAAGTTGGTTGTTAAGTAACCCATTTTTAAAATATGAACTACCCGTAGTTTGTTCGCAACAATCTGCAGTTAGCTCAGTTGTTTCAATTGTAAATACTAGTTTTTATTTAGTTAGATAACTGTAAATTTCTTTGTTAATAAAGGCATTTTGCCCTAAAAAAAATATATGAACTGATTTGGAACATGATTTTTTAATTGTGTGAGCATAGAAATCCCTTTTTCAGAACGCCACGTTCCATATGACGCGTGTTGGTCTTTATCCAATCTATGTGTAGTCCAAGTGTTCTTTTATTTTTTTTTAAATGACCAAAAAGTATCACCCTAACCTATTTTCACCCCTTTCATAATTTGCCGTGCATATGTTTTTCAACGGGAACAAAAGAGGTGCCAGTGCGAACTGCGATTTGAATGTTTTCTTAAAATTTCAAGTGTTTTGAATTCAAAATTTCATTTTAGTGTTGTGTTTTTATTGTTTCGTGTGAAAATCCCACGAACGGTTAGTTGCATTACAAATCTCATAATTTTTTTAAATTGTTTTAATGTTGGACGGAGAAATGTTACCATTTAGGTAATGATGAACAAAAGTTAACGGTTGTTAGAATGAAGGTGTGATTATTATTTATTAAATGATTACCTACTTATTATAAAACTAAAAGGGTGACCTGCCTGCTGTTTCTCGAGTGTATTTAAATTGCTATTATCCTTATCAAGGACGTAAAACCTTATTCCTGGCCTTTGACGTATTAATGAAAATATCACGGCTCGGTTTAACACAATTTAACATCAATTTGCCCAACGTACGTATGGTTTATAAACAATAATTTGAACACCAAATCCGATTCAGATTTGCCGCCGCGTGCCTATAAATCTTTACAAATACACTCCCTTGCTGCTGGCCACGCGCAGTCCACGTGTCAAATCCCGCCACTTGAGCTACTGTATTGCTTATTGCTACACTGTGTCCGCCATTCTGTTTAGTTTATTTACGGCCAGTGCGATAAGAACTAAAGAGGTTGGTACATCCTTTCATTTGAATGCCAACGTAGATAGAAAATTTTACTCAAACGAAACATTCCTTTACTTTTAAAAACGAAACTGATTTTAAACAAAAATTCGCTTGACAAACCCGGACATCGAACCGAATAAAATCTGTAAAAATTACACACATAACTGTCTATGTTATTGAAGTACTCGGTACCCAACAACAACAACGTGATGTGTGAGATTTTTGTTTTTTTTTTATGTTTACGGAGTGTATTAATCTATAGCTAACTTAATCCATGATACAGTTTGTCCGTAAGCTTCAGTCTCTCAGGTGTAGGTATATTAAAAAATTAATATTATAATCCGGAGAATCGGGTAAATCATGATATTAAAATGGCAAGTCTTCATAGAATCATGGAGCCCGCGTAGCACCGACGGCCGGGATAAGCGACCTCCGTCGTACGGCTGCGGCACAACAACATGCTTGGATCATCGGATTACGCGCACACTGCCCCCTACTCTATTGATGTTTTCACAAGGACTGTACCAATAGTAGCAATGGTATTGCTGCAATGAAAAAAAAAACTTTTATATTTTTGGGAACTATGAGTTTATAGATTATGTTTTAAAAAATTATAAATAATTGAGTAATTACTATTTGGTTTTTTTTTTAAATCGTGATTTTTTTTATCTCTGTAATGTGATAAAGACCTATTTGTGTAAAGCCAATGTCTTTTACTCAATTATAAATAGTTTCTAAACAAAATTATTTCATACAACTTTAAATTAAAAGATACTTCTTCTTTTTTGTACACCAATAAAATGTAAGTAATTTAATTTTTTTACCGTCTACAAAACCATAACCTACGTAAGTCTAGAAAGAATAAAAAAACTAAACTAAATAGTAAAAAAAATTATTTGCCGCACTTGTTTAGAATGTGATATAGACTAACATATTATCTTTGATTATATACTTGTCCATATTATATAAGAAAACTAGGCAGTTCTGGAAATATTACATTGTATGTGTGTAATATAGGGTCGAATTGATAACCTTCTTTTTTAAATTCAGTTCATTAAACATAGAATACATCTGGAATCTGGATTCACCGTAAGTCCGTAACATGCCTAATGTCGCCTGAAACGCCACTTTATAGGATTAAAAACAACAATACCACTAAGAATAGCTACATAGAATCAAATACTGTACCTATGTAGATAGCATCGTAGCATGTTGTAACGCTACAGCTACATAGGTACAGTATTTGAATTCGTTGATAAAGTTACATTTCAGTCGCGATTTATGGTACTTTGTCACATAACTAATCATGTGTAACTTTATCAACGAATTCCAATTATGTATATTATAGAAATTGTAAATACTTGTCCGAAAGAACAAAATTTGTTCTTTCGGACAAGTATTTACAATTTCAATTTATATAGTATTTACATTTAATGTTGAGACTATTTTATAGTTTTGTAAGACCAACTGTCTATCGATACATAAATGACTATAATTTTAACGCCGTTCCCAAATGCAACTGGAAGAGACATAGATGAGGTTGGAATAGTCGGGAATATTTTCCTCCCGATAGTCCCTAGTAGTAACAATCGGGATTTTTTCCTTTTGTTCCTAGTAGGAACGCGTCTATTCCCGATTGTACATCGGGAATAGACGGACTGTAGGGATGACAGTGCTACGAAGATACAAATCCCTCTACGTATCCATACCGCTACAGCATGCTACATACTATGGCATGGGCTATGCTCTAACGTCGCGCTACACTCGGCGCGCTGACTTCGCTTCGTAGCTCGTTCTGAATAGAAGCTACGCAACGCCCCTCTGCCGCAAGCCGCGCTCCCATTGGCCAAGCGCGACGCCCCGCCAATTAGCTCCCTTTCTCACACCCTTGCTACTTGACATTGTAATGTTTGCTGTGACAGGTAGACACCACACAGTCTGTTGAGAGCTTCTTGAAATTATTTTATTTCAGATCTTTAATATATTTTCAGGTTGACAATACACTCTTACTGTGTGTAAGTTATAAAAGCACTCAGACAAAGCTTAAAGTATTTATTTTTGATTTAAGTAACAGAAAATTTGTATTTTTCTTTGGTTTGGTTTCTGTGTAAGGTCATACCTACCCTTTGTTACATGTTAAATTTATTTATTTATTTAGGAAAATGAACAGTGAAGCCACGTAAAATACCAAGTCACTCTTAAGATTAAGGCAACTTTTCGCGAGCGTAAACGCGGCCTTATCATGTATCGCTACTATTATGTTTGCACGTAACTCGGTCAGATACCTCTAGCGAAGCCCTGACAATGTAGCCTGTAGACCGGGATACAAGATGGGATCACAACTATCTCCCTCCCTCGTGAAACATCGCCGTATACCCGTCCTTCTCTAGGGGTGGGTCTCGATGTAATCAGGGGATGATGTGACTGCGATCTCCGCAGCGGCTTCAAAGATCACAATTATCAGAGCAGTCTGTCGAAAGCCGCGGGTCGGTGCAGAAGTCACCTATGAAAGTCGTTTGCAACTTTCGGGTCAAACAAGTCAATGCTTAGAACACAATTGTGCGACTACCATTCGATAAAAAACGAAGCGCCTTCCAAGTTAACAATAACATGTTTTTTTAACTAAATAAGTTTATTTGTTTGTAATTTTTTTTTAACTGTCAGTTCTATAATGACCGTAATAATAAAGTGATAAAGGTTGGACGTGAATGGCATCGGTAGAGCTATCGCCCTTTTGGGACAAGCAGCGCGGGCCAGCCGTGCCCGTCCGCAGGATGGGGACAGGTTAGAGTTAGTTATTTTCTTTGGGTGTGTTGATTTTCATATGTAGGTACATAAACATTTAGTATCTCCATAAGAAACTCTAAAATTTAATAATACTACAACAAGTCCAGAATGTCTATCAAAACCTGCAACCTAAATAGAAGTTTAGCTTTACACCTTTTTCACAATATTTTATCATTTACCTATAAACAATTTATAATACTATTAACTAATTTAGTTTGGGGTGGAAACCCTTAGTCCTTGGGGTCCTGGGGCACACACAATGTATAAAGACCTCACAAAGCTACTATGTATAGTCCACAAGTGAACGGAATGCTTTTATTTCGGTCAACAAATAAGTATCGCCATCCAACTTGGCAATGCTGCCAGCATTCTGAGCATTCTGCCCTATGGTGACGGCTTAGATATTACGGGAATACATAAATAAGTGTCTATACTGACTGTAATTTTTATATTCTGTTAAGTAACTACTGTAACATTATTTGTCAATAAATAACAATTGTGCGCAAATAAACTTATATAAAAGATGTGTAAAATGATAAATTAACCAAAGATTTGGCACATACCTACTCTATGTGCTATTCATACAAATGAATACACACAAAGCCAGTATAAATTATCTAGTTTAGAAACTATTAATATCAGCATTCAGGTAAATAATAAGAATGAAATCAATCCTTCGTAAATTTTCCAGATATGTAAAAAAGCTCTGCTTAAAAGCGATTACAAAAACGCAGCGTTTGAAATTAACTAGACTTTAGCTTATTTTTTTTTTTTGTAAAAGTTACTAATACAAGGAGTAGCATCTTTTCAAAATAAATGTACCTACTTATGTAGGTAAGTTATCTAAAATCATATATTCAGGTAATTTTACAAGAAGAATCAGAGATACTTATTGAAATGTAAGTGATTCTCTTAGTTGATATTTTCGTTATGTGCATAAGTAGGTATTTTTTGCCCAGCTTCAACCCAAGTAATACTTGAAAAAAAGAGGTCTTAAACAACACTTTACTCAGAAATATATCTATTAAAATGTACACAAATGTATGTAGAGCTTTTAGCTCTACGTCCATAAGTATCCTTTTACCTACATGTCCATAAGTAGCCTATTGTCTTGAACAAACAAGATCAAGACCAGTGAGACGGGGTAAAGCTGGGATCCCTTGTCTCGGGCATCGTAACTTAGGGACCGACCCAAAACTTGGTTTGCCTCCCTTACCCGACCCTGATTCTTGAATAACTTAATCGCTTACTATTTTACTGAATAATCGGCTTTCGAAAGGGTTGGTTAGAGAGGTCTTTGCATGAATTTCGGTGAAGTAATAGTTGAATGTATGTATTTATATATTTATGTAGATACGACGGCAATCGTTGAATAAGGTCAAACTTAAATTTATTAATGTACTTAAATTTATTAATGTACTTAAATAAACTTTTATATAGAAAAGTGTTGGTGAAAATTTGACAATATTATACATAGATTTTATAGATCTTTAACTTGATATTTCCACCTCTAGAACAATTGAGTTAGTATTAGTGCTTTATTCGAGAGTTCTCATATACTAGTCCCAAGTTAATTGACCTCGATACATTATTATATTATTAGGTATTATATAACAAATAGCGGTCCCCCGGCTTCGCATAAAATTTAATTACTATTCATGCGGATCCCTATTTTTCTTGAGAATAATCTAGCCTATGTACATCAGGGAAAATAGAGGATTCAAATGGTGGAAGAATTTTTGAAATCGGTCCAGTAGTTTCGGAGCCTATTCAATTCCTAAGTACCTATAGATGAACTATATAGGTATAACAATAAAGGGACTGAGAGAGCATCGTTTTTTGAACCCCACTGTCATCCAACTGGGGGGGGCGGGGGGGGGGGGGGTTACAGAAGTGAGAATTTCAGACCAATTGTGTCAGGCACATACTTTTGAAAGATTGAAAGAAAGAAAATACATTTACTTTTACCCATTTAAAAACAAAAAAGAAAAAAAAACAAAACTAAATAAGATTAACACAAAACACAAAAACGGAAGTAAGAAAAAAATCTAATATTAGCTAAAGTAGGGTAAAAAATTGTCCCCTCAGCATTTGTAGCATTCGGTTAGGCCTGATGCTACGCTGGTTTTCAGGTGGACTAACACGACTAAAAGAATTTGCATGACCTACGAATACATAAAACAAAGCAAAAATCAGTTCGTTACCACTTCGTTACCATCCCAAGTCTATCTGGGGTTATTTTAGTTATTTCAGTGAAAGAGGGCTATATAGGTTACCGTGTAAGAAATCAGAAAGAAATCTAGTACCTGGGTGTAGCGCTACCTAACAATTCAAATGTAAACCACCTACAGACGTACTAAAACACAATATTTTTTTTTTATAAAATATGATCTACATAATTAAGGGGGAACTGGGCACAGAAGAAATGTATGGCCTAGTTAGATATTATGATAGCAAATCAAATTTAAATTTATGATGATTGTGTTAAATTCTATAAAACCCGAATGACAATTCGCTGCTGTTTCACCATTATTATATTATATAGAAAAGGATGCTTACCTTATGTCACAATTACTTGCTGACCAATTTACTCACTAGGTACATCGCTAAAGCAGCAGAATAATTTAATTGCTGCAAGTAGTGCGATCACTACATGCAGCACATAAATTTTTCAGCTGTCAAAATCCATTCCGGCTGACCAAAAACTCTTTAATTTGCTGACCGTTGACCTTTTTTCAATTCCAAACCTACATATAAACTAAACACTTCGATTTTAGATCCTAAATTAGTTTGTCCATCGAGCAACAGCTAAAATATAAATATTTTTTGACAAGTGGCAGTTCTATCACTAACAAATATGTGTATCTAACATTCATAACAGAAGCGCTGCCATTCGCCATGCTTTCACCCTTATAATTCAATTTGACATTGATAAACAGGATCACAGTATTAATTTGAGGTGTATTAGCGGGTGTGACGATTCTCACGGGCCTTGCAGTATTACAGCCGCATGTTTATCTGAACTGAAGTTTGGTCACTTAATCGTAACTAAACGTTTTCTATACTAATATTATAAAGAGGAAAGATTTGATTGTTTGTTTGTTTGTATGTTTTTTTGTTTGTTTGTTTGTTTGTTTGTTTGAATTGAATAGGCTCCGAAACTACTGGACCGAGTTAAAAAATTCTTTCACCATTAGAATCCTTAATTTTCCGTGATGAACATAGGCTATATAATATTTTCAAAAAGTTAGGGATCCGCATGAAAAATTAAATAATTGAACCGTGGGCTGTATATTCAACCTCTTTTTCTATTATGGCGTGTTAGAATAGAAAAAGAGGTTGTATAGCGCACGGTACTTGCTTTTTCTCTACGGCCAGTGTCAGTTTTGGAATGTTGAGTCAATGTCAAAAACCCTAATGCTGTTAAAAAAGTAAAGATCCGTATGAAAACTGTGAAACCTATCGTTTTAGTGTGTATAATTTCTGAAATTTTTGTTTAATACCCGTGCGAAGCCGGGGCGGGCCGCTAGTTTTTATATAAACCAAAAAATTACGTTTTGAGCAACTTTCGTTTACCAGAGCAAAGATTCAAAGATCTGATGGTAACTGATGATTTGGCCGACGATTATATCTTGAAGATCTAGAGGATCTATTCATATTCATTTATTCAGTTGTTTCATGTGTATTTCTCGCTGGGGTCTCTATGATGTCTTTATACTATCGAGAAACAAAACTTATGTTTAGTAGCCGATAGCTATATGCCGTCGCCGACGGTCAATACCCGCTTTGAATTTTTAGGCCGCAAAAGTTATACCAACGGGTTGTGGGGAAGAAAAACAAATGCCATACAAAATGTCTCAAAATTTTGCTGCCTTTGTAAGTACATACAAAGACAGCTAATGTTAAAAGCTTATGTCTATTAATATTATGTCTAATGTAAAAAAAATTTACACATGTATATACATATGTGTTATATTCACTGACGACCCTAATATATGTATTTTATTTTAAAATAGTGAGTACAATTTACTTTGTATAGGTACAGATAACTTGGTGGCACTATGCGAAAAGCACACAATCGATCCCTGTCCACGTCTCCCCTGTGAATTAGTGAAGTTTTACATGTATTTGATGACTTGATGCAATATCTATCTTGTTGTATCAGCAGCCTTATAGCCGTCTAACTTGAAATCCATTACCAGTGAACTTCAAACCGATTACCAGTCGTAGACCCAGTCAGAGGTATTCAACTGGTCTTCGGTTTCAGCTATTAACACAATACGAAAATGACAATCGAAGTCCAGGCTAGATTCAGATTCAGATTATTTACTGATGTAATAACGCTTGTTACATGTCATAAAGTAAATTACAAATAAAAAAATAATTTATTCAAAAATTACTAAGACAAATGTTTAACATAAGAATAATATTTAATACTTATATATTCTAACGATTACCTTTGCCTGAACTTGGTAAAATCGGTATAATCACACAAATAAAATAAAACAAAGTGACAGTGCAGTTTTTCAAAATAACTTACGTTAGCTATGCTAAGCTAGGTTACATTTTATGAGTACCTATGATAAGATTAAATACGGACAATGTAAAACATGTATGTAACTTCTATACCTATAATATAAATCTTCTTATAATATAAAATAGTTCAGAAATTAGGTTTGAAATGCCAAACTGAAGCCGATTACGATTACCAGTTGAGTTAGACAATATTATAGGTAGAGCCGCAGGCCATGAAACTGGAAACTATTAACGTTACTTTTTTAACATCCTGCCTTTATTAATAAAGAAAATTATAATTGAACAAATAAGAGAAGCAAATTATAACTAGTATTTACGAATGAAACAATACAATTGTTTCATAGATAGGTACAGCTTTGGCCAAAAGTATAATCACCCTAAAATTTACTGAATTTTTCGTGTTTAAGGTGGAAAATAATACTCATTTGTTTTCCAAATTACTATATTAACATAAAATATTATAAATCAGTAATATTTAGTTGGTCCACCCTTTGCATTGATCACAGCAGCAAATCTTTGGGGCA
The DNA here is from genome assembly GCA_963931895.1 of Eupithecia pulchellata. NCBI lineage: Eukaryota > Metazoa > Arthropoda > Insecta > Lepidoptera > Geometridae > Eupithecia > Eupithecia pulchellata. The sequence continues at coordinate 2,926,265 of OZ007530.1, forward strand.
TGCTGCTTACAAGATTTTTACATTCGGCTGCACTGATGGCGTTCCACTTTTGAAATAAAGCATTTTTAACATACCTTGTACACGTTCGAATATTGCGATTAGATTCTGATTGAGCTCCAGAATTACCAATGACAGGGAGAGATGGCTATATCGTGTGGCGAAAGATTCGTCATGTCATGATGCCCCCGACCGTTCTGCCAAGAACGCTACGGATGAGGACACCCAACTAATCGATGTCATTCATGACCTATAGGTACATAATGACATCGAATGTTGATGTCAATGAATCGACATATTGTACGGTGTTAACAAATTATTAAAAAACATATGTTTCCAATCTAGGCTAGGCGGTAGTAATGAGGTATTGTTACACCCGTTTATTTCTGACACAATAAAGCGTTAAAACAATACGTATCTGTTCATATCCCGAACTAGTCCGAGCTGTATTTCAGGACACAAGAGTTCTTTCTCCTAATATTTATAAAAGACTATATAAAATAGGTAGGTACACCTTTATTCGTCTGAAAATCCTTATCAAAGTACCTACATGAAAGGGTGTAATTACGACACTTCGCGGCTTTCCTCGAGCCCCAAAGACGAGTAAAGTCGTCTAAGGCCGTTTCAGAGAAAAAATAAAAAGATCTTTTCTTAAAGGATTCGGGGCATTAAAGTTGACGCAGTCACACCGTTCTTATTCCTTTACATAACTGAGTCTAAGGCTTCAATGACGGATTAATTTCCCATAAAAACGTAATACCAAAATTATTTGTCATTTGAGCATATTCTCACAATGGTCTGCTTTTATTTGTATTAAAATAGTAGATATTAATCTAGGCATGGCAGGAAGCCATAAACTTATTTCAGTCATTTATTTTTATCATTCACTTGAACCTGACTCTTCTCTCTTCATGTCTCTAAATATTGACAGAACAATTTGTTAAAAAAAAATTTCGTAATATCATTTTAATATAAATTTCAATTTATAAGCTGCAATAGTTTCTGACTTATAAAAGAAGAGGATAGAGAAAGCATAAGTTTTAAAACTGATCTCTATAGTACTGGAACAAAATGTAGGCCACTTTTTAATACAATACAAATACAAATCGTTTATTTACAAAAAGTGTGATTACAAATTGTGGTTGGTTAATGCAAAAACACATGTGAGGGCTATTAAAGACTGAATCCATAGTACTAAATAGTGACGTCATTTCCGGTGTGACCTCCGCCGTTAAGCGTTAAAGAAAGGGGCGAAGGGGAAGGCCTCCGTAAGCGGAACAAAAACACCAACGTTATTAGCGAGATTGGTGTAATCTGACTAATCTATTTTGCGAAAGGGGCCTCTGCCGCTTAGAGGTGTCAATTGATAAATAAACTCGATTCCACTAACGCCCGAAATTAATAATCAACCCACGGATCTTTGGTCTTTCATTAATAGAAGTTTAGACTTCTGTGACCCAGTTTTTTGTGATATAGACAGCAATAAATAACCTCATAACTCGGTTAGTCAACCGATTCCACGACAAGCTAAAAGTTATTGTAAAATATTTAATAATTTTAACATGGATTTATGGAATTGCACTAGTTTCTGAGATATTAAGGATTTTCAAACACAAAACAGAAAAAAACGATCCCATAAGGGTTTTGAAACCGATGACAAAACCCTAAAAAAGTTAGGGTTCCGCATGAAAAATTCAATTTATGTTAAATACCCGTGCGAAGCCGGGGGGACCGCTAGTATTACGTAATTATACAAGTATAAAAACTTACTAAACTAAAAATCATTTTACACGTTATCATTTGACTTTTAAAGAAGAAGAGCAGGGACAGAGTAGGATTTTAAAATACTTTTGAACAAATCACTTGTTTGACACACCAGTACCTGATACTGGTGTATAAAACGAGTATTTATTGTTGTGTCCAGGTGACCGGCTACTGGACATACCCTGCAACGTCTGCGGAGACAGGAGCTCTGGGAAACACTACGGCATCTACAGCTGCGATGGTGAGGACTTATTAATAACAGTAATATAATAATAATATAAATATTTATTTTTAAAAATGGGTTTACAAGTAGGGACTTAGTATATATTTTATTATAAAGGTGTTTCCTCATTGGTTTGGTACAAACCTACTTGTAGTAAACCTTACAGGGTCAAAGATCCACCTCGCTCTAAGTTTGCTAACTTGTGTTTATACACGAGAGCTCAATCCACTGGCCTCTTATCGGTTCACAATCACAAATATATTATATGTTAGTATAAAACTAAACTCAAAAAATATATCCAGTGCTGAACTTTCCAACTTTCAAACAAGGTGGATTTTACCATAATAATCAAGCTTGGTAGACATAATGGTAAAAGTCTTTATCTCCCCAAGGTTGTTCCGGTTTCTTCAAGCGGTCTATCCACCGCAACCGAGTGTACACCTGCAAGGCAGGCGGCGAGATGAAAGGGCGCTGTCCCGTGGACAAGACGCATCGCAACCAGTGCCGCGCGTGCCGCCTCGCCAAGTGCTTCCAGGCGAATATGAACAAGGATGGTAAGTTTATTGGGCGTTTTTAGTCACACAACTCCATCGCGAAATCATACCAACGAACGGTACGGCAACGGTGGAAAAGGTAGATAAGCAGCTGTAGATGTAGTGAAGATTTGTAGTCCAAGCATTTCGCGGAATTGCGAGGGAAAGAGTCAGAATGATCGTCATATGTATGTGTTAGAACAGGCAGTTTCACTGTCGCACAACGGACAAGTCAAGGCGATACTACTGCCGGTCCGCCGCTATGATTTCGCAGTGGAGAAGTGCTACGGCTTAAGTGCTGGTTTGTTGGGTACCTTTATAGAGATGGTGACTTCATCCTTGCCGAGTTTTGGCAACGGCGGCGGCCTGTCTGAATGTAGTCTAGAGATGTGCGCTAATACAGGTGCACACACAAAAGATATTATTTGGATAAGAGCTGTGGACGTAGTTTAAAAAAAAAAAATATGTAATGAACTATTTAACTGTCGTAATTAGCTATTTATGTTAAATACGAGTGAGCACAAACCTAATTGTGGTTAAACGGTGCAGCAATGGTGAACATACATTTTCAATAAACAAAGATTCTGTTTTGTACGAATTCTTGATTTGACTTCGTGATGATAGAGTAGAGCTTGATTAGATACTAACCGGCGAGGAATTATAGCAGTCAATAGTCATCCACAAAACGTTTCTGGAGGCTGGTGTACCGAATGGTACCTTCACTTGAAGCTTGCTATGTTGCGTGGTTAGCTATTACTATCGTACGCTGAGATAACCATCACCTGACGCCCTGTTCTCCTAGTAATTAGAGAGTTTGATAGAACTGCTCTACCTTACCTACCTTAATGGCAGAGATTGCAGCTCAATGTTTAGAAGCCATTTGCAATCAAATAAGAATGTTAGTAGGTTAGCTACGAACTTAGTGTTTGAAAAACACCAAGAATTCGTCAAACTAAGAGTTTTATAGTAAAAACCCGACCGCGGCGTAGCGACGGCGTTAGTGAATTTGGTGAGAAGACTCCATTACAAATTTTAAAATAGTACCGTATCAAAATCGGACCTTCAGTCCGGATTAAAGTCGAGCACTCCCGACTTTGAATCATTAAAAATGTACTGGGTACTCAGCTCGGCGTCGCTTGCCAGCCGCAACGCCGCGGCACATTTATCAGTCATGAGGCTCTTGCTCTTTCTCTCTCGATGCTCATTTATTTAGCTCTAGAGGGAACACCGCAAAAACTGATTCGCTTGGGTTATAATGAAGCTGCATGTCAGAGCCAAGGATAATGGTAAATAATTCACATTACATATTACAAAAATTGATTAAATTGGTAATTAAAACTTACAGAATACAATTCCATGAGCTCTGTTGCAGTTGTTTCTTTCTGTTGATTGAGTGCCTTGAACTTGATCTGGTCTGGCGGCAAGGCGTCATAGATGAATGGGCCATGGATTGTGTCCAGGTCATGTGTTCCGATAGCCACTAATGTCCTTATACGGCAGATGTTTTCAATGAAGTTTATAGAAAACGACCAGAAGACCCGGAACAAATATCTGCAGGAGGGTACGAACGTTTGTCCTGAGGCAGGAATCAAACCTGTAAAATCCTGCGCGAATGAAATGTCAATTACTGTAATTAATGATGTAGGTTAGGTACATGAGACTACTAGAAAGCGCTGCAAAATTTAAAATTTGACCATGGGCTAGACGCTCTTTTAAAGAGCTTTTGAAATGTTTTTGCCAAACCAAGATGTAAATTGACATGGAATATTCCTCGTACCTACACACATAAGGTGCGACATTAGAATAATAATTTCTTCTAAATATATAAACTAAATATTTAAACATATTTTGTTCCTTAATCTGGACAGACCTACACAAGAACATTTCTTGATATTTAAGAGGAATAACCGTCAAAATATGTAAGATATTTGCTCTCTGGGTATTTAGCAAACAGCGCCGGGTAAGTTTCGTGAGGGCGAATAATTACGCGACCGGGTAAACATATAAAGGTAATCCGGGTCGCGGCGGCACAAAGTGATGCTCGTGAATATATTAGCGACTGAGCACCTGCGCCGCGACCGCTGTTCGCGCTTTGCTGGCGGCGGGCGTAGGGCTGCCGCACAACACTACCTTACAGATAAAGGATAGAAAAGACATTGTTGCACACTTAATTACATTTTAATTTAGTTTTTAAAGAAATAAACAATTAACGAAAAAAAACTTAAAATATCAAGTGATCATTGATAAATTGATAAATTTGTGTGTAATATTACAATATAACTTAACGGGTAACGTATTTTGAAGGAGAACGTGACTCGGTAAACGTAGTGAAGGGATGAAACGGGATGAAAAGGAGTATCTATCTGCGAAAGAGTGTTCGCAGACAGGGCGCTATTGCGCTAATTAGAGGAGGCTTATGTCCAGCAGTGGAGTAATATGCTTATTATTACAACGACTCTTAGATAAGAATAAAACACACATCCCTGTAACAAGTTTGACTTCCTACGAGATTAGATTAAGTATTTTATAAGTGAAAGACAAAATATATTTTACCATAAAAATTGTTAAGACCTCCGCGGGAGAATGAGAATGAGTAGGAGATGGATGGTCGGTAATGTTGTGGTAATTTACTCTTTCACGATTCACATTAAAATTAATAATAATTTGGTTTCATTAGTTAGCAATGAAACAATTTGATTTGACTTACTGCTTCTATTTAGTTATTCTGGTGTGACTCCTGACTCTTGGACGTTTTTAACTGTCATTCCACTTGATAGATAAATCAATCAAATTGTAACTTTTCAACGCTGGTAAGCAAATGGCGAAATAAAAAAAATATATCAATTGCACTTATGACGTCACAACCCTACATTAAAGCACACATACATATATATACAGCACGTACTTATACAGTCTCGTAGCTACTTAAAGCCTAGAGGCTTCGTCATACGAGAGTTGGAACCAACTTGCGGCCGACCTACTCCATGAATATTCTAATTCAAGATTTTACTCACACAATTCTGATTTAAACTGATTCAACACATTATGCGCACTTTACTGATTGGCTGTGATTAAATTCAATGATAAATTTGATTATAAATCCATTATATTCATCATCATTTGCAAAAAAACTGTTGATTGAGAAGGTATACTCGTACATTGGGCTCGCAACTTATATTTTATTAATTTATTTATTTGAAACAATAACAGCAACAATACGACCTGAAAGTGAAACTCGCTTGCCACGGGTTTTGAATTTCTGTTGTATATATGTATATATATACTGTAGGTACCAGTTACTTCAGACATTAGAGAGTATGTATGTACTTACCTACTGAAAATTCAATTCGATTCTTTTCAATGTATCTCAAAAAGTATGAAAAACTTGAGAGATTTGAAAACTGTTTTCAAACGTCCAGATAAACCTCTGATTTGATATCTCATTCAATAAAATAGCCTCCACGTTTGAAAATTAGTTTCTTGACCATTTTTCAAAAGTGTACGATTTACAGACTTCGATCCATATCTACAAACGCCTAGTACATTTAACATGGATCGCTCTGTACACTTCGGAGATAGACGCGGGGAATAATCGATTTGTTGACCTTTTCCAGAATATTTTGAAAAGTATAAAACCTGCAGAAATTTCAAGTGGGTGACATTTTTACACTGCGAAATTTTTGGTACCTATACACCGTTTTGTATACCGATACGTTTCATTTCATACCATTTTAAAAGCTAATTTATTTAAAGTAGCGCTTATTTCTAGGTTTCTAAAATATAAACTATCTTACGCAAGGAATAATTTCCTAAAAGAGTATTTATTTAAAAATTAAACTTTATAAACTTACATTTGACGACAGTCAATAGTTTCAATATGCGTCCGTATGTTACAATATGATAAAACATTTTGCCACGCTGACGTAATGACAATAGGATCGGAAATGTAAATAATGGACAGTATTGCGGGTAGGCTATATTTCATTCGATATTTCAGCGGTGGACAAAACGACCTGCTGCGAGCCTGATGGATATCGCATCGCTGAAATAGCGCTCCGGTACGGGTATAAGTCTTCTTTTGTCATGAGTCTATTGTGTTGGGTGAACTGTTTTCCCAATGCGATTGGATGTGAGGATAGTTTTCAAATAACGATGGTTCTATAGTTGGGACACGTTTTAATAGCATCATTTAAATAACGAATTCTCTCGGTGAACAATTGAATGAAAATGATTTACTAATATTTACCGATTCTGTGAATAAGTAAACCACAGTAAAAACTATCGTAGTTTGATGAATTCATTATGAATGTAAGCGGGTTAACTACGAACCTATTATAATGTGGAACGTTGTTGTTCTTACAACATAAAATAGGTTCGTAGTTAACCCGCTTACATTCATAATGAACCACAGGATTGGTACAAGCCAGGTCGGTACACCAATAGTCTTCTTTTTTATTTTGAATTGTTTTAAGCTAAGCCCCTAACAGTATATTTCTTTACCAATCATCGAGAAAAAATTACTTGCTAAGTGCAAAACGAGAAGTATATGAAAAAAAATATGCTGGAAAAATCACATAGCGTCCTTGAATTAGCAGAGCTTTATGTTGGAGGTACTAGATAAATGATATCCTTAAAAGTACACGTACTCTTAGTGCATAGATAGATGTCTTTTATTAAGATAGGAAACACCCTGAAGAAATATCTGTAGATCGTACAAACATTTGTCCGGAGGCGGGACACAACCCCAGTCCTGTCGAATCTTTGCCCACTGCGCCACAGAGGTCGTTAAACAATGTCTTCACAAAAGTCGTCTCAATCCAACAAATCATTTGCACAGTAAATTAAAATTGGATTGTATGCCAGAACGGCAGCCAATTTCGAAGGGATCATTAAGTTTGTCAAGTCCAACAGACAGGGAGCCAATCAGCTAAATCCAATATCGGTCTGCAAACAGAGAGAATTGATGTCGGCCGATGCGTCAACAAGGACCCGGCTTGCCAGCTATACCTAGCTTGGTTGCTCTATTCCATTACCTACCTCTCTAGTATTGACTACGTTTCATTCAATTACCTATTAATTCGACGTAGTCCATGGATGGTTTTTGGTCTAGGTATATTGGCGTTAATCGTTAGCTAACCAAGGCAGGTTCCAAGTCAGTTTTGGCTTTATATTATTAAATTAAATATTTGTTTTTATATTAAGTGGCTCACATCATCAATTTTATTAAAGGACTAATAGTTTTTAAATAGTTTTGTATTCATAGAAATTGACTCGTCAAACGTAACGAGGGTAAGCGAACGATGAATGTTGTAGGTACATATTTATTCGACGTTGACAATTAAAACTGATAGACCTTTTTTATCGGTTAAGGTATCCTATGTAAGAAAATACACCTCATCGTAACAAAGAAGTCATTTTGGAGCCGGTCAGTTCTTTATTTATTAACTATACGCTGTTTAACTTCAATATCTGACGCTACGTTTTTAATTACGCTGAAAAATAAGTCCCTCTCTTCTGAAACACGCCTAATTAAACGATACCTGTAAATCGAGAACCGTCGCAAAAATAAACCGTAAAAGCAGCGATAGAATCAAAACCTTGCAAGCGAACCGTTAAATTAAAAATAAATATTACTGAACGTCAGAATGTTACGACGAAAAAATCGAAGAGAACAGTCTGAACAAAGCAGGGGTGGGTGAAAGCAGAGGTGAATCTTTTTGTGAAGTGGAGGGAATTAATTTAACCCGCTGCGAGGTTACACGACACGGTGGTAATTGAAAAGTTCGCCCCTTGGCGCCGACGGCGACGAGCCTTCGGTTAGCTCACGGTCCTACTTTGCAGACTGATGCGAAAAAATTGTATTTTGGAAAAAGTTAAAATAGTGCCCAAATTGAATTGTTCAATGATAGATCGATGTAGAAAAGTAAAATAGCCTAAAAGAGTTTTGATGCTATTCCGACGGTTAGCTACTCGTAGAAAGAGAAGCTAGTCGTCTATGAAACTATGAGTACCTACCATAAGTGTAAGTTTAAAAAAAACCATTGACGGATAATTTATATCCCTTTACTATTTCATGAAGATATTTTATCATTTTTTATAGGAAAAAAGAAAAGTGCTACACCAATGTAAAGCTCGTAATATCTTCGAAGAAATCGTTATAATAAACTTTAAAACCGTTAACTTTTCATCGAGACCGAAAAGTACAAATAACTTCAAGAAGCTTATGGCTGGCTTACTCAGATCTGATCGATTTTTAATTAATTTTATGAAGTTAAATTGGGGATCAGGTTTATTTGAACGCTCGAAACAGCTCTTTGGTTAAGTGTTTTATACATTGTCTATATACATAATATGTTAGTATTCTTTGCTCGTCTGCTGATAATCATGCATTTCGAATTGGTTCATTAATTCTGTTTATATTAATTATTTTAAAATTACCTGTTTATATTATTTCCTTTTAAATTAAATTAAAGATGATGGATCAATTGAACGCTCTGTAGATTTTTTGCAATAGTCTGCAGTCAGCTCAATTATTTAAATTGTAAATATGTACTAGTTTTTATTTTGGTTATTTAATTTTCTTTGTTAAAGAAGATGAAGGTTAATTCTAAAACCTATATTTTTTTAACCTATATGAAAATATATATTTTTTTAACCTATATAATAATATTTTAACTATGAAAATATCAATTAAATAACGAAATAAGAACTAGTATATACAGCTGAAACTATTGAGCAAATTGCAGACTGTTGCAAACAGTTGTTCTAACTTACCAAAAATATGAAAATTTCATTTCAATAAAAATATTAAATTATACCTTTAATTAACAATCAAAATATCAGAGCATATCTAACACTTTATTTTCTTAGGTTTGGGTCGAACGTTATTCAAAAGATGTACCTAATATTAAATTCTGTCAAAATATTTATTAAACCCATTAAATTCAAATGCGTTTGAATTGTATTATGGCCCTTCATAGGTTATTTATAGGTAAACGCACCCTATTGCATACGTCGCGTGACGAATTGTGTTGATCACTAGTGGTCACGGGGTGGAGCTCACCTTCTGATGCAGATGCTGTTTCTTTCTCATTCATTTATTTTTATTTTTTATTTATAATATCGTAACAAAGAAAATTACTAACAAATAAGAAAATTAGATATGATATATACAATAGAAACAATTGAGGTAACTGCAGACTGTTATAAACAAACTGCAGGTAGCTCAACTGATTCATATGAATCGGGTGCAAGCTGAAGGTTTTTTTTATGTATTACGATCTTTTAGATCATATTCTGTTGTATTAACAATAGAATATACGCAAGATTAAAAATTAAACTAAAAGCATGCTATTGATTCCCAGGACACTTTTAAAACTAATAAGACTAGATGTTGCTGGCAACCCAAAGCAAAAACGATAAAAAACTATACGCTCTTATTTGTTGAATAACAAAAGCCAAATTCTCTTTACAAATAGAACTCAAGGTTGAACGCGCACCCACAAAAATGTGAAGCGAATGTTAATCTCAAGTAGTTTTGTATCGCTCCCCAAAGATCCGTAACACGTGTTCAACACCTCATGAGCACACAGTATACAATAATCAGTAGATTAACTTTTAACTTAGGTTATCTATGAAATAACATCACAATAACCTTTGAATCCTACACATTATTTTACGATGCATTCAAATACATTTGTAAATATTGTTCATGAATATAATAATATGGCCGTGTGGTGCCGGCATAGAATTTCACCACCCCATCTCTTCCCGTAGGTGTCGTAAGAGGCGACTAAGGGAAACACACCGGGGGGCGGGCAGCAGCGCCCTCTGCAGAACAACTCCACCAAACTGCGATCCCCAAACCGCATGCCCAGCGTGGGGATTGTGGGAATTAACCCCCAAATGATAATGCCATCTATGGCGCTCATTAGGGGAGGCCTATGTCTGTTATAGGCTGTTGATGTGTGATGTGTGATGTGTTCATGAATAAATAATCAATTAATCAATACAAACTTTATAAATACAACGTTATAAATTATTTTAAATATTTAGTCTTGGCATTGACTAAATTACTTATAATATAATATACTTAATACTGCTATTTTAGTAACAATAATTGTACGTGTATCTTTTGTAGACAAATTTTAGAACTTTATAAAGTTGACATACTGCACCAAATCCATATACCTACTACGTTTGCTATTGGCCCCTGCCTAAGGGGTGATCCCCACAATTGCTTCATAATGGCGACTTTAGCAACGCTTGTGATTATTTGTTACATTTAATTATCACATTCGGTCATGGGGATCTGGGGTAATTGATAAATGAGAATCATATTCATTTAAACTCTAGAAATAATTTTTAGAACATTTGAAAGGGTGCGATAAGTTCAATTGTTTTTGATTGTATGTATTCTATGAGTGTCATATTAAATCGGCATAGAGGCAAGATAATACCTTAAAGACAACACAGTTTTGTTAAACTATATTATTCTATTTTTACAATTTAATGGATTAGGTAATATGTCAGAAATTAATAGAAGAATAATATATAATTCATTCAATATATAATTTCATTCATTAATTTGGTGACTTAACAAAGCAATATTTTGTAAAGTTTACTGCGATGATATGAAAATAGATACATAAAAGTCGGTACTGATTAGAGTACACGGCATAAAGAATCATCCCTCGTTAAGGGACGAAACGTTGGTGTTGTTCAACACAAAATAGATTCTTAGTTAACCCGCTTACATCCATAATGAATAACGAATCATGTTCGCGGCAAAGGTAACCTTTGATATGTCACATCTCACCAAATTCATGAATGAAATGAAATGGTTCTTCTATTAATTTCAGACATAATATTTAGTCCATAACATTAAATGGATGCAGTTATGCATAGTTAGTCCAAGCGCCATTTTCAGTTTTTTGAGAAATGACATAAACGCGTTTTTATTTGCAGAAGATTTGTATCTGTATTGTCTGAAAGTAAATCTATGTCCATCGAAACTTCTATTTCTAATTTAACATTCTACATAAAAAAAATATAAAATAAGTATATATTTTGGAAGATATAGCTAAAAATGCACTTGGACTCTCGAAAAATATGATGTTTTCATTTTACAAAATGAGTCCAAGCGACATTTATGTCGTTTGGACTCCTGATGCGTAATTCAATTCGAACGAATAGATTGTTGATAGCACGTGTAAATAGAAAAAACCTAGGATACCCATTATTTACTCAGCATTTAAAACGAGGGGATGATATAGAGGATTTTGAAATATAAATAAAAACTATACAAATGGCACAAGCAATATATTATGTAATGTCTAAAAAAAATGTAATGTATCAATCAGCTTTCTTAAACAGACGGACAGATACCAACCTCAAAACATGTCGAATAAGATGGACTATTATACAAAATCTACTCTTCTTCGACATGTTCTGGATCAAAATCTAAATGACCATTAAACCCTTCAATATCATTATCAATCGTGCCGTCTGAAATTAAATTTCTGTAAAATGACATCGCATCGTTGGGGATGTATGGGAACAGTGATTTTAAATCTTTTAGTTTTTTTTCTGAAACAGGCTTTCCATTAGGCCAAAGCGGTATAACCAAGTCTTTAAAACATGTTTGTCCTTTTTTACCTTTTTTCCTTTCTACATAAATTTTTACACTTTCTTCCTCTTCATCTACAGTTGTCTTGAAATTTATTTTAAATGGATGATCTTTTGTTACTTTTATTTGCCTTATTTTCAACCAATTGACCTTCTCGCCCATGTTATCTATTTTTCTATTGACAATAGCTTCATCCATTTTTTCAGTGTTAATAAAATCCGTTTTCTCCATTTTTACGGCGCGACGGGAAGAGGAATGAATCAGTAGTTAACTTCAATTATTGTTATGCATCAGTAGTCTATGCGACAAATGTGTGATATTATTGGTTTGCGTTAGGAATCAAACTAATGTTTATTGTTTTGCAAAACTAGTCCAAGTAACAAAATACTGTCGCGTGGACTACTGATGCATAACACTACGTCGTTTGGGCTTGTAATGTATAAATGGAAATGTGTTTATCTATTACGTAATTTGGTTATTAGTGTTAAATTGGTTTATGGGCTAGTTTTGCGTATCAAAATATATCGTTTGCTTTAGAAGGCGCTTGGACTGGGTATCAAAAAATACCACTTAGAGTGAAGCTAGCTGCAAGAGTGTTTTTCCTATGGCTAAATTATGCCCTAGTTATTACTAAAATGCAAAAAAATCCAAAAATGAAATTTGGCGCTTGGACTAATTATGCATAACTGTATCCAAATTACTCCATTTTTACCCGGAAAAAACTGTCTTCACAAAAAGCTGCCGCAGTTTTTCTGATGTAATTAGTATTTTGTGACGTGACTCTCGGACACGTCTCAAAATAGGTACAGGTTGGGTGTAACTGTATCAAGAACAAAAATCAAATACAACGCATTTGATTTTTATGTGCGTAAGGTCTGGCAAAGTGTTACTCTTTTAACCTGAGGCATCCCTCTTAATTAATTTTAATATCGTGCGTGAACAAATTATTGCACTGTCATATAGAAGAGTAAGTTGAATGGGATAATCGCTGCATCTGGTTTAGGGGATTTTTTGTATGCATAGGTAGTAATAGTTGTAGTTAATTAATTTTAGCGCTCGCTTGTGGGCGGTCTAATTGCATTATACACGAATGGATTAGTTGTGGCCGTTTGTGATTTGTTTTTGTTGTGAAATTAAGTTTGATTTGATTCGGGGTGATTGAAAACTAAAGCTGATTATTATTAGTTATTGTACCTAATGAGCATGTTTGTGCTACACCGCTTTATAGCTGTTGGTCCTGCGCCTAGCCTCTCCCGGGTTGTTCCAGTCTGATGTCCCAATGGATTATGTTTATGAGTGAGGGAATAAAGAGTGCACCTGTGTTTGTGAGCACATTTTGTCCTGCCCATCTGGCTAGTCTTTGAAGAGACTGGCCGCGCGCCCTGTAGCGGAGTATCGGCTAGGAGGGCATCGTTGTAATGTGTGACGAATTATTAAAATATGAGCAAATACCGCGTCTGACCAAATATAATATTTTTGACAATTCGTCACGGTAAATTTAACTATGCTTGTTAAGTGTATACCTACACTTAAAAATTTAAATTTTTTAGGCGGATAATTTAATTTGCTGTAATATAGTAGTATAGTAGATAATTTTCACAACCAACACAATTTTCTGCTTTCTAAATTTTACACAGGAATCTAACGTGTGATCGAAGTCTGGGGCTTAACTTCATAACCAGTCGACACATCACATCTGGACATTGGCCTCTTCCAAACGGCACAGTCGTTAGCATGAACTTAAATACGTTCAAATTCATAACATTAATACAGAAACAAAGGCTGTTCATTATAATCCGCGCGGAATTCTCGCACTTCAAAGCTACAGCGTTATAAAGTTTCCCATAAACTTTGTGGTTTCGAGAAACGAAGTTATTTATAGTTGGAAATAAAGCGTTGCTTGCGGCGAACTGAACTTGTTCGGTTCGGGGCAGGCTCGCTAACTTTGTAATAACTTCGTACAGCCAGGGAATTTTAGCGGTTTCCTTTAGCACAGATAACATAATAACTTTAGCTATATATCGGTAAAATACTCTTGGTGCATGAAAATCATGAATATCAGTATTGACACACCGAGAAAGATTTTTAACGTCATCTAAATCATTAATGTTTAATCTGCGCTGGGTGCTAAAAAATAATATTATTTATTTTATTGTAATGGATCAGTTGAGCTGACCTGTAGTTTGTTTGCAACATTATGCAGTTAGCTCAATTGTTTCAATGTAAATACTAGTTCTAATTTGGTTTCTTAATTGTAATATTATTTGTGAGTCTTTACCAACAAAACCTTTGTTTCATTTAATTTTTTTAATGAAAAAGAAAATAGCATGAGAACCTATTGAAGTGGCTACATACACAAAAATCATTAGTTGATTGATTAATAATTTAAGTAGGCGCCCACAAGTTACTTCTTAAACTTAGACGTAGTATCTAGTTACTGATTAGATTTATCTCATATAAGTTGAGATTTTTTTTACAAAATAATATTAATTTGAGAAAATAAAGGTATTTTATTTAAACCTACTTTGTTCTTAGTTATAGGAAAAAGCGTCGTGATGAAAAAACTTAAATCATTGGATTTTTTCTCCGAACTGATGACTAGATGTTCTGTTATTCTATTTATTATTTTATTAAATGATTATGTCGTCCTACCATCAAGATAGAATAAAATAACGAAGCAGTAAGGCCACGCCTGAGACCTTTCACTAAAATGTATTCAATTATAGAAAGCCTGCGTGAAAACACATTGTCATCTCGACATTGTCGGACATGTATTATGGGATGTTTGTCCCCGTCCGGCGACCCCACGGGCTATGAATAAAAACCTTGATATTTCTCATATTTATAACGGTGCACTCGAAAATATTCCCTGAGGTCGTGCTTCGGCTTTAAACGTATAAGTTCTATAAAGGTGTTTGCGGTAAGGAGCAATATCGCGCGCAGGTGCCTGCGAGCGTGGGACAGCGCCCACCTGCGCCCCTGCCTCTTCGCTGCCCTCCGCCCTCCCGGCTCGTTAATGATGATGTGCTCAGCCAGCAGACTATTTCACTTCTGAATACATCTTTCTCACTTTTGATGCTCGGTCCTTATTACTCGCACCGATTCCCTCGCCCTGTCCCGCTCGCACCCCGCTCGCCTGGGCGCATCCACCTAGTCAATTCGGCAAACGCGTATCTACTTTGTGTCGGAAATGTAATGGAACAAATGCGGCTGGAATTAACGTCAGAACGAATGTCGAGACACGGTTCGTTCTTCGGATATTTTCCACGCGATGGGTCTGATGCGCACCTATACAGCCGTAATATCGTTTGTGGCATTAATGTTTGAACACTCGGGTAACTCTACAGTTGCTATTCAGTAAATTGTGTATATGATAACTGTATTTTGATCTCTAAACCTTTGATACGATTACGTTGAGCCTTCCAAATGCTTTAGTTTAAAAGCATTCTAAACTTATTTAATTTATTGATAGTCTGAATTGATGAACTTTGTTTCATAACATAACCTACATCAAAGGAGAGTTCTTTACAAATAAAAGTTCCCAAATCAATTCACCTTATTCCATTCAATGAAGCTGGTGAAGCAAAAATATCGTATTTAACATCTTGATCGCGGAGGGAGAATCCTGCCGTCTTAGAAGCTGAGTCATTCTCTTTAGAAATGTTGATGCTGAACGCTTTATTAAGGTTCTGCTAATCGTTTCTTAGAAGTGTGTGATTGAAGTTCTAGTGTAAGAGTAATAAAATTTATTTAAAACACATTGCAAAGGCCTACGGCATAATATCGTAGACACAGCCAGCGTAGATGCTCTACGCCGTAGCACTTTCGTAGCGCGATGCTACGATCCTTAAATATTGTATAAAATTTTGAAAAGCTTGGACTTTTTCAAATTTTTATTAAAACACTCCTTGATTATAACTGACAGATGACTACATCAACATCATAGATGACTTATATGTTATGCGACTTAGTTCTAGCTTTATCTCTCTTTTCATGAGAATCGGATATGCAATCATGATAATTAACCTTGAAATGTAACAATTTTGTTTCATGTATGAATCTAACTATATCTGTATCGCTTGATTGGCATAATCTGTGGTCAGCATTTTAGATTACACCGAATCCATTCTTCTATCTATCTTTCCAATCCTCTTTGTCTTTATTATAACTTCCGTTATTGCTAGTTTCAGCAATATACAGCCGTAAAGTTCCAAACAAGTAAGAAATAGCTCCTCGAGTCAGTAAACCTTTTGACCGCCCAGCATTCAGCTTCGTGGAGCGGGGCGGGCGGATTATTGGGTCATTAATCAAACCTGCGACCTCAGGGCGGAGAGTTTGAGACTCGGGTCGAGTCGATGTAATGAGTGTGGCTTTTTTGTTGGTTTATGCTCATATTTTTATGAAACGGAAGGTTTTTCGATTTTTTTTAACAAGGTAAGGAAGTTGTTCTCGTAAATATAATATCCTCGACAACTTTACACATAATCTTGTAAAGCATAAGAGAATAATATAATATTAATAATAATACTGTGGAAGATTATTCAAATATATAGTTAACTTATATATGTAGTCATGTTAATGTTTAACTGTAGTAAAAAAACTTCCGTAGTTTGAAGAATTTATTTAAGAAATATTTTTTTCCCAAGCAAGTCCCCGTTATTGAAACTTTCTTCACACACAAACTAAGTTTTTTATACTACAATGTAGAACACTAAGCAATGAATACGTTCCAAAATTGTGGCCACCAAAATCTGACCATTGAAGATCTGTTACCAGTTTTGAAAATATAAAAATAGTAACGAACAAAGGCTCATTGGCAGTTATCGACAAAAAGGCACAGCCTTACAGTAGGTATCGACCGCGAACTTCTGCGCACGTACCTACCTAAGATACATACATTCATACGAAGACACCCACACCCACCGTCTCGGAGGTGAAGATTGTGCTGATTTTGAAATATCTGCAATATTCTGCGCTGCTGCACTGTTTTACCTACTCGTCGGTCAACGGGGACTCTACATTGTTGGTATAGCATAGTTCAACTGGCGTCTAAAACTAATGATTTATTTATTTCTTTTTAAGGAAGGCAACTTGTATAAAACAAGTACGACAAGTGCGAGTGTAACTCGCGCGCCGAGGGTTTTGAACTTTTGTCGTTTAGGTAGGTACGTATATTGACGACCTGTTAGCGCGGTGGGCTTACAACGCAGGAGGTTGCGGTTTGATTCCCGCCTCGGGACTAATATTTGTAAGATCTGCAGATTATTTGTTCGAGTGTTCTAGTCCTTTTCTACGTAGGTACACAAAAATAAATCATCTAATGTGATACTTATACTTTATTAAGTAAAACAGCTATCGTAGTAGTACCATTAACAAAGATAAAGCAACAAAAAAGCTAATAAATGGCCTTCACGGCTAAATGACATAACAAATATTAGTTTCGCTATACATTCGTACAAAAATTATTTTATAAAAGTACCTTTAAAACAGTAAAACTTACATTAATACTATTAATAATAAGAAATTGCTACCAAGCAACCGCCTTGTCGAATGATCTAGTATTCTAGTACAAAGAGAGAACATCTTACTGGGTCAAACAAATCAAGAGCTAAATTATAGAGATTCAAGGCAAACACTGGACTATTGTTGGTTTGATATTAGTTTTTCAAATTATGCTTATCGTATTAACTATAAAGACGGAAACTTTAAAGGAATATGTGAATTCGTAAGATGTTTGAACGTAGACAGTGCCAATCACTCAATCCACTTCACACCCCACTCCGAACATAACCATGGCGAATCCTACGAACCCAGGAAACGCCAGCAGCGGCAATGCGCAACAGCCAGCTCAGCAAACGCCGACTCAAGCTCCGGTCAGAAACCTGCCAAAGAAACGGAAATTTGACCCTTCTGTCCTAGAAGAGATGGTGCAAACTAGGGCTTGTAAAAACCGGGTTATTTTAGAAGCCGGTTAATTCAGTTTTTTTATTTTCAAACGGGTTTTTCGGTTATTTCGGTTTTTTTGCCAAAAATAGTCGTAGGACGTAAAAAAACAGTAAAATTCGATTAAATTTACATATTATTAAGCTTAACACTGATTAATTTGACTCAAATCACAATTCAGTCGTATGATTACATACATATCTACGGTACGGTTAAATGCACGTGTCACTCATTTTCATTTATTTGCCTTTGGAGCTCAAGGCATAGGTACCTACTTGGTTACGTCAATTTATATTTCAAGTCATGAAATCTGTAATAGACCTAAAATATAGGTTGTCAGTCAGACACAAAGTGATAACAAACAAGGTACCTAAGGAAAGCAATACTAACAATAAACTGAGTAAACGAAAAGAAGAAAATTTTATTAATAGATCTGCTGTTAATGGGCATCGTCTAAATTAAAGTTAATAATAGTATAAAATACTATATAAAAATGCATTGCCTAAATAAAAATGCAAGTTTCTGAATTTTTTGCCTGATCGTCGGATAAATTTGTAATATAGATAAGCGATGTCTTACGAAATGTATTTATGAAACGAATGCATTCGGATAATCGAATATGACCACCTGTCTGTCAAAGAATCGGGTGTATAACCGGCCTGATGATTGAGCCTGGCAAAACTACACTCATGGACAAAATTAGAGGAACGTTTCTTCAATCTAAAAAAAAACGGAAATACATATGTACTTATAGTACTTAGTACAAACTGGCCACATATACCATATGGCCACATACACCTATTCACTCTACTTTTGAAGAGTTTGTTTGTTTTGTCGTTTGTTTGTTTTGTTTATTTCCTATTTTCGCTAGTCTATTGGAATAACTTTACTAAGGTGTGCGTAATCAATTCATAAAATTCTGTCTGTTTTAATTATTTTTTCAAAGAAACATATCGCAATAGTGGTGCTTACACCTCGATGAATAATTGAAGGTACAATGCTGGATCTTTGCGTAGCTCAGGTTTCCAAAGCTGTTACTTTAATTGAAAATGGCCACAGTTATAAAGAAGTGGCTCAAAAAGGTATATATGGCGTCATCCCTTTCTATTCCTTTATGTATATATTTTATTCGTACTGGGCTAATATAACTAATATATTCCTTTTGTATTCAACTTTTCTTGGAAATTGGAAATCAGGAGATATAGGTATGGCGTTAACATTGTATGTGGTTAGGGTGTTTAGGGGAATGACCATCAAGTTCATGGTGTTGATAAGTCTGTGTCAACCGGATGAATATGTCGGGGGGCGCAGGCGGCTACCTTTGTTCTCAAAGCTTCGCGGAAGAACTAAACTTATTAACAATGCACCACTGTCACTCATCAATCAAGCACTTAATCTAGTAGCGCCGACCATTGACGTGTTCCAGTGTTCACGGGGCTACTTCCCAAGATTATCTCCATCAGTACTTACTATTCAATTTATCCTATTTTAGTATCTTTTTGTAAAATAAGTTACTGACATTAATAATCCATTTTTTGCATTTTATTATTATATTAAACTGAAATTACTAAAATTAGTCACTTTTTATACGTTCAATAGTGTTTTTCGGATGTTTGTTGTCCTTACATATCGTATTAAACGATAAACTAAGTAATTTAATAGTCGGTGGGTGATATTAAAACGTTTAGTGCTATTTTTTAAATTTTTACTACAGCAAAAAAAAAACGAAAAACCCGGTTATTTTGACCAAAAAACCCGGTTAATAACCGAGGCAAAAACGGCCGGTTAACCGGTTTTTCGGTTAACCGATTAACCGGTTTACAAGCCCTAGTGCAAACCTCTTGTGCGAACAACATGGTGTCAATACCGCCGCCGGTCGAATACCACCCTCAGCAGACCTACCAACGCACCGTACTCCAGCCTTCTCCAATAATCCAAATTCGCATGAATAATGTCCTGGACTTAGAATAACAAAACCATGTTTAAATAAAGAAGCGTGCAAAGCCATAGGCAAAAGCTAGAACCATACTAAATTATAGAGCGCTTATGTATGGAAATGTCAGAATAAAATACAATGTTTGGTTTCCATTACTAGTCAATTTAAAACAGCAGGTACCCACGTTTTAATTACGTCCACAAGCTGATGCCTCGCGGGAAAAAAGTAAACAAATATGTAGTTTTTAAAGGTGCCTTTTTGAAAAACACGCCATTGTTTGGTTTCAATTCGCGAGCGAGGGGCTTTCTCTGATAGATGTTTGAAGTTAAATCTCCCTTTTAAACGCTTCAAATGTGATTCGGAGACGCCTTTTTGAAGCAGCTTAGCGTCGACTTAAGTGTATCAATCGCTTTATTTACCGACTTTGATACCCCTTTCACACTTTTATTTGAGTTTCTCTTATACTGATGGCGATGAATGAGTAAAACGTATTTTTTACATCTAATGTTCTATGTTTTCTCAAGACAACATAAATGCAACTCTAGATCACTAAATATTATTATCACAGGCGGCACGGCGACACTTGTTACCAATGTATAAGAAATTAGGAAATAAATAGTTCATACGGGGTAAATTTATTTCGGACAGGATCACCTTAGAACAGGGAAATAAAAAGTGTTATCGTTAATTTTGAACATGAAGTTGAAGAAGATATGAGGTTTTAAAACAATTTCAAGTAAATTTATTATGCTACAAAGCATGCATTGAATACTTTCTAAAGCCCACCTCGTTTTAATTAAAATCTCGCTTATCCGCGTCATACTGAAAACTAAGCCCTTTGGCTTGATCAACCCTTAAACAGTTATAAGCCTGGGGTTTTGCACCTTATTACACGTGCATTAAAGGTACGTTTTTGTTTGAAACTATTGGAAGAGGGTCGAGATGACGTCGAGAAAAAAAGCACGTGTTCTATTTGGGATTACACGCGCCCCATAAACAAAAGGTTAGCATTGCATCAGTGGCGAGGGTAGTAGCACGCGATATAATTTTGTAGGAGATAGGTTATGCCCATAGGGCGATTGAATCAAAATAATATTAGTAAAGTAGGTATGTAGGTTCGGCGTAGGTTCAAAGTGTAGTTATAGGTATATTTCGAGAAGAGTCACTATCACTTTTGGTGTTCACAAAATGAATGTGATAGTTGACAAAACTAGAATCGACGTTATTCATTTATACAAAGGCTTGCTGGATCGGTGTTTAAGTAATTTTCTACTTATTTTTCCGTTGAAAGAAAACGTTAGGTACTGTATAAAACAATGCATAGCTTTCTAGGTCCATTGACTTATTAATACTTGAGATACAAAGTTGTATCACTAGTTTCATAGTTTTCTTTCGGTTAATATTACGGAGGAATATCCTCATTTTTCTTTACTGGTACTAATGATACAAAGTTGTGTCACTTGTACAATCAATGGTACAAATGATACAAAGTTGTGTCACTTGTACAATCAATGGTACTTCTGACACAAAGGCGGATTTTATTATTTGTCTAATGTCAGCATATTATTTGCCTGATAAACAGTTTTTACCTAGTTCAGTCACGCACGTACATACATTATCTTATCCCTTAAAATGTACACTAAATATGTTGACTAAGTATCTGGTTTTCTCTTGGTCTGAAGTTAGTTTTAATAAATTACCTTATTTCATTATGTTTAAAAAAGCTTATATTTTGTAAGACCTAAGTACAGTCACACAAAATAACGCTTTTCGAAGGTATAAAATTTTCAGCATTTTCCAATCAGGTTTATTTAGGTAAAACTGAGCCTAATTTTCAATTCCTGTGAAAATGTTAGTGAAATGCTGTGAAGTGAGTATCAGTTGAACCGCCTCCGGTGAACTGGAAGCGATCGGTATCGGCATTAAGCCGAGTAGACAGTGCCGCGCATAGTGGACGCGATTGCCAGACTTGTACTCAGGGTGGGGAAATAGAAGAATTTTTATATGAAACTCATAAAAAAAACTAAATATAGACATCTCAGACTCAAAGATAATGAGTCACAAAAAGGTCTCTATGCATGAGCTGGTTGTGAAAATGGACAGTTAGCTACACACAAAAAGATGATTTGTGAACTACTAACAACGGAAAAACTTAGTACTTATATTATTTTTGGTGGTGTTTGGACCTATCCAGCGATTTTTTCGATGACGAGTCAAATGTTTAATGTCGGTCGGGTTGTTTTACGCAAAGGATAACTAAATTTGAAGTCCAGTGAAAATATTATTGAAGTCGGTGAACTGGCGTTGTATCAGTTGAACCAGTGTAACCCAGTTTGCTACTAATTATTGGTATGGTATTATTCTTGTTACCAATTATTCGTAGGTATTGGTGTCGATTCTGTTGTTTTAGAATTAGCTAAAATTAGGATTAAGGAATGTCAAATGGACAAAAGCTATTCTATGTTTTAAAAATTAGACTGACAGATTTAAAATTAGAACGACAGATCTAAAACAACTCAACTTAGGTAAAATATCTAAAACCCTATTCTTTGCATCACATTATTAACTAAGATAGGAAACGTCAACCTAATTTTAGAAAGCATCTAATTTGCTCATGATTAAATCAAAATCAAAATCAAAGTGCTTTATTTCCTTTAGACCTTACAGGACTCTTGGACACGTCACAAAATACAAGTTAAATAAGAAATAAAAATGGGAAATAAAGTGATCACTTTGATTAATTGTTCACTTCAATCTTTTTTAGGTAAAGTAAAGAAGCGAACAAGAAACCTTTACCTTGTTAGATTGTTAGTTTTAGAGTTGGAGCATAACTCGTCCCAAACTTTTTTGTCGTCTAGATAATCTGATATTTTATAGTAAGCTTTTTTACAAAGTATATTTTTGACAATCCGTTTGAATTTATTTATAGATAATTTTTGCAACTCACTTGGAATTTTGTTGTAGAAGCGTATACATTGCCCTTTAAAAGATACATTAATCTTACGTAGCCTAGTAGTGGGCACAGCCAGTTTGTTCTTATTTCTAGTATTTAAATTATGTATATCGCTATTTTTAATGAACTTATTGATATTTTTATGAGTGTACAACAAATTTTCATAAATATATTGACATGTTACTGTCATTATGTTTATTTCTTTGAATTTTTCACGCAAGGTTTCTCTGGGACCCATATTATAGATTGCACGAATAGCCCTCTTCTGCAGCACAAATATGGTGTTAATATCTGCAGCGTTCCCCCACAGCAGTATGCCATAAGACATAATACTATGGAAGTAGCTGAAATAGACTAGTCTAGAAGTATCAACGTCTGTAAGATGACGGATTTTTTTGACTGCATACGCTGCAGAACTAAGTCTCTTCGATAGCTTATCTATGTGTGAGCCCCATTGAAGTTTACTATCTAAAGTTATTCCTAAAAATACAGTACTTTCTACTATTTCTAAAGATTCCTCTTTTACCTTTACATCGGCCTTAACTTGTTTTACATTGGGTAGAATAAATCTAATACATTTCGTTTTGGTTTCATTAAGCAGAAGATTATTGACACTAAACCAATTGACTACTTTTGAGATTGCATTATTCACATCGTCGAAATTTGTGTTATGACGTTTCATTTTAAAAATTAGTGAAGTATCATCATCATACAATACAATCTCGTGATTATTCTTAACGAGATGAGGGAGGTCGTTAATATAAACAAGAAATAGGAAAGGACCGAGGATAGACCCCTGCGGTACACCCATTGTAACTACAGATCCCGAAGAACGTTCCCCATTAATGTCAACTCTTTGTATCCTGTCACACAAGTATGAAGTAAGAAGATCCAAAGAGTTGTCTTTTATTCCATAATGATGTAGTTTCCTGATTAATGTTACATGGTGTACACAATCAAATGCTTTTGACAAGTCGCAAAAAACGCCTAAAGCATCTTGCGACTTCTCCCAAGCATCAAAAATATGCGATACCAACTCTACACCAGCATCAGTGGTAGACCTGCCGCGAGTAAACCCAAATTGCTTACAGAGAAGCAGGTCATTGCCATCGAAATGCCTTAGCAATTGATGTAAAATAAGTTTTTCAATAACTTTGCTGAACGTTGGCAATACTGATATTGGTCTAAAGTTAGTGGGGTCAGACCTACTACCTGATTTAAACAATGGAATTATTTTACTATGCTTCATTAGATCAGGAAATACACCACAGTCAATGGATTCATTGAATATAAAAGCTAGATCTGGTGCAAGTGTATCAATCAATGGTTTAATAAGTCTAACAGAAACGCCCCAGAGATCTGCAGTTTTTTTACATTCAATAGATTAAAAGCTTTTTTAATATCAGTTTCATTGACATGATTGAAATTAAATTTATTTTTGCATTTGGGTACATTTTCTATAAGCAAAGACTCAGCGATAACTTGAGATGAGTTTAAGCACTTTGTAGTAGAAATTGGAATGTCAGTAAAAAAGTTTTCAAATGCTTGGGCTACGTCAACGTCATTTTGGACTGAGCAATCATTAATCTTTAAGTTATAATCATTATCGTAAGTACTGACCTTTCCAGTCTCACTATTTATTATTTTCCATGTCGATTTTATTACATTTTCACTATTTCTGATTTTCGAGCTTATATTATTTGATTTTGCCATTTGACAGACTTTTCTGAACATTTTTGAGTAGTTTTTTACTTTTTCTTTGAACTCAAGACTAAAATTGTATTGTTTTTCATTATACAGTTCATACAAAGTTTGCCTACTCTTATGTATACCTACTGTTGCCCACTCACTAAAGTTGAGTTTTTCTGAGACCACAATCGACTTGGGTGTGAATATTGAATTGAATGCAGTGGTGAATTTGTTAAAAAAACTGCAATATGACTCATTAGGGTTGTTATATGAGTAACAAGGTGGTGGTTTAGAATCCCAATCCAATTTCAACCGCTCAAATCGACTGGTGGTCACAGGTATGTATGTTATTTTTTTTTTACATTATTATTTTTAACTTTAATTTGTAATTTGATTATTTGACCTAAGTGGTCTGATTTTAAGTTACTTATTATATTTTTACTAACAATTTTATCATTTAAGCAAACAAACATATTATCTATACATTTTGCTGAAGTTTCAGTTATTCTAGTGGGTTCCAAAAATAGTGGCTTTAGATTATAAGAGTTAAATAAGTTAATTAATCTACTACTTAAGGAGTATGTACACTTCTAAAAGATTAATATTAAAGTCTCCACATACTATGAGATTTTTGTTTGATTTTGATATTTTAAATAAGATGTCATCCATAATTTTTTCAAATATTTCAAAAGAGGCTGATGGTGTATACGCTTACTACAATAGTTTGCTCCAACTCAACACATGCTACTTCAATGTGGCTTTCAATCGATAAACAAACTATGTCTTTACGTTCTTTAAATTTTATAAGTTTATATAGTAATATTAAAGAGCCTCCACGAATAGCATGTGATCTGCAAAAAGAACTACCAACCTGATGGTTACTAAAGTTAAACATGATCTCATAGCTTTTCAGCCAGTGTTCTGTTAAGCAGATGATGTCAATATCAAATGAGTTCATGTATAATTCTAATTCTAATAATTTACTTCTCAAACCTTGAATATTTTGGTGTACCAAGTTGGTAAACTTTGCATTTATTTTACAATTTTGTTTTTGTTGTTTTTCCTTGTGATTAATAATATTTGACTTTATAGGGCTAGAGACTTCCTCTATTGTCGTTATTTCTAATTTAAATGACTTGGAATAACTTCCAAGGTATTGTTTGTCAATTTAAAAGCTAAAAAACTATTTTTTACTAAGTATAAATTAAAATTTATACTTAGTAAAAAATAGTTTTTGCACAGATTTAGTGAAAAACGGGAAGATTATTTTGTGAAAAGTGGAAAATGGATTTTGTTGTAGCTGCAGTGGTGGATTCGAGGGAAAGGTGTGTATTATTTGCCACTTCCTCGTTTGGTACCTAACCTAGCCATATCTTCATGGATTTGAGTTTTGCGATTTTCAAACACTTTCTAATTAAGGTATTTTTAGGATCTGTCAATAGAATACCATATTTTTTAGGTCAACCTAACTTAGAAATCCCAAAATTTAAGTTAGGAATCCTAAACAACAGAATCGACACCATTATTATTGCTTTTTTTAAAAATTCTAATTAAAACTTGAAACTTGAACTTGGTGTAATGTAATGTTACGTCACGTTTGTAATAAACTAATTGAGTTCATTTTTGTTACTGCATGGTTCGGTCATACCCTATGAAAAGGGTGCCTAGATCCGCTACTGTGCGGAACGTATGCATCTCGCCGCCATGTGCGGGCACAATGGCCGCATTCCCATGGACTCAGCCGCGGTAAGCTGATTGCGTGACGTCACAGGGCTGCACCCACTGCAATAGTGAAATAACATTACTTATGGACTGGGGCTTAATGATTTTTAGATGAGGAAGGGTAAGACGACAAGAATATTTAAGAGCTTGTTTATACTCTAATCTAAGTATAGCATTTCTGTATAAGAGCAAATCTATTCGCGGATAAGCTCAGGCATAAGAAGCCTATAACTATTTTGAAAGGCAGCTGGCGCGATGCTTTTTTGTTTTGCGTATACCTCATGGGGTCCTGTAGGCCAAGCACGGGGATTGTTCTCTAGGGTAGAATAGACAATAATGATATCGCATTGCCATACATTGCGTACATTATTGAAGTTGAAGAAATTAATTTCAAATAATTTACGCATTCGATGACAAAGTGACGTAATTTTTCTCTATTCTACCTTAGACAAGAAAGCCCGTGCTTTTCGTGATATCAGTAATTGTATGAAGAAACAAAAGACAACCACGATTGTTGTTTTATAAGCTAACGCGATCCCCTTTTCCATTATAACAAAAACATTAGTATAGATCAATATCAGAAAGAGGTGGATCAAAGAGCTTTCTTGCTGATGAAATTACCAACAAAGTTTATGAGTTTTTAATCAATAATCAAACTTTTGCAAAGTTATTTCCGTTCAACCCTCATTCCCTCTACACATTGACAGTAATGTGCCCCGATCCCGGATTACCGAGGGATAGTCTGAATCATCGGTTCATGGCTCCATAATCCTCCGTGTAGACATCGATGAAGCTACATTTCACAGTCAAAAACTTTTTGTGCGGATCACGCGTTTTGCATTTCAGTTGATGTCAAATTGAGTGTGTTTGGACCTTTAGGTACAGGGTGATACAAGTTTTGTCCTACCTATTTTTTGCTTGTAAGGTTTTGTTACAACCAAGTTGCATTTGGTTGAGATTGTTTTTTAAGATTAGTCGTTAACGAAAATGTAAAACAACGTGCGGAGAGAATAAAATCATATTATAATTTTTTTTGCATGAAATCGTATAAAACCTTGGAATAATTTCGCTCCTTATCGCCAGTATTCACTTATTTCTGTATGGTTTTCCTAAAGCATATCTATGCACTCAGCGTTAAAGCAATGACTGCTTATTTTAACTATAAAATTGTGTTATCAACAGCAGTGCAGCACGAGCGAGGCCCGCGCAAACCCAAGCTGCACGCCGGCGGCATGCTAGCGCTGCAGCCGCCGCCGCCGCACGCGCATAAGCCGCACCCGCTGAAGCTCTCGCCACCGTCGCCGTACGGCCCGCTGCAGCCGCCGTTTAGCTTCCAAGTAAGCTTATTTAAAAGCCTTATCTCTATCACCGTTGAACGTACCTGAATTAAGAGCTATCTCGTTATATACATTTTATACTAGAAACATTCTAAACCTCTAGAAGACGTACCTAAATAGTAACAGTTTATAATCACAGCCACAATTCATACAAAGTACCTGTACGCCATCATATTACGGGTGTACAAAAAAGAATATGCATGGCAACGTAACGTATGGGTACCTACAGATGTTAAAAGTTACATAATGCAAACGCAAAACTTACCCTCCAGGGCAAGCAGTCTCGAAATACATAGCGATCGCAAATCGACTGAAATCGGTCGCTAAGTCTTATCGATTACATTTTAACGATATTTCAAAGTCCCTACTACTGGATCACCGATATTTTCGACCATAGTTTTTTATCTGATTTATAACGAAAACAGTTCAGCATCAGCGGCAGTCTATCTGAGAACGCGCCGCTGAGCACGGCCTCCTCGGCGGGATCCAGCGGCGCCGGCGCGGGCGCCACCAGTCCGCTGCCGCTCATGCCGGAGCCGTTTTTCACGCCGCCGCCGCCTCATCTGCTGCATATGCTCATGAACACTGATAAGTGTCAGGTAATGTCTTTGACGTTGAATGGAGTCTTCCAAAAACGGCGCGCTGCCGCTGTCTGTACATTCGGCTTCCTACAATATTCTTACGAATTTTGATTTCTCCTACATAATTATACTTGTAAGGTTAGATTGTTTATATCCTTGTTTAATTCGTTAATTTAAATTCTTTATGTTATATTGTCATTAATTAGTCGTCCTGTAACTTTGTTTACCCACTTGAACGTCCGGCCCGCGCGGCGACAGGGGGTAGCATACGTCCGCGCTTGGCGCCATAAAAAATTCGCGGAAAATTACTGAAATTTTTTGGGCACTGTAGTACCCACGAACGTTTAAGTGGTTACGTAGGTAAGTAGTAACTTTCAGTTGTGGAAATTTTTAAATTGCGTTCACAACCTTATTATCTTACATAATTATGCACTAAGTAACCTGTAAATCTATATCTATACTAATATTATAAAGAGGAAAGATTTGATTGTTTGTATGTTTGTTTGTTTGTTTGTTTGTTTGTTTGTTTGAATTGAATAGGCTCCGAAACTACTGGACCGAGTTAAAAAATTCTTTCACCATTAGAATCCTTAATTTTCCGTGATGAACATAGGCTATATAATATTTTCAAAAAAGTTAGGGATCCGCATGAAAAATTCAATAATTGAACCGTGGGCTGTATATTCAACCTCTTTTTCTATTATGGCGCGTCAGAATAGAAAAAGAGGTTGTATAGCGCACGGTGCTTGCTTTTTCTCTACGGCCAGTGTCAGTTTTGGAATGTCGAGTCAATGTCAAAAACCACAATGCTGTTAAAAAAAGTAAAGATCCGTATGAAAACTGTGAAACCCATTGTTTTAGTGGGTATAATTTCAGAAATTTTTGTTTAATACCCGTGCGAAGCCGGGGCGGGCCGCTAGTTTTATAAATAAACAGGAATAAATAATGCTGGACAACTCTCACAGCATAATCTAGACCCACGCTAAGATAGGCTGGCCATATCACCCGAAGTACCGACAAAGTGGAGAACTTCCTTATTTATTTCAACACTTGTGTTGAAATGTTGATCCGTGAAAGACTGGTGGCGACGAGAAAAAACTCTCACTACGGGAAGTCTAGGAGTTGGGTGATGATGATGATATCTACATATTGTGTAGAAGCAGGCGTAGAGTACTAGGCACTTGAGATCCCCATTGAGGCACTAATAAAGTATTTTGGTGTAGGAACTGATGTGGAGCGCTAAGCAACTACAACTTCAAGGAGATCCAACGCTGTTGCGACCTCCGCCGAGTGCGTTCGGCGCGCCGCTGGCCCCGACCTGGGAGTTGTTGCAGGTAACTTACTAGGATTCTTTGGTTACTGTACCCCTTCGAATACTTGATAGTAACGAGATGTTATTGAAATGTTCTTTTGGATGAATTAGCTAATTGCCCTTTAGGTAGTATCCCCATAGAAAATGGGAACGTCTTACTATATAATATGATAATGTATAATATTATGTACATCATCATCATCATCATCAGCCTATGTTAGTCCACTGTTGGACATAGGCCTCCCCTAATGAGCGCCATAGCGCCCTGTCTTCGGCTTGTCGCATCCAGCATCTGCCAGCAGTCTTTCGCAGATCG
Source organism: Eupithecia pulchellata (assembly GCA_963931895.1). Lineage (NCBI taxonomy): Eukaryota > Metazoa > Arthropoda > Insecta > Lepidoptera > Geometridae > Eupithecia > Eupithecia pulchellata. Next base: position 2,956,199 of record OZ007530.1, read on the forward strand.
TCATCCCACCTGGTCGGAGGGCGTCCTACACTACGTTTACCGAGTCGCGGTCTCCACTCAAGAACACGTTTACCCCAGCGGTTATCGGTTCTTCGCGAAATATGGCCGGCCCACTGCCACTTCAGTTGGCTAATTCTCTGAGCTATGTCGATGACTTTAGTTCTCTGTCGGATGTATTCGTTACGAATCCTATCCTTCAGAGAAACTCCGAGCATAGCTCTTTCCATAGCGCGCTGAGCGACTTTGAACTGGTGGACCAACCCTATCGTGAGTGTCCACGTCTCAGCTCCGTAGGTCATGACTGGTAGGACGCACTGATTAAAAACTTTCGTTTTCAAACATTGCGGTATGGATGACGAGAAGACTCGACGTAGTTTTCCGAACGCTGCCCAGCCTAGCTGGATCCTCCTCTTGGCTTCCTTCTCGAAATTGTTTTTACCCAACTGCAAAATCTGCCCGAGGTAAGTGTACTCAGAAACAATTTCGAGAAGGTGGCCATGTACGATCACCGGTCTTGGATCAATGTGGGCATTGATCATGACTTTGGTTTTATCCAAATTCATGCCAAGACCGATACATCGGGAGGCTGAAGCTAGACTGTCCAGCATCCGGTTCAGCTCCTCTAGCGACTCCGCCATTAAGACTATGTCATCAGCGAATCGCAGGTGTGAGATGTAGTCGCCGTTTATGTTGATGCCCTTGTCTTTCCAGTCCAGCGTCTTAAACATATCTTCCAACGCGCTCGTGAACAGTTTCGGGGATATGACATCCCCCTGCCTCACTCCTCTGCGCAGTTGGATCGGTTTAGTCTGCTGGTCCTGTACTCGGACACTCATCGTAGCGGCTTCGTAGAGACATCTCAGCACCTCGATATAACGATAGTCTACTTGGCATCGCTGTAAGGATTGTAGAACAGCCCAGGTTTCAACGGAGTCAAAGGCCTTCTCATAGTCCACAAAAGCCAGACACAGGGGCTGATTATACTCTTCGGACTTCTGTATAATCTGCCTCACTGTGTGAATGTGGTCTATGGTACCATATCCTCCGCGAAACCCAGCCTGCTCCGGTGGCTGAAACTCGTCGAGTCTCCTGGCGAGACGGTTCGATATAACTCGTGAGAAAAGCTTATAGACGTGACTTAGGAGCGAGATGGGTCTATAATTTTTAAGAAGGGTTTTATCTCCCTTCTTAAAAAAGAGCACCACCAAACTCCCACTCCACGCCTTTGGAGTTCTCCCACTGTGAAGGACGGCGTTAAAAAAAAAAAAAAAAAAAAAAAAATTTATTCAAAAATAACTTAAGACAAATGTTTAACATAAGAATAATAATACTTAAATTCTAACGATTACCTGTGCCTGAACTAGGTAAAACCTGTATCTCAGGCAAAATTGCTGACAACGAATACAATTGGTATTTAATCACACAAATAAAATTAAACAATGCGACAGTGCAGATATTAAAAATAACTTACGCTAACTACCTACGCTAAACTAGGTTATACATTTAATAAGTAGGTACCTATGATAAGATTGAAAACGGATAATTTAAAACAAGTATGTATTACTTTATTGTTAACTGTATCGACATTTTTAGGCGCCTCCATAGTCAATCGAGTTTATGTACCTATTTTCTGCCATTATTTTTGCCGGACATTCAGCAGAACCTGTAATGTGCTTACAAGGCTTCTTGAAATGTAGGCAAGTAGCACATTTGGGTTCTTCCGTCTTTTTAGTACATTCCTTTATTGAGTGGCCTTGAGCACCACAGTGGCTGCAGATGTGGGTCGTTTCTCTACAGGACTTGGCAGCGTGTCCATATTGCTGGCACTTATAACATCTTGTGACCATAGTGAAGTCCCTCACAGGACACGAGGACCAATTTACAAAAACCCTCTCCTTTGTTAATAGGGCTCTGCGAATAGCTGCTGGTACTTCGATCACAAAGTTGCAGGTCTCAGCATCCTTCTTGCCAGATTTATGGCTCAATCGTATTGAGGAAATGAATTTTTCCAGGCTGAGATCCAGCATTACTTCGGCTACATTTTGTTTGTAAAGGCAAGTAAATACTTCTCTTTCCTGCATTGATGAGGGCACTCCAATAACTACGACTCTGGGTTTGCGTTTGAGAGGCTCGTCTACCAGCAGGCCAGAGTTTGTAAGCTGCATGGACTGTTTGAGCTTCTCGATATCACTTTTCGTTTCGGTGCTAATTATGACCCCTCCGTTCCTTGTCTTACGTAGACCTCTGACTTGCAGCTTCATATCCTCTGGGCAGATAATTTTTTGGACAAGGGATTTGGTTTCTTCGCTGGACTTATTCTTGTCATGTGGGTATATAGCCACAGAGCTTACATTCACGGGCTTGATGTAGGTGCTGCCCCTTTTCACCATTTCGGCAAAGGAATTTCCGGGGGTAGGTTTAGAGGTCTCATCAATGGTTGTTTTAAGGTCTTGGAGTCGCTGCGATAGATCTATCTTCTCTTTGAGAGCTTGGGTTTCCAGGTTCATTGCTACTGCTCTAGTTTTTACGGACTGATAGAGTACTGCCATCTGCGATGTCCCATGTGCAATTTTACGGCATAAATTGTGAATTTTGAGTTTGTGCTCAGAGTTCAACTTGCCTGTTTCTGCAATAGAGCACACTTCGTTGAGGCCTTGCTCGATGTCCGACAACCAGTTCTGGATCTCTGATGTAGGGACCACTTCTAGGGCTTTTTCTCTCTGGGACGAAGTTGCTGGGCGAGCCTGGGGCTCCGGGGCAGGAGAGGGCGTGACGGGCGTTCGAGGCGGGCTGCGGGCTGTCCTGCCACTCCGGCTGAACGGACTTACTCCGTCCATTTTACTAATTTTGCTAAACTTTAATATTAGATTTTGGCCATTTTCACTATTTTATTACACTATGTATTTATAAGCGTAAGTATGACACAGTTTTACTTTTACTGCTAGTAAACGAGGTCACGAGTCAGCAAAGTGATTATTTAATTTTACTAATTCTGAGCACGTCTGTTCTAACCAACGGTAAAATACGAATGTGGATTTACTCTGCTGCGTTGAAGAGGCTCTGTAACTCCTGTATAACAGGGTATCCTCCAGCTTTCAAAAGCTCTGATGTTATTCCGTCCTCACCGGGGGCTTTTCCATTTTTAAGCTGCCTCAGAGCTAACACGATCTCGTCTTGACTGATGTCTGGCAGTTCGTCGGTATAGTGGCGTATCAAGGTGGCTCTAGAATCGTGGTCGTCTCGTTGGGAACGGGAAGCATGTGCAGCGTATAAACGGCCATAAAAGTCCTCTATCTCGGCCGATATCTCCGGCTTCGACAAAACGGTCCTTCCGTCGTGCGTTGAAAGCTTCGTCAGGTGGCTCCTTCCAAGCTGCTGAGTGAATACTTTGGACCCTCGGTTTCGCTCTATCGCCTCTTCAATGAGGCGTGTATTAGAGCTCCGAAGGTCGCGTCGTACCATCTTCGCAATTCGCTTGTTCAGGTCTGACCTCTCTGACGAAGTCGCTTGGGTGGTTTCCCGTCTTTTTGTCATCAGCCCAAGAGTCTCATCCGAGAGTTTGGACTTCTTACCAGTACGCTGCTTTTTGCAAAACTTGATGCCCTCGTCCCTCAGCGTTTCTACCAGATTGTGTAGGGTCTCGTCAGCGTCATCAGTGGGTTCCAAGGCAGCGAATCTATCCCCGAGAAGCTGCTGAAACTTCTCGGTGCCCGCCATGATTTGGATTGGGTTCGGTCGGAGCGTGGACTTCACCAGACGGTTTCTTTCAAGCTTCAAATTTATATTCAGAGAGCCTCGAAGGAGTCGGTGATCAGATCCGGTATTGAACCTGTTGATCACTGAGACATCTCTGAATATATGCTTGCTATCCGTCATGATGAAGTCGATCTCATTTTTAGTCACAGAATCGGGACTCCGCCATGTCCACTTCCTTTGGGGCTGTTTCTTAAAGAAAGAGTTCATTAAGAACAGCCCCTCTTTCTCAAGGAAGTTGACGAGCATTTGTCCCCTGTGATTTCGAACACCAAAACCATGCGGGCCTATTCGGGATTCGTTGCCAGTCTGGGTTCCCACCTTGCCGTTAAAGTCCCCCATAACAACGTTGAAGTGAGCCTTGGTGGTGTGATGTAAGGCTTTGGATATGTCTTCGTACATATCCTCCACTTCATCATCCGAGTGTGTCGAGGTCGGTGCGTAAACCTGAATGACCTTCAAGCTGTAGCGCTTAGACAGCCGAAGGATCAGGTACGCTACCCTGGTCGACACACTGGAGATTTCTTCGACGTTGTTAGAGAGGGCCTTATTGACGAGGAAACCTACGCCACCCTGGGATGTTTTATCACCCTCACGAAAGTAGAGAAGATGGCCCGAGTCTAGGGTTACGGTGTCCTCCCCCTCTCTACGGACTTCACATAACCCTAGAACATGCCATTTAATGTTCTCTAACTCCACTTCCAACTGCGCTAGATGGTGATCAAGCCTCAGAGTGCGTCCGTTAAACGTTGCCAGGGTCAGTGTGTGTGGGGTGTGGTAGCCTAATGTAGCCCGGTGATTCCTAGCACCCCCTGCCCCGCCGTTACCGTGGCCGCTACCATGGCCAGGAATAGCGAGGCGGCCGGGAACTGGGGGCCATTTTGTGGCGGTTCTTGTCATTTGGGGGTATTGCCCATAATCCCCACGCTGGGCATGCGGGTTGGGGATCGCAGTTTAGTGGAGTAGTTCTGCAGAGGGCGCTGCTGCCCGCCCCCCGGTGTGTTTCCCTTAGTCGCCTCTTACGACACCCACGGGATGAGTTGGGGTGGTGAAATTCTTTATTATGCCGTCACCACACGGCACATTATGTACGTAAGTTATTAATTAATTAAGGTTTGAACTGTTTATATTAAGGGCTGTTGATTTTGTTAAAACAATAAATCTTAATATATAAAGGAACAAGCGATTTTCTGGCGACAACGCCCAGCCTAAACCGCTGAAGCTATAAAGCTGAAATTTGGAAGGTAGGTTCCTTTTAAAACACAACCACCCGCTAAGAAGGGATTTTTGAAAATTCCACCCCTAAGGGGGTGAAAAGGGGGGTGGAAGTTTTTTTGGTCCTTTTTCTAACTCTGTAACCGGTGGCCCAATTTTCTTGAAATTTACAGGAAATACTAAACATACAAAAATATTGAACACGTGTTTCAGGATTTTTCAAAATATTCCTGAAAATATAACAAAATATAGCATACTAATGACTTGAAACTTTCAGTATGTATTGAAAAACTAAACAAATAAAAATATTGAATACGTATTTTAGGATTTTTCAAAATAATCCTGAAAAGGGGATGAAAACGGTTATTCAAGTTTGAGATTCGTAGTTTGGCTCCGTATTTAACTGTCTATAACTTTTTAATATAGCATACTAATGACTTGAAACTTTCAGTATGTATTGAAAAAACTATAAATCAAACCACGTGTTTCAGGATTTTTCAAAAACGTTTCTATATAAGTATAAAAAGGAAGTCGAATTATTGAGGTTATTGTGGTGAAATTTATCAACCATTGACGCTATTGGCTTGAAATTTACAGAAAAAAACTAAACAAACAAAAATATTGAATACGTATTTTAGGATTTTTCAAAATAATCCTGAAAATGGGATAAAAACGGTATTTAAATGTATATAACTTTTTAATATAGCATACTAATGAGTAAATTTCAGTATGTACTGAAAAAACTATAAATTAAAACAGGTGTTTCAGGATTTTTCGAAAATGTTACTGTAAAAGTATGAATAAGAAATTGAATTATTGAGGTTATTGTGGTGAAATTTATCAACCATTGACGCTATTGGCTTGAAATTTACAGAGAAAACTAAACAAACAAAAATATGAATACGTATTTTAGGATTTTCAAAATAATCCTGAAAATGGGATTAAAACGGTTATTCGAGTTTGAGATTCGTAGTTTGGCTCCGTAATTAAATGTCTATAACTTTTTAATATAGCATACTAATGACTTGAAAATTTCAGAATGTACTGAAAAAACTATAAATTAAAACACATGTTTCAGGATTTTTCCAAAATGTTACTGTAAAAGTATTAAAAAGAAATTGAATTATTGAGGTTATTGTGGTGAAATTTATCAACCATTGACGCTATTGGCTTGAAATTTACAGAGAAAACTAAACAAACAAAAAAATTGAATACGTATTTTAGTATTTTCAAAATAATCCTGAAAATGGGATAAAAACGGTTATTCAAGTTTGAGATTCGTAGTTTGGCTCCGTATTGAAATGTCTAAATCTTTTTAATATAGCGTACTAATGAATTTTTGTATGTCCTGAAAAAAACATTAAATTCAATAATGTATATCAGGATTTTCCAAAATATTCCTTAAAATGGGTTGACGCGGGTTATTAAAGTTTGAGTGATTAAAGATTGGTAGTTTGGCTCCGTATTGAAATGATTGTAACTTTTTAATGAAGGATAACGACATTAAATTTCAAATATATACTGGAAAAACAATAAATAAAAATAGGTGTTTCAGAGTTTTTCATAAAAGTTACTATATAGTATAAAAGGATGTCGATTTCTTAAGAGTTTTTAGAAGTTTTCCCAATTTACTTGAAACTTACAAACAATACCAAACAAACAAAAATATAGAATACTTATTCAGGATTTTTCAAAATATGCCTGAAAATGGGGTGAAACGGGTTATTCAAGTTTGAGATTTGTAGTTTGGCTCCGTATTGAAATGTCTTTAACATTTTTTATATGGCGTATTAACGAATTTGAAGCTTCCAGTGTGTACTGAAAAAAACAATAAATAATAACATGTGTTTCAGAGTTTTTCATAAAAGTTACTTTATATGTATAAAAAATAAGTAGATATATTTATGATTTTTTTTTGCAAATTTGTACATAGCTGTAAAATTACATTTCAAAAATAAGCAAACAAAAATATTTAATACATTTTTCAAAATATTCCTGAAAATGGGGTGAAACGGGTTATTCAAGTTTGAGTGATTCGTAGTTTGGCTCCGTATGACTTTTAATTAAGGATGGTAAACAACTTAACATTTCAAAAATATACTGAAAGAACAATAAATAAAAACACGTGTTTCAGAGTTTTTAATGACTTTCTTAACTTATGTGACTTTTTATCCTTGGTCCCAATTACCTCAAAACTTGCTGACAATACTTAAAATATCAATTTATAGAACATGTATTTAATGATTTTTCAACACAAAATAGTTTTTGAAGTTATTCAGGTTTTTTGTTAGTTTTAACCAATATTTACTTGAAACGTAGAGAGAAAACTAAAATCCTTGGTACCTAAACACATGTTTCTGGATTTTTTTATGTGTATTGATATTGATGTATATGGCTTTATGACAGCGTAGGATTAAAAAATGCAACAAGTTCACCGTAGAAAATAAAATAGTTTGGTGCGTATCGGCTGTAACTTAAAAATTCTGTTTTATTAACCTTAAATGATCGGTAGGTATACAGGGTGGTTTCTGAGAAGGAAATGTGTGACCAAATCCGAAACCATGAGTTAAAAATACGTCTTGATTCATGACTTCGATTTATGAGAAAACCATACCTGCCAGATTTTTTATTTTGTTGGATGATCACTAAAAAATACACCGTACATTTTTATAGCAACAGATTTGGTTGCTAATAAGAAGTATCATTCTTTGAAAAGAAATGCACAATTGATAATCAAAAAAAAGGTCATTATTTAAAATTTTGTTCGAATACTCACTCTACTTAGATCGAGGTAATTTATTATGGTTCAGAGTAACTTTGACAATCTTTTTGAACAAGTGGTGTGCTTGCCACTAGCCAGCCTTTAATTCAATGGTGGTTTTTCCTCCATAAAATTTCGTTTTAATTTTTTTTTATTCGTAATATTTTTTTTGAATTTTGTCCGTGACTCCTTTCGCGACTGTTAGTCGCATGGTTTCTGATTTTGCTATCCAGTCCCATCTTAGAAAGCCAATCTGTAGATATATTTAAATAAAATAGGATTAGGTAATTTACAAATAAAATGGGCTAAAGTAGAATGTTTGTAGTCCACCGTGTCATTAGATTCACTACTTATAAAAAATACAGTAAACGGTTATTTTTTTAAGAAAACGCATGGGCTTATACATGATATTAAAAGCGGGTTTCAATTTCCGACTCTTAAAATAGGGTATTAGCTGATTTCGTCAAGATTTTTTTACTCTAAAGTCCACGCAAATGAAATTGCGAGCGGGTCAGCTAGTAAATAATATGGCAGTCGCCCCGTGACCACGATCGCTGCAACGCGATGGAAACGTAAGGGAAAATGAAAACAAAAGGTACGCGATAAATACCCGATAAATATTCTTTAATAAATACCTATTCTAAAGAGTTTTTCTCAACGTCTAATATACATTATTTACTTCTACATCGTAGCATTTCGTAGCAATGTGCTACGAAATACTACTACGGAGACATTTCGTCGATCATTGTTGGTTTTTTACTGGATAAAATTTATTGCTTTGGACGTGTCTTATTTATACCTACTAAACTTGATCCGAAGACAAAGGATGCGATAATTTAGCCAATGTATGAATGACTAAAGATCCTTGTTGTATCCTCGTTGTATCGCGTTAGGCGTAGATATCAATCCTTATTCAAAGACGAGTGACACAAGGGGTGTGTACCTTGTTGACTTCTCGACTGAAGGGGCGGGCGCGGCGCGGATTGGGCGGCCGCGGTGACTTCTCGCCAACTTGACTTACGCTCGGCGAATCGGGATCCGCGACAAACTCTGTACATAATACATGACTTTGAGACAGCCTACAGGCGCGCATGCCTTCTACGTACATAAGTGTCGCATAACTTCAAACTTGGGTAAATCCACTCTAGCCTCTTCCGAGATATTTAAAGAAAAGTGATAACTAACTTAATTTGATGATTTAAGAGGCAGAGTGTTTTTTATTGTGGCAATAATATTGAACAAAACTATTCTGTTCAACAAATTCAATAATAAAACCATTCATTATTGATAAAAATCAATATTTAGTTTGGATTTACCTTAATTTGATATAATGGCATACAATATATCTATTTTTGAAAAAACTCAGTGTGGATTTATCGAATTTTGATTTAATAGATCTGGATTTATCTGGGTTTGAAACAATACGATTACAACTAGGGATGTGGTAGTGGCAAAATCACGGAGCACTATCAACAGTAAAATGTTTGGTAACTAACTGAATAAAACTAAAAATAATAAAATATGGAAATCTTATTTTATTCGACAAAAAGAGTAGGTAGCTAACTAATTTAATTAAGTATTTTACACAAAAATGAAAACTTCTTCTGAGTCATCTTCTTCTATTTCTTCATTCATTGGTCGCCCTATCACATTTTCACTGTTATGCACTTTTTTGTAATAGTTTACTTACTTAACTGCACCAACGATGCCCAGTTTTGGTCAAAGTGCGTTTCCAGCAACATCTTCAGCATGGGCCAAAACTTCAAACTCCTTTGAAAAAATAAATAAATGTTAGTTCATTATATCATACAAGTAAATAAATGTATGTTCTCGGACATTTCACACAATTATATTTTTAATTATACAGTGTGCTTAAGTAACATTGCAAAACATATATGCAGATGACCAACTCCACAAGGCACTAAATTTAAAAACTTACATTTGGTTCCTGTATAACTATACAAATTAGATCGAACATTATAGTCCAGCATTATTTAGATCCAAACTTTTCTGTAACAGTATAACAACATAATAATCGATAGGTAATAATAATGGTAAGCACAACACTAGTGCCAACTCAGGATTCCTAACGACGCATAGGTATAGTATTTCAAACTTACCGAATTTTCGCTCTTTCCGCTTTTTTACGGCGAACTTTTATATTAGGCTGCTTGCAGGATTTACTGGGTGACACAATTTGAATAGATTTATCCATGGGAACTCTCGGAATAATATAATAAAACAATAGAAAGCGGGCGTGTACGGTGCTACGGTCGCAGATTTTACGTCGACAGACGGCCATGTTGGACAAACGCAGTTCGCTGATTGGCTCTCATTGACTTACCTAAATTTGAAAAAATCTGTCTCGTGGATCTATCTGACTTTGATAAAATAGTAAGATTTTGACGGCTTATTTCTCATGAACCATGCGGATTTATACACAACTGGTAAAACCGTTCCAAAACTGTTTGTTTACCCTTTCTTTTGACACCAAAATCTACAAAAATTACAAAATTGGATTTACCTGAATTTGAAGTTACGCGACACTAAGATCTTATCTTCGCTGTCGCTCATTTGAACATTGTACAATGTGCCTACTTTCGTTGTTTCTCTCTCCTATTACCTGTAGGTACCTACTAGACGGACAAATTAAGCTTTGCTCTGTAGGTATAGGGTAACGCAAACATTTTATAGCCTCTATGTTACCTATGATGAACCCTTTGAGTATACATATAAAATCGAGGCTAAAATAGAGACGCCATCTTTTATCGCCCATTGTATTGCAGCGATCATTGTTCCGGAGGTATTATTTTTTTGTTGGTTTACAAATTTATAAATAATGGACTAATAAATCTATGCTGACGTTTTACATATTTACATAAAATCCTCAAGAAAGGAACGCAGGATTGACTTCGCTAGGAAAGCGAGTGAACATCCAGAATGGCACTTTCATTTGTTTGCAACAGGAAACCAGCGCGCGACTCCTATTCATGGCAGTCCGCTGGGTGCGTTGCCTCGCTCCGTTCCAGGCGCTCGCAGCCTCCGACCAGCTCGTCCTGCTGCGAGCCGCTTGGAAGGACTTGTTCCTACTGCACCTGGCGCAGTGGTCCGCGCCTTGGGACCTGGCGCCGTTGCTGGCGGCTCCGGCGGCCAGGAGCCGGCTGCCTCCTGATCCACTGGCGGATCTAGAGCTGAATACTTTGCAGGTTAGTTTAGATAAGCGAGTTGCCTCGTAGACGCTAAATCTGAACTTTTTTCACCCTCTACATAGAGCAGATGACTAGCACATTGTGCGAAGACTATACTTTACCCTATCACTCCCTCAAAATCAGCGGCCCATTGGGTCTTCGACCGCGTGTCTATCCCGCGTCATGTTCCCGCGGGATAGACACGTATCCTATGTCCGCCTCCTGGTTTACGTCCTGGTACGACTTTCTTTTATATGTTTTTTGGGCAGTATGCAGTGAACGGATAAAACAGTATGTATTTTTAATATCAGCTAGATATTTGTTAATGCCTCTGGACACGAAGTTGCCCTTTTTGGCCACCAAACTCTATTTTCGCATCTCTGGCCTCAACTGTAGGTACCTACAATATAAAACTATTGCATTAAGGGCATAAAAAAGGCTAATAATGTAAAATTAAATATCACTCACTCCACAATTTTGAAACTCAAAACTTTGGTTACCTACCCTTTGTTCCTATGTTAAACGTGTTAGGTGGCGGCGCTAACACGGGTCAGGGAAATCATTGAAACCATTTATTTCTTTGGTCATCGTGGTACACAGAAGATCTTATTTAATTTAAGTTCTAATTTATTTACGTCCTACATAATCTAGTCTTTCGAGCGTACAAAGTTTTTTTGCCTGTCGACTAATTATAGCATGCAGATCTTTAACGTTAGGAGTAGATTTTGAAGTACCTAACGCAAACTGTTGGTTTCAGGAAATTTTATGCCGGTTCCGGCAAATATCTCCAGATGGAAGCGAATGTGGCTGTATGAAAGCCATCGTACTGTTTTCACCAGGTGAGTACCAAAGCACTACTCTTAGAATTTTTTTTCAGTTTTAAGGTCGTTAAAACTGAATTAGATCCTTTCCTAAGACCACTTACCTAGATCAATGCTATAAAGACCTAAAGGTCCGTCTTTTGCGTGCAAAGAATGCTCTTTAAAATTCCAATACCTACCTAGGTAAAGATGTCAATGTAAATAATTTCATTGATACGAAAAAACTAAAAACTGACATCGAATCTCATAGTTTTAAACTGCAAATTAATGTAATGTGTAGTAAGCGGATGAGATACTATTAAAAAATTATGGGACCATCTTCGGATTATCTTCTATACAATTGATACAACTGCAAAATAAATCCAAATCGTTTTCCGAACGACGACGGAGTTGTTAACGAACAAACATACAGCCGACTCCACCTCCTTTTTTGGAAGTCTGTTACATGTATGTATTTTGTGTATTACAGACACATCCGGTTTGAGCGAGACACAGCCCGTGGAGATGCTTCAAGACCAGGCGCAGTGCATCTTAGCCGACTACGTGCGCACCCGGTACACACGACAACCTACCAGGTACTTATCTACCTATTGACATACTCAACAACAAATCTACCTTGCTGATACTACGTTTGTATTGAAAATTCATCCGTCGCCGCAACCATAAGGCTCCGGATCTTATCTGTGGCCCGGAGCCACCGGACGATGAATTTCCCACACAAACGTAATTCCAAAATATATATTCACCATGTGGGTACTGCCAATATTTGTATTAGAATAGTATGTTGTATTATGCCAAAGATTCGGTACCTAAATCAATCATCGCAATTGTTATTAGAAACCTGTTACCGCTAAGACTTTTAAATATCGTAGTACAATTAAGAATTGTACTTACTGCCCAGGAAGGTTGCAATCGTTAATTAATAAGGTAGGTTCCTACAAAAGAAAAATACTTGTTCATAATTAATTGGCCCTGTTCCTATCGTACCTTCGGCAGATGTTTTTGTTTATTATCCATGTCGTAACTTTTGCTACGTTATCCAGATTCGGTCGCCTCCTACTCCTGCTGCCGTCGTTACGTGCAGTCCGCGCGCGGTCCATCGAGCTGCTCCTCTTCAAAGACACGGTGGGAGACGTGTCCGTGGCCACACTTCTCCACGACATGTACCGAATGCAGCCCGCGCCTACGTCAGCCTTCCAGCCGCCGACGTTTATAGAGCAAAGCTCTTCGCCGTAACTTACTATAGGTACTAACTTGAGGAAATTGGTTTGAATGGAACAGTGAACAATGCAAAGTTGCTTGCAAAACATTACAGTTAATAAAAAAATGGTTTGAACAGAGCAGTGAACGATGTAAAGACAGTTGCTTGCAGAAAATTTTATTAATGGCCTTAGCTCTTAATAATGTTCAGCAGCCAGCCCAAGTTATAAGCTCATTAGCAAGTCCAGTGCCACCGACGCACCCTGGGTATTTACGTAATTTTTTTCCATAACCGGTGACCACCGTGAAATGTCCACGGCACCCGGCAAGACATAATGAAAATCGTGGTGGTATTAAGCGTGCTAAGGATGCCATCCTTTTATTTGGATTAGTAAGAAAGGACTGCCGAATTAGTTTCTTTAAACCGAAATTAGTTTCGGTTTAGTGCTCCTGAATTGACCCATCGTCAATTATCAAAAACTCGCATAAATAAATATACTTTGGGTTGATCCAGCTCGGAAAATTTATTGTTCTTGTGTGTCAAGTTGTGCCCAACGTGCCAACGAACGCAACAAATTATGTATGTATTAGTGCTAATACCTACCCCATTGATGGGGAGGTTAATGGGGTGGATGGGAATATATCAAAATTTGCCACTCACAAAATCCTGACGAATTAAATATCGTACCTACCCTAAATTCGTCAGGTTTTTTTTTTACAAGTAAACGGATTTTTCAAGGTACCTACTTACCATACCTACTAACTATAGACTTTCCAGAGTTTAAAAGATGTAGGTTCCACGTTGGGCGCAAAACTGCGTACCTTTACTATGTAAATATTAATAAATTATAATTGTCAATAGATACAGTACTAATAATATCTGAGATAATAAACCTTCTAGTCAGCGATACCTACTGTTTCATCTGTGTAAATATAGAAAGTTATTTATTGTAAACCAATTCATTCCGTAGATAGTATTATAAATAATTAATTGAGTTATAAGATCTAACTTAATCAATGGTTATGTAGTAGTTTCTGAATAACATATCTCACTAGTCAATATCTTAACATGTAAATATGTTTGAATTAATATTAAGTTTGCTTTGTTGGACAAAGCACCATGTAAGTCATTATTACTAATATAAATTAAATAAAAGTATTTAAATCATTATGTCGATTTTATTGCATGTGTTAACCTGTATAGCTCTGCCAAAAATACCTACGATTATATATTACCTTAAAATTATGAGGACCTGTAAAGCGGTTTTTTTTCTTCTTTTATAAATAAGGTTGATACTTAAAAACAGTTAATATTTTTAAAAGCAATTCCTTATATTTAATTGAACCTCTGAAATTGCTGTAACCTCATACAACTTTGATAACAACTATGCTGGCATGACCAAAATAACAGTTTAATTATTGTGGTTTAGCATATCAAAAGCTACTCACTTATAATAATAAATTATGAAATACAACATTCTTTTGCAACCTAACGAGCTTAGTTCATGGCTCAAAAAGTAAGGGACTTACCCCCAAATACTAAAAGGCAAATTTAAGCATGTCTCACATCAAATATTAGTCACATGCGGCTAAATATGGGTTGCATTTAAGTATTCAAGGGTTTGATCGCACAAAAGCTTTGCTCCAGTTTACTGTAATAATCACAGTTAACCACAGGCTCATGAAAGTACTGTTGGCTTTTGGAGTCACTGAGAAAATTTGCTAACAAAATTAAATCTATACTAATATTATAAAGAGGAAAGATTTGATTGTTTGTTTGTTTGTATGTTTGTTTGTTTGTTTGTTTGAATTGAATAGGCTGCGAAACTACTGGACCAATTTGAAAAATTCTTTCACCATTAGAATCCTTATTTTTTCGTGATGAACATAGGCTATATAATATTTTCAAAAAAGTTAGAGATCCGCATGAAAAATTCAATAATTGAACCGTGCGCTGTATATTCTACCTCTTTTTCTATTATGGCGCGTCATAATAGAAAAAGAGGTTGCTTGCATTTTCTCTACGGCCAGTGTCAGATAAGGAGTGTCGAGTCAATGTCAAAAACCCCAATGATGTTAAAAAAGTAAGGGATCCGTATGAAAACTGTGAAACCCATCGTATTAGTGTGTATAATTTCTGAAATTTTTGTTAATACCCGTGCGAAGCCGGGGCGGACTGCTAGTAACATATAATCTTGTACCCAGTTTTCTTGTTTCATGCAGTCATGTTAACTTTTCCCATTGACTGTGTAGCTTCTACAGTGGACAGGTCAACAAAATCATCTTCTTCCACTTTTTCCTCCACTGGTTTTGCAGGTTCCGTCTCAACCACTTTTCTAGGGAAGTCCAGTTTGGCCCAGGCACCAGGCTCAGCTTTTTTCAATTTAATTTCGACTTTTGATGGAAGCATTGTTACTGTGCTTTTTTCTAAGTTGACAACCTGAAAATATCATGAAAATGTTGGCTTAGGTATTAACTTTTTCATGTGGTTATTATTATTGTATACCCAAACTCAAACTACTTATAATACTTTCTTATAATAGGTATCTATTAAATACCTATTATAAGAAATTTTGGTAGGTATGCTCTGACCAATGAATATTTTAAATTTACTTTGTTTATTAAGATAAATAAGATAATTAGGGGAGGCCTATGTCCAGCAGAGGACTATTGTAGGCTGGTGATGATGAAAGATAAAATAGGTGGCCATAATGCCTTAAATTAATTGGGATTCATGTCATAACTCATCATCAATTGACCCTTATGTTTTTACTACATCCTGTTCAATTCAATACCTTCAATGAAAGAGAATAATAAAATTTACTTACCCCTCTCAATTCGAGGTCCAGTTCAAAAGATGCATCACCTTCTTCTCGGAACACCAGCTTTGTATTCAGTCTGATAGGGTTCAATTTCACAAAACTGATTGATGGATCATATTTCTTTGCATACACACTGACTATGACATTCTCTGGGGTCTGGTGCCAGTCCCAACGGCATTTCACTGTTCCCGATGGAGAACTCTGAAAGAAGATAAAATTATCTGTATTAGGACATCAAACAACAGATTATGGATGGTAAGAACTACAAATAGGAAAGCTCATGGAGTTAAACTATTTACAAACTAACCTCTTTGGTCCATTTGTGACTGCCCGAGGTACATCCTGGCTGACTGAGGAACACATTGAAATCTGTGGTTCTTTTCTGACAGCAGGACCAGAATTTTAGGCCCTCATGGAAGATTGGTACTCCAGGGTGGTGTGTGCATATTGTATCGTTACTCTGAGGGCCTTCGTATGATGCATTGCACCCACCATTTTTGCAACTTGTTCCAATGGCGATTTCCCTGTGAAATATTTTTTTATTAGTGTATTTTAACCCTATAGCCCTCATTATTCTATTGATGGCTAACATAATGTATTAAAAAGCAAGTTAAGTATTTTATATCACAATACATAAACATACTTACGCTTTTTCAATAGAAGGAGATTTTGTAGCATAACTCTTGGCAAGTTCCTTCAAAGAATCCGCTATGTTTGGCTCAATATTTACAAGTGGGGAGTCAAAAGGAGGTCTCGTCAATTGAGGCCTGACTACTGGAGCTCTTACTTCAATTACTTCTTTTTTTTCAAGTTCTTTATCCAATGCTTTCTTTTCAGGTTCTGCAGGCTTCTAAAATTTTAAGGATTAGGTTAATTTTAAACAGTGTATGTTAAATGGGGCCAGTTTCATGTGAAGACTAAGTAGACTGAGACTGAGACACTTACAACATTAGAATGTTTAGATATCTTGCAACCTTTGATGTTCAGAAATTCCGTAAAATCCACGCTTTTTTTATTGCAACAGGACCAGCCCTTGTAGGCGTCATGAAAGACAGGTAGACCGGGGTGGTGGCAGCAATCGTCTGTTGGTGATATCAATATATTAGAATTGCTAAGATACGAAGGGGTTATGGAA
Source organism: Eupithecia pulchellata (assembly GCA_963931895.1). Lineage (NCBI taxonomy): Eukaryota > Metazoa > Arthropoda > Insecta > Lepidoptera > Geometridae > Eupithecia > Eupithecia pulchellata. The sequence continues at coordinate 2,973,094 of OZ007530.1, forward strand.
ACATCGAGAAAGCACCACAATCCCACCTTTGTTGTCCGACGGGTCAAAATCTTTCCCGCAGCCTCGGTTATAACATGGCACTAGTTTCTTGTTTTCTGGCATTGTTTTTCTACGCGAAGAAGGTCTTTTTCATTAAAGATATTTTTTTTAGAAATGCAACAAGAAGGCACCAACCACAAACTATATATGGATATGGCACCAACCCAGTGTTGCCAGATGTTTTTGACGAGCGATCGTACGATGGTATGGAAGAAAATCGTATTTCTTAGGGAGAGGTGAATAAAAAAATCGTACATAGTTTAGGTAAGAAAGTTTATTAATGAAATTAGCTACGTCGACAAATTCTTACTAGTCATCAAATTGAGCGCGTCAGGTGCTGGTTCATAATTGTGCTGGTTCACAACACCCGAAACGCCTAACATGCTGTTTTGATAGTAATAGACCATTTAAAGTTTCGCTATTGAGTTTGTACCGGGTCTTTGTTTTCATTAAATTGACTGATACTTTTCATTATTTATATCAACGACCTGCCTATGGTAACAACCCAACCCATGTCACTGTTTGCAGACGATAGCGCCGTAACTATATCATGCAATAATATTAATACCTACGAAGAAGACATAAATTCAACTCTAGCATCAATTATAGCATGGCTAGACAACAATAACTTAAAAATTAATATATCTAAAACCAAACTTATACATTATAGACAACGCGATACTGCTGCACCTATCAAACTTGACATTCATTATAATCAAAATAAAATCGATGAAATTTACTCTACAAAATTTTTAGGACTTCACATTGACCAAAAACTTAACTGGAAACCACATATTGAACATTTATGTAAAAAAATTAATAGTCTAGTCTATATTTTATACAAACTTTCCCATGTTGTTAACACAGATACGCTTCTAGTAACGTACCACGGGTTAATTGCGTCAAATATACGTTACGCTATCATATTTTGGGGCAATTCGACTAACGTTGACACAATATTTAAATATCAGAAACGCTGTATACGAGCTATGTTTCGTCTCAAAGTAACAGATTCATGTAAGCCTTATTTTTCAGAACATAACATCTTAACTCTACCTTCGCTGTATATTTACGAAACTGCAATGTTTGTTAAAAATAACCCTAGTTTGTATTGTCAGCTATCCGATGTCGTCTCTCGAAATCGACGAGATCAAAGCAAGGTCTGCAGGCCAAACTCAAAGACGGCTTTGATGCGCAAAAGTATCTTTTGCATGGCACCCTCCATTTATAATAAATTGCCTAAATCTCTAAGAGAATTACCGCGTTCACAGTTTAATAAAAAATTAAAAGCCATTTTGGAACGTAAATGTTATTATACTGTAAGTGATTTTATGACAGACAAACAATTCATTGATAATACCAAATAGGCTCGAAATATTATTGATAATTAAAATTATTATGCAGTCTCTTTTCTATTTCTAATTTTAAGTTTCATTATTATTTAATCTTAATTTTAATTTAATTTTAATTGCATATTGACACTGTAAAAATATTGCACGCCGGACCGGTAGAAATACATTGTATCTTATATAAACATACAACACCTATGTACCTGACTCACATGTATTTGATGCAATAAAATATTACTTTACTTTACTTTACTTTACTTTACTTTACTTTACTGAGCTAAAACAGTGCTCACTATCTGGTGGTAAACACAGCAATTCAATAACAAACTGTGCAATATTTTTAAAATCATTAAAACTGGCTATCTGTCCCCAAAACACATCTGGTGGTAAGGTCATGTCAAGATTTTCTTTCATGAGACTAGGCAAACGTCTCCATTCGTCGTCCACTTATGTCATCAAATTTTCATCTACTTCACGACTATACGAGGCACCACTCTCATTAAGGGCAACAAAGTCCCGACTTTTTTTCTATAGGTATTCTCTTTCAATGAAGCACAGCTGTATGTTGCGATACATTTCTTTTATTTTATCATTAAGGCTGATAATAACTGCGCTGTCAGATTGAAATAATTTAAATTTTGGCAGGATCCAAGCAAGAAACTTGAGTACCTACAGCTTGATAAAATTATCGTGCAAGTTTTGAAATATAATTTCAGTGGACATCAATTTTCCTGCCAACCATACATTGTTGAAAAATTCGGTCATTAAAAATCTTTAAAAAATCGTACAAATCGTGTACGATTTCGATGGTTCGATCGTACATTAGTAAAACGGCGAAAAAATCGTATGAATACGATTTAAATCGTACATCTGGCAACGCTGCACCAACCAAACAGCACAAAACCAAAAAAATGGTACCTACTGACTGACTGAAACTGAAGGTGAAAGATGACATTGATATATAATATTTTTGATAAAATTTGATTTTTGACAGTGACATAAACGTGGACATGCCTAACAAAAGTGACATTGACGTGTAGATGCTTGCAAGCAATTTTTTATCTGTGGTTCATTGGATTTTTCGTATTATTACGCGAAGTGGGCGTATGAATTTTCTTTGAGAAAATAAAAAATAATCAATCTATTTGTACTGAAAAAATATTTATAAATAAATAACGTGTTATCCGATAGTGTGAGAGCGTAATAACTATGTAGTGCTTAATCAAAACTGAGTAATTCTTTTATTTCGCTAGCATTTTATATATCGCACTTTACTTTCTTTGAGATGTTTATCTTGGTAATAAAATATTTATTTTCCAATAACACTAGTAAAATGAGGAAATAAGCGATGCTTTTCGGTTAAGATCAACGGAGCAGAAGATTCAATATGAATCTGATGCGCAAATTGCGTGGGGCGACGTCTTCGACGTCTGCCGAGAGCTCTGCTGAGACTCCGAGTTCCTCTCACATGCAGCTGGGGTTGATGCACCTGAAAAAGCTGTTTGCAGAGTACACGCATCCCCCACAGCCTCTCACAGAAGATGAGAAAGATGATAAGCTGTACAATATGCTGCCTCTATTCTGCAAGGTAATATTCTTATTTGGATAAAACTTCCAATTTGAAAGCACTAATTTTTCCCTTTTTTAGAAAAATCTGGGATGGTGAGGATAGGTTTTATGTAATTGTAAACAACTTCATTATATTCTTTTGCTATGCTAAATAATCTCGCTACAACTCAAATTTATATTACCAGGTATTTGGCACAAGCCCATCAAGTGAAATGAATGAAAAGTTCTGGGATATATTGTCATTCTGTCAACAAGTTTCAAAGCTCATGGTGTCTGAGATTCGGAAACGGGCCAGCAACCAGAGCACTGAAGCAGCCAGTTGTGCAATTGCTAAATTCTTGGAAATAGAAAATTCTGAGGAGTCCAGTAATGGATGGATGCTGCTGTCTACATTGAATCTGTTGGCTGCTGGTGATCAGTCCTTGATTCAGGTATCTAAGTTTATAATTATAATAATAAATTCAAAACTGAGTGACAATATAATAAATGAAAAGATTCAACTAACTAAATTACTCTTATTCCTATTTTTGCTTCTGTTTCTAGTTTTAGTTTATAATTTTATGAAGAAATTAATAAATATATAGTAAATAATTATTTATGATATGCCTTATTTATGATGCTGTGTGGATAAACAGCATCATCTATCTCCAAACTAAGCAAAGCTTATCTTTTGGGTATAACTGATATGCATAACAAATAAATACATTGTATATTTTTATTATACATAGAAAGCAACCAGAACACCCTGAATAAATATCTGCACATTGTACATACATTTGTCCTGAAATGGGAATCAAACTTGCAACCTCCTGCATCATAGGCGGAACTTCGCCTATCACACAGAGGTCATCAAATAACAGTTCAAATCATATTTTCCATTACATCAACAGTTTTACATTACTAAGTTCACAATGAATTGTTCTAATTGTTACATTGTGGAATCAAGATCAAGGTGATTCTACATTGCAACTTTTTGTTTGTAGGTCATGACAACAGCCTCAATACCATCAACTCTAGTCAAGTGTTTGTACCTATTCTTTGATCTGCCGGAGATCCCCGAGTCGGAAGCTGATGTACAGGATACCAATAGTGATTTCACTCCGAGAGAAAGGAGAATATTGTTGCAGAAGATATTTGCTCAGGTAAAGAAGGATTCTGGTACTCCAAGAGAAGATAGTCTACTGACTGTCTGCCTATGAATAAAACATTAATTAGATACCTTTTGATATCGGTGATGGTTCTGGAAACCAAGTATTTTTTGGTAATTCAAGAACATTATGTGAAAGGCTAACAAAAACTGACAACAGCAAGCCCAAACAGATATCTCTTAGTTAACAAAATTTTCTTGGATTCTATATCTGGGCATAATCTCTGATGAAGTGTAGCTCTTTCTATATACTAGTCGGACTCAATGTGAAATGTTTCTAAGCAAAGCACGACACAAAAAATTAAAACCCTCTAGCTTGGCTTTGAGTATCAGATAATTATATGCAATAATTATTGAAGGAAGGACTTGAAATTAACTGTTAATCTAAGTTGCATTGTAAAACATTACGGCCACAGAATTAATTTAATTTATTTAATTAAATTAAAGAATAAGTGGTTTGTTCACAAACATTGTGCATCCAATGTGGCTGGAATATAGCTATGTACCTAGCTATTCTAGAATTATCTATTTTTACACAATTGCACAAAAGGAAGGTTATGTTTTCTACTGCTGAGGATTGCTTAAGAGTCAGTGTGTATTATATACATAGGTGAATAAACTTTAACTTTGGCCTTAAACTACAAGTGGCCCAGCTTCTCACAGGTATTTAACAAAATTGGTCTCTTACTTCTTAGCTGCTTAGAGTAGAGTACTTTTTGACATTGACTCTCGTTCTTTATTGTTTGAAATTGACTTTCCTCTTGACTCGACTCGACTTGATGACACTCCATACCTGACACAGTCGTCGTACCGAAAACAAGCAGCGTCATAATAAATATTAAGTTGATTAAATAGCGCATGGTTTTTTTATTGAAGCTTTCATGGGGAGCCATAACTTTTATTGAAATATTGTATAGCCTATGTTCGTCAGGGATAATATAGGATTCTAATGGTGAATGAATTTTCCAAATTTTTCCAGCAGTTTCGGAGCCTATTCAATTCAAACAAACAATCAATTCTTTCCTCTTTATAATATTAGTAACTGGATGAGGCCTTTGCCAAAGGACACACTGAGTTGTGAGAAAGGTATCTTATAACCAAACAGATCAAACAATTTCAAGTCATGATAATATACATATCTCACCCAGTTTAACGGGAAAATAAATAAAATTAAAAAAAATATTTGTAATGATTATCACTAGGGGAGGCCTATGTCCAGCTGCGGACTAACATGGGCTGATGATGATGATAATGATAGATTATCGTTTTCCAGGTGCTTGTCAGGTTATGCAGCCATCCATTCCCCTGTGAGGAACTAGCACGGAAAGATGATTTGAGTCTGTTATTCGCGGCTATAACATCATGGTGTGCGCCTCATAATGTCATGTGGAGGAAATCAGCCGCCGAAGTACTGATGACATTGTCCAGGCATGGATTAACACCATCGGTTGTTCAGTACATAAGTAGTGAGTATTAATTTACATCTTTAAGAATGCTTGTGTCTAAAATGACTCAGTTTTGTATTTCTACTTAGTCAACGAACGATTGAGACATGAAAATGAATCATAGGTAGTCAAATAATAAAAATGCTGGACTATCCCCAGAGCATCACCTAGCTCCAAGCTAAGCAGAGCTTGTGTTATGGGTACTAATTGACTGATATACATAATATATGCGAGATTCCCTAATACAAGTATTTCTTTTACTTAAAAGGGAATCTCAAACACAATGTGATTGTATATTAAGTAAAGACATAAATATATTTGTATTTTTGTTTTGTATACAATATATTACATTGATATTTTTTATGTATGAAGAAAACGACCAGAACACTGCGCAAATATCTGCAGATCATACAAATTTGTTTTATACTATGTAGTCATAAAAATAGTTACAAACTATTGTTTGTGGTATGTGTGGATTAAGTAGGTTTACTACTTATAACTGATTAGTCTTCGCGGTTCGCGCACGTCATAGAGCAATGATAACCAGCTAGTAAACAGGTTAGCTTATACCTACATCCTATGTTTGTATGAAAATTTATCATTATGCTACTAATGTTATAAAGACGGTTTGTGCCGTTAAAGATGTTTGGCCGAAAACAACACCCAAGCTACGGAATGTCATCATCATCATCATCACCAGCCTATAATAGTCCACTGCTGGACATAGGCCTCCCCTAATGAGCGCCATAGATGACATTATCATTTGGGGGTTAATGCCCATAATCCCCACGCTGGGCATGCGGGTTGGAGATCGCAGTTCGGTGAAGTTGTTCTGCAGAGGGTGCTGCTGCCCGCCCCCCGGTGTCTTACGACACCCACGGGATGGGGTGCTGAAATTCTATGCCGGCACCACACGGAATGTACTGAGTTAAAATTCCCTAAAATAACTGATAGGATGATTTTTATTCCAAAATTCGTGTGCGAGCCCACTGGTAGAAGGTAGTTGTAAAAATTTTGATTGTTTTTTTTTTTTTTTTTTTTAGATAAGGGATGCGTTGGCCTGTGCATAGAAAATATGCAAAAAATACCAGAGCTTACTCCTCTTGAGGTATGAAATGAACAACTCTTTTTATATACAAAAGGGGTTTGAAGATTTTTGTTCGAAGCCTGGGTTAGTGCCCTACCGCCATTTTGTTTTTTTTTTTTTCAAAATAAAGGCGCTCGATAAAACCTGCATAGATCGATTAAGAATATTTATACAAAAAAAAAATACCTATATGATGTGATGATAGATGATCAGATCACTCTAGTCAAGCGTTACATTACAGAGTTATCTTCAAAAAAGATCGAAGTTGAATAATTTTATCTTGGAAACTATTTCAAGAGAATATTGTGCGTAAGAAACCTTTAACAAGTGATTTTTTTTAAGTTAATTGTATAAGTCTTTTTTGCTTTACGAATATGGTGACCATAGCTTTTTTTGTTTACTTATTTGTCTCCAAGATATATAATGTAAGAATTATCGTGCGCATCATTTCGAAAAAAAAAACAATCAAAATGGCAGGCGTTTGAATAAGGCAAAATCTTCGAACCCCTTTACCTACACATCTGTATTCAATTTCTTCTCATCTACGTTATTTTGACTTCAGGTGGTTGAAATGTTTGTGACTATATTCTGCTTCCTCAAAGATTCGAGTGAAGTCAGTCAGTTATTGCTGGATGATTTTCGGCAATGCCGTGGATATTCCTTTTTATCTGAATTTCTACTCAAGTAAGTACCTGCTTTGATTAATTTCGTAAGCATTTAATGCAGTTAGGGTCAAAACTTGCTTCGCATTTTCTCTCGGGGCCCACCAGTGGGCAAAATCAACCTGCTACTGATGATAATAAAGCCTTATAAATAGGATTCATAGATTATGCTTACTACATTACTAAGTTGCAAGTGAAACACGCTTTTAGCAAGTAGTTTTACATTGTTATGATGATTTGTTTTTTTTATATTTTGTTTTTTTATCACAGACGTGACAAGCAAGTACCTGATTACTTGACATCAGGGTGAGCACTTTTATATTGTTTTATATTGTGATATTTATTTTTAGTATCCCTTATTTTAACTCCATTAGTTATCTTACTTCACACGCCTAGCTTTATTAATGCTTTCAAACTGTTATGGACCCCTTACTGTTTTGATAATGTTTCTATGTATGTACGTACCTTAACCCTTACCTACCCACTATGAATCAGACATTGTATTGTAGCAAAATTGTTTCTCCTACCAAAAGTGTTTCTCAAAAAAACCCTATATGCATTGTTACTAACCTCATAAGGGTTGTTCACCCTTACCATACCTACTACGAATCAGACATTGTAATGTATCTAAAAGTGTTTCAAAAAAAACCTTGATTACATTGTTACAAACCTCTTGAGGGTTGTACTGAAAATCAGTGATTGCCCTTCAAGCAAAACTATAGGCTGAGTTATTGCCTTTTGCTGGGCTGCAGCACCTTACTTTTTATCATCATTAATGCTATCTATTTTATTGTATGTCAAATATTTATATTTATTTACAACTATATACATACTTACGTATTGCCAAATACCAGTATAAACAAGTTGATTAAAGTGGTCTGTGGTACTGCAGAAGCAAATAAAGATCTACAATCCTATCTATATCTATCTATACTATCTCCCAAAGGTTAGAAGAAGAGCGAGTGAGCGGAACCGAAGCGCGAGCGGCGCTCAGAAACCTAGTGCTCATGATTTCGTCTCTGTGCTCGTGCGGCTTCACGGAGCTGCGGCCCACGAGGAACAACACGGAGATATTCCAACTGCAGGGGTTCGTGCTGCCCCAGCCGACCGCTTCCGGCCAGGCTGTGAGGAATGTGCAGGCGTTTCAGGTGACTCCTCTTAGCATCTGTTTAGTGTTTTGAGGAGGCCTTTGAATTTGAGTCTTCAGGCTAAATTAGATAGATGAAGACTCGAATTCTAAAGCCTCCTCGAAACTCCTGAATTCCGGAGTTTGAATTCGTGTCTTCGTGACAAAATCTATAATTATTTTAGCTTGAAGACTCGAATTCAAAGGCCTCCTCAAAACTCTTTAAAGCATTCAATGCTAAGCCTCTGTGACATATAAGAGTGCTTCACTTGACTTCGACCTAAGGTCGAGTGAGGTGAGTGTCAAATTAATAAATAATGCTGGTCAATTCACACGGCATCATCTAGTCTAGCATCTAGCCCCAAGCTAAGCCGAGCTTGTGTTATGAGTACCTAGATGACTGATAGCCTTAATACGATGTATTAATTGAATATATATTTTTATCATACATAGAAAACGACCAGAACACATAACTACAGACATTTGTCGTGTGTTTTGGGTCGTAGGCGGTCCTTAGCCCACCTCGCCACAGAGGTCGTATTGTGCATCATACGCTCTAAAGTCACAAATCTGCTTTATAACTCTACAAGTACAATATAAGCTCTCAGAGAAGTCCAATGTATATCCTGTGCCATTACAGGCCTAAATTATTAAATTCTTCGAACAATTTTAAGTACGTTTTTTTCTTTTTCAGGTCCTACAATCAGTATTCTTAAAATCAATCTCCCCAGAACTATGCTGCACGATATTAGACGCTATCTCAAGCGTTTACCACGCAGACAACGCCAACTACTTTATACTAGAAAACCAGAACACGCTCAGTCAGTTCGCAGAAAGAATCCACACCAAGAGTCCTGAAATACAGGATAAGTTCTTCGAAATGCTAGAGTTTATAGTGTTTCAGTTAAACTTTGTGCCTTGTAAGGAGCTGATCTCATTGTCCCTGCTCCTAAAGGCGAATCGGTCGAGGGAATGCAGCATTAAGTGTATTAAGACGCTTCTGACCATTCTCGCGTAAGTAAAAGAAATACTATACAGGGTTGATTTTTAAGATGTTTAGGCGAACCCGAAAACATCCGAGTTGAATAGTGATTAAAGGAATTAGGGTTCAATTCATGAATAAACAAAAGTACATAACTAATTTTATATATCTGTTTCTAGTAGTTTCGGATTTTCGTATACGAACCTATCTCAAAAAGCCTCCCGAATGCTCAAACGCACCTCCCATATGCACATTTCAAGTGGCTCATCATTTAAATCTGTAATAAAAAATCTTAATTTGAGACAGGTTCAAATCTGATGCGGTTTGATATTCAATTAAACGAGACTGACACGACACTGAATTTTTTCATTGACATTATCTACTTTAATTTCTGGACATAGCTTGAACTGCTTTTAAAATTATATTTAATTTTTTCGACTTACTAATTGTGATAAGCTTACGAATTGTGTGTATAATTAATAGTGTAGAATTAATACCTATCTGCAAATTTGAGTATTAATAATATGAGGATAAAATATATAAACTTTTCAAACTCAGAATGTTGCAACGCCCCTTACAGGGTTCATGTAGATTCTACCTAATAAAATGTAAATTGTAATGGACATGAATGCAATAAATAAATATATTTCCAGGCACAATGTTGTATTCAAAGATGTATACAGAGAGGTCGGCATGCTAGAAGTGTTCGTTACCTGCCTATCACGCTACGCAGTCTTCCTAAAAGATAGACAATTACTGGACGAAGAGAAACTAAAGGAGAGTCAAACCGAATCGCCCAGCGAGTCTCCCATACCCCCGGACAGAAAGAAGAGATTGTCTAAACTCGATTCCCTACTCACAAGTGATAACAAAGCGGTGAATGAGCATGAAACTCTGGGTTTCTATGTGTTAGAAGGTCTTCAGGCGCTTTTGAATGGGAACGCTAATAACTGCACAGTGTTCAGGGATATCGGTGGAGCTAAATGCGTGCATGGTATAGTGGTGCATGATTCCTGTCGAAGAGCTGCTTTGGGTGAGTGGGAAAATTTAGGATTCTAATGGTGAAATAATTTTTCAAACCAGTAATTTCGGACCCTATTCAATCCAAACTAACAAACATCAAATCATAATATTAGTATAGATACATATACCACCACCTGTATGTATATACCTACCTCATGGACACTGATGAACTGTTCACTCTATTTGTTACTTTCAGATGTGATAAGAGCACTGATCGTCAGCGGCTCTGGCGAGGAGGATATGTCGGCGTTGCTGTGCGGAATGCACGCGGCGCCCTCTGACGCGCTCAAACTGAAGCTCAATATACTGAGAGCGCTGCTGACGTGCCTACGTGACTCGCACCGCACTAGAACTATATTTAGAAAGGTAGATAGATATATATAACTTTATTTGACACTTCAGACACACACATACAAAATACAATTAACTATCATGAACAAACAATACCTTCTCTAAGTAATTAAAATCTACGTAAGTAAGGACAAGTCCTGTTCAGGTAGTTCAAAGAACTGAAAATATTGTATTATATATATCAGTCATCTAGTCGCATAACACAAGCTCTGCTTAGCTTGGGCCTAGATGATGCTGTGTCGATTGTCCGGCATTATTTATTTATTCTTCGCTTACAGGTCAGCGGTTTTGTCTACGTTACGAGCGTGCTTGTTTCTCTGGAAGGGAAGCTCAAAGGTGATAAGCCCATGGACAGTGATATGTTAAACCTCATACATATTGTGTTCTACACCATCAGTACTGCTATGCGCTTTGAGCCGGCTAACGCCAAGTTCTTTCATCACGAGGTAAGATCTCAGAAAAGATAGAATTTTATTTTATTTTTATTTGGAAGACAGACAGTACATAGTAATATAAAGAGATACAATAAAGACTTTCTTAGACCAGTAAAGTCTCCACTATAAACATTTTTCACTTAAAAACTAGTGAACAGACAGCTTTGGATTCAACTAACAATTTTAATGATAGGTATTTAAAAAAAAATGTTAAAGAAAAATAGAGAAAGAGGCGGAAGGCAAAATAAAATAACTGTATTTCGTTGTTGGCAGCAGCAATGTCTACAATGCTTCTACGAAAGGAGATGGAAAGGATAGAATTCACAATAAAACAGCCCCAGAATATAAATATTTTTATCAAGTTTCCACTTTAAAAACAGCCTCAAAATATACTTCTAGTTTTACTTGTCAAATTTTCACTTTAGAAATAGTTCTAGAGTAATCGTTTGGTTTTTTCCCAGATTTGCCTAACAACGCTTTGCGATACGATCCGTTTGCTCGGCTGCTTCGAAGAAGACACCGAGCTACAGAACGACACAGAGGCCGGCCATCCGGACTTGTACGAAACTATCCACGAAATATTCACGGGGAATATTTTGGAAATGATGTAAGTACGATCTTGTTTTTTTCATATAACTAGTTTTTAGACGTCAGTTTTGGAATGAGACTGAAGAAGCTCCGCCTGCGACGCAGGAGGTTGCGGGTTCGATTTCCGCTTCGGGACAAATATTTGTACGCTCTGCAGATATTTGTACAAGGTGTTCTGGTCGTTTTCTATGTGAAATAAAAAAACAAAATATCAGTCTATAGTCTATATATCAGTCATCTAGTACCCATAACACAAGCTCTGCTTGGGGCTAGATTATGCTGTGTGGATTGTCCGGCATTATTTATTTATTTTATTTACATAGAAAACAACCATAACACCCGGAACAAATTCCGCTGCATGCCGCTGACTAACACAATCTGTATATATACATGCGTAAATCAAAGTATATTTTCCCTTGCAGATTCCCAAAAAGGGTTCCAGTGGTGTTTGTGAACGCTTGCATCGTGCTACGTTTGCTGTACGACGTCGCATTGGATTCCTTCGATAAGCCGACATTTTGTGGGTCCCTCGACAATATGTCTCCCAGCTTACCGAGACCTAGCTCTGCTATCAATGAGGTAGGTGAGATAGCTGTTTGACGAGGTACCTAGAAGTAATGTATAAAACATTCGCTTTAAACTATACTTCTAGGACGAAGTAAAGTATAAATCATTGGTTTTATACTGTATTTCTACCTAGTCAAACGACTATTTTCATAATATTATTGTTATAATTTAAAAATAATAATGTCCTTATTTTAAAATTGTCATTTTTGAATTAATTATTTTGACATAGAAATTGGATACGGACATTCTAAAGTTATTATAAAATAATTCTAGAATGTCCGTATCATAATACTGTATCCACGTACGACACAATTGTAAATTGTTAGAGAAAATAAATGAAACGAAATATTCACTCTCCAGATGTCCCATAGTAGAGTATGTCACTATTTTGGTAATCTGCTTCTAAAATTATCTATACTAATATTATAAAGAGGAAAGATTTGATTGTTTGTTTGTTTGTATGTTTGTTTGTTTGTTTGTTTGTTTGAATTGAATAGGCTCCGAAACTACTGGACCGATTTGAAAAATTCTTTCACCATTAGAATCCTAAATTTTCCGTGATGAACATAGGCTATATAATATTTTCAAAAAAGTTAGGGATCCGTATGAAAAATTCAATAATTGAACCCTGCGCTGAATATTCAACCTCTTTTTCTATTATGGCACGTCAGAATAGAAAAAGAGGTTTAATAGCGCACGGTGCTTGCTTTTTCTCTACGGCCAGTGTCAGTTATGGAGTGTCGAGTCAATGTCAAAAATCCCAATGCTGCTGTTAGAAAAAGTAAGGGATCCGTATGAAAACTGTGAAACACATCGTGTCAGTGTGTATAATTTCTGAAATTTTTGTTTAATACCCGTGCGAAGCCGGGGCGGGCCGCTAGTAATAGTATAAAGATAGATTTTTTTCAATACTTTGTGACATAATATAATAATACCACGTGACTTATGTTAATAGATCGTGCTCCCTCAAACTAATATTTAGATGCACTATCATAACACTCACTACGACCATAACAACATGGTATAAGGTTCAATCTCCCTCCACAGTCGAAACCCGCTGGTCGAACCGCTCCCCTCAACCTCTCAGCGGGCAGCGGCAACAGCGGCGAAGCGTGGGTGGTGCATGCGGGTGTGGTCATAGTGCTGGCGAGGCTGCTACCTGCTCTGCCTAGACCGAGCGGACAGGAGGACTATGCTAGAGCTCTCAGGGACTACCTGGCTAACGTACTCAAGAGCCTTGTCAGAACGTGAGTTACTTTTTTATTGCTGACGGAAACTTACATTATGAAGGAGTTAATATATTCAATTCAATCACCTCACTGTTGTTATATAAAAACAGTGAAAGTGAAGGAAACCATGCTAATAATAATTAATAATAATACTGGACATCCATACATGAAAGGGGACGTCGAATTTCATACAAAAATAAAGTCGGTTCGATGGAGTGTGAAATGTTTATATAATAATTATATGATAAGTTTGGTGTCAAAATCTTGCAGTTTTTATGAAAATTGTCAGTACCCCTCTTTTCAGATTTGTGTAGAAGTGTAGCTTATATAAACATCATCATATATTTTTGCAGAGAGCGTAACCAACAAGTTATGTGTGTATGCGGCCTCGCCGGCGTAGTTCTACGTGTTTGCGGCGCAGCACTACGCTGCGAGAAGCATCCTCTACACGCGCCTGCTATGTACATGTTGGAGAGATTAGCGGCACACGCGCTACGTCCGATTGAGTTGAGGTAATGTTACAACAGTTTACAGCCTCACTGGCATAGTTTTACGCGTTTAACAAACATCCTTTACATACCCGCTATACATGTTAGAGATATAAGGGGCACGCGCGTAACGTGCGATTGAGTTGAAGTAATGTCACTACAGTTTACAACTTCGTTGGTATGTGGAAAGAATTATCCAAAATGAAAATATTGAAATATTAGTATTTGGAACGTATTTTCGGATTGGTGTCGAGTGGTGCGTAAGTATGCCACAACGTAGTGTAAGGGCCCATGTAGCTAAGTGGGATCACGCTCTGTGAAATGATGGATGCGGCGAGCTTGGCTTCTATTAGGAAAGACCTGATTCCAGCAGAGAGCTGATAATAGTGATGAGCCCCGACGGCGTAGTTTTACGCATTTGCGGTGCAAAATCCTTTAATTATTTCTTAGTTTTATACTCATAAATTTTCCAATGAATTTCCTGAAAGTTCCTCCAAATCTACGCGTTAGTTAAATATATTTATAGTCCAAAACTGCTTTTTCCTACAGTCAATCCTAAGCCCTAAAGCTTTATAATTAAGAACTTATTATTTATTGTTCATTTTCTAGGGAATTCCTCCGAATGGGTAACCCGCTAAACTGTATAGCGCCGGAACCGGGTCAGATGTGCAAACCGGGCGGTCCCGTCCCTCTCACCCGGATTAAAACATTAGTGTCTATGACCACGCCTAGGGATTACAGGTAAAAATTTTCAGTCGTAATTTATTAAAACCTCATTAATATTAATGAGAAAAAACCTGAAAAAAAAACTCGCCCTGGACACACACCCTGTGAATGGTGCTCAGAACCTTAATATCAATCGTCCTTTTTTAGGTTCTTTAATATTAAAATGTAAATTTATACGCAAGAAGCCACCTGGATGAGTACGAGAAGCGTGGGGATGGTCATAACCACTCTCTGAGGAACTCGAAGAAGTTGAAGGCGCTTCCCAGGCGGTTAGAACGAACTTCTAAGCTTGTGCACATCATGGGACCTAAGGTGTACAACCATCTACCGTCCGATGTTACTGACGCGGTATCGACGCAATCCTTTAAGTTTAAAATAAAAAATTGGTTAATAAAACAATGTTTTTATACGTTGGATGAATTCTTCGAATGTAAAAATATTTAATAAGTACCTATCCAATTATTTTTTTTTATTTCTGACATTTTAATTGTAATTTTATTTGACTATTAATGATTTTTCTTTTTTTAGTGAATTTTATGTTATATTGTTAGACTTTAACTGAATTTATTTGATAATGTTTTTATGTGTAAAACATAATTTATTATTATTATTATTTTTTATTTTATGACATGTAACCGATGTAAGAATTGTTACTAATAAAGAACTTGAACTTGAACTTGAACTTAAAAAAATACATATTTCCAAAAAAATTATCTCTAGAACTAAAAAATTCTTCGTCTTTTTTTATGCAGATTTTTTTCTATATTGAGCGCGTTGCACATGACTTACCGATAAGCTTAATTTTTTTTATACATCTTATTAAAAGAAGACGGTGACATGTTATATCTCGCACTTAGCTTTTGTTTCGCTACCAATACAATGGTTTTCGTAACCAAGTCTAATTGGATCCTACTTTGTGAATTATCTGCTCTGAATAGTTTTAACAAGAGTTATTCATTCTTTGCATAAATAATCGAAGCTAAACGATATTTAGATTTATTTATTTTTATTTATATTTATAAACGACAAAGTGGCAATTCGCCACTTTTTATGTAGACTTGCTAAAATACATGTAATTTCTCCAGGTCCCAAAACTCATGCACCCTGCCGCCATTCGTAGAATTCGATATGTCGGTGGAAGGTTTCGGCTGCCTCTATCTGCCGAGCATAGCGCCGCAATCTGCCAATCTGAATGCACTGGGCACACAGGATAACGCTACCTTGGGTGGCATCGGCTCAGGTGAGATAAATAATCTTGGAAAATCCACATAGCATCATCTAGCTAAGCAGAGCTTGTGTTATGGGTAATAGACGACTGATATACTTAATACAATATGTTCACATCATAATGAGCCTAATGACCGCCATTTGGCTTGCCGTGTGGTGCCGGCATAGAATTCACCTCTTCCCGTGGGTGTCGTAAGAGGCGACTAAAAGGGGGGCGGGCAGCAGCGCCCTCTGCAGAAGAACTCCACCGAACTGCGATCCAACATTTATGACAATATTTTACATAGATATTTTTTTATTATAGAAATATCTACAGATCGTACATTCATTAGTTTCGAGGCGGTTATCGAACCCACAATCTCCTGCGTCGCTAGCGGATATTTGCCCAGCGTCACAGAGGTCGACGAGAAATAACATGAAACTAATGTCTCTATTGGATTTCTAGACAGGAAAGTGACACAGCAACAGGTGTTTTTACAAATTGGAAGACGCTCTTATATTAACGGGAGTCAAAATGCGCCATCTTTTTCATAACGACCCCCGGAGTGGATCCCGTGCGCGCGCACGTCTTGTCGCCTCGAGGCTAGATTCACACTGAAACCTTGGGCCTAACTTCACAGTCTATTGCTTGCTAATGTTTGTTTCACGAACACCCGGTATTATGTCACACAATAAACCATTGCATTCCCCAGGCGACAGAGTATTCCCCCCACAAACCGGGCTCACCTATTCAACGTGGATCTGCGTGGAGAAGTACTCGGATCCTCGTTGTGACCCGCATTGCGTCCGGCTGCTGACGCTAGTCAGGAATATTAATAACAGTCGCGACGAGCATCTCGTCTGTCTGACTGTAGTGCTGTCTGCGAGGGACAAGGCCATCATTGTCTCTACGCAGGAAACTGTCGTGCCTCAGAGTAAGTGCTTATTATACATATTGTGCATTCTTTCTGATTATATCCAACGAACCTTGGAATGAAATAAATAGAGCTTTATTACAAGCAAGTATAAAATCATTACAGTGACATTAAGAAGTATCAAACTTACTATGAATAAATCTACGACTAAACTACCTACATATGTACTAACATTAAGGCCTCACCACGACTTTATCTTATTACATTGAACAAAGGAAATTTCCAAATGTTCATTTTCCAGTTTGTGATACCTAGTTGTCACAAACTCTACTTAGCCTAACTAAGGCGCTCAAAAAGGATGACTTCGTATCTCTGCCTAAACTTTACTACAAAAAATACTATTACTGAGGTATTGGCAAGATTTTTTTTTAATTTTTATTTTAAATTTCCTCTGTCCAACATAGTAAGAATATGGTTATTGGCCTTAGTAGAGCAGAATTTTTTCTGTTAAGGATCGCCTTCGGCTGTCAAAGCCTCCAAGCTCCTCCAAGATTTCCCATTTACTCCTGTCTCTGACTGACCTGTTCCAAGTCCTCGCCGCCTGATGTCGTTACCACCAGGATACGTGTGTAAATAGTTGGTCCATTCCAGATGTTGGTTCCTGGGAGCCGGACGGCTTCGGCGAGTGCGGGGCGCGGGTTTGGTGCCCGGACCTGCAGCACGAAGGACAGTGGCATCACCTCGTGCTGGTCCTGAATAGAGCTGTGCTGAAGAACTCTTCATTCGCGCTTTATCTTGATGGTGAATATGGACCTTATTGAAGTTAGAAATAAAAACATCTGCTATTGATCTTTTGATAATTTTGGAATTAAGTATGCGTAAAACCTTTATTGACAAAGAAAATTACAATTATGTAACTAAATTATAACTAATTGAAACAATTAAGCTAATTGCAGACTGTTGTAAACTAGGTAGCTCAACTAAAATATGTTGCTAACATAACAAGGTTCGAAGCCTCTGCAAACGTGGTCTTGAGTGGAGATTGAGTGGTATGATGATATGTGGTGGAATACTATAAGATGTCAAGAGATAGGGTGCTACGACGCTCTAATTCTAATTCTAAGTGGGGGAATTGAGATCTGTGCATTAGTTACGACACTTATTAGAGATGGTTATTCCGTAGTGGACCGGTGTATTAGCATGATGAAGAACCCAACTAGGCGCCTGTTTGTTATCTTACTTGATATTGTTACCTTAAATTTAACCTTGTTTACCCTTCTCGGGAAGCTTGTGCTCGTGCTTCTTCAGGCACTCCGGAAAGCAAAGGAACTGAGCTCTTCACTGACTAGGGAGTGTATTGTGCATTATCTACGACACTCATTAGAAAATGCTTATAATCCGTATCGATCCGATATATTTGCATCATAAGAATCCAACTAGGCGCCTGTTTGTTATACCCTATACCTTGTTTAACCCTTCTCAGGTCAACATATGCACTCCGGTAAGCTACACTACGTAAGTGCGAACCCTGGCGGCGGCGCGGCCACACTATCCGGTGCGTCGAGTGTCTACTGCGTCCTAGGCACGCCGCCGCAGTGGAGGCGGTACTCGCGCCTCGTGTGGCGACAGGGGCCCTCCGTTCTGTTGGAAGATGTTAGTATATATACTCCAAGCTACACTATGTAAGCCAATCTCCAGGCGCGGCCACTCTGAACGGCGCCTACAGTGATTACTGCGTTATATGTACGCTACCATAGTGTAGGCGGTACTTGCGGCGAGGGGCCCACCGCCATGTTGGAAAATGTTAATAAAATGAAATTGGCAAAAGGCTGTGACAAGAACGTGGGTAGAGAATGTGAAACGTCTTCAGCGTGTGCAGAAGCACAAGCACTGCATATGAATACAAAAAGCGCGTCTCGCTTTGCTCGCTGCAATATCATGCCGTTACATGTCATGTAAAGATTTGCCGAACCTGGGCCACCCCCGTTCTCAATTTTCCAACATGCTTATCGTACGTAGGAGGTAAAACATTTTCACCTGCATGCTGAACTGTTTCCTTCGCAAGTGCAATAATTGCAAAACTAGCATATAATTATGTATTTGAATTTGTATTATTTCAGGTATTACCAGCAGCCACCGTGGCAATAATCTACCAGCTCGGTCCACACTACGTGGGCACATTCCAAGCGCCGCTGCCACCCGGCCAGAACCAGGAACCGCTTGGACCTTTAGTCGCTGAAGAGAAGGTCGTTTTTGGATTGAACGCGCGGGCCATGTCTCAGCTCACGTTGGCGAAGATACGCAAAGTTTATAGCAAAAATGATAATAAGGCTATTGCAAAACAGTTGGGTAAGTTGTTACGAATGTAATACATAAGTTAAATTCATTTATGCATACTATACACTTACGGGGAAGACTTATCTAGACAAGTTATGAACTTCGTTGCGCAAGGCTTTAAGCCAACAAATTTTGTTTGCAATAAATGATCATTATCTATGTAGACTATAATAATGTCACCATATCATATTATCTGACGAAAATTCCTATAATTTATATTGCTAATGGGGTTGTCCTTTAATCACATAGTGTTTTAAGGTACTTTTACCCCGCACTACGCAGAGTATCGCGCGTTCAAAAAACAAAATAAACACACTTGATATCGCAAGACACCCCTCCGCCCTTTCCTGATTTATTCCGAAATGGAGGAGGCACCTCCCTTTCGAGCCTCACGATTACCAACTTGTTGAAACAATACTGAAATCTCTCCAGGCATGTCGTCACACGAGAACGCTACGCCGATACGCATCCTGCACAACTCCGCGGGACATCTGATGGGGCCCGCGCGCTGTCTCGGCGGGACTGTGGTCGGGTATTTGGGCGTGAGGGTGTTTTGCTCGAAACCCGCTGCTATTATGGTGAGTTTTATTTTCTTGTTGTAGTGTGTGATGTGAATGTTTTCCACTCCTTTCACACGAGAACTTGATGCCAATGTGTATATGGCTAAGTTACCGGTCGTCTGATGGTACCCGTGTGCTATCTTCTGTCTTCGCCGGCCTGTAGTCTAGTGTGAGTGTATATTGATTTCTTTGAAGATTAAATAAATAAATAAATAATGCCGGACAATCCACAAAGCATCATCTAGCCCCAAGCTAAGTAGAGCTTGTGTTATGGGTACTAGATGACTGATATACATAATACAATAATATGAACAATATATCCAAAAAACTAGGCGACGGGCATCTATAAAATACCAGAAATAAAAATAAACTTGTCTGTATCTTGCTAGAATGTATACTATACTTACATTTATAGACCCATCTATCTTCGTCACTCATTTAATTAATCCTTATTCATACCATCCTAAGATACCTACGATTACTCTACTTTAGATAGCGGCCGGAATTATATCTGATTCCATCAATTATTTTGACGGTATTGACTAATTCATAATAGGAATTAAAAAACTTACAGCTCTCAGATTGCAATTTAACCTTCTTGTTTCCACTCGTGATTTGGAAAGACCAGTATAATTTTGACTCCTCCTTTGTTACAGATCGACACAGTAGGCGGCTGCTCAGTTTTGCTAGGCCTTATTGCAATGGCACAAGACGTAGAATGCCTTTACGCGGGAGTAAAAGCCCTAGTTTGCGTAGTACGCTCGAACAAGGCGGCTCAGGCTGAAATGGACCGGCGGAAAGGGTACCAGACTCTGGCAATGCTATTGAAGAGAAAGAAGCAGCTTCTTAACTCGCATATACTGCATCTGATATTTGGATTGGTGGGGACGGTTGACAGTCATAAGGAAACCTCTTCGATACCCAATTTGACCGCTTTTCAGGTGAGTTGTTAGTTCATTTATGTTACGCAAATGTTATTATGTTGCTGTGTAGAATTTACAAACAGCTATCGTTACAGACGCACCGAATGCGATACTACACTTGTTTAATCACTATAATAATCCTTAGGTTCACAATCTTACAAACACAGAAATCATGATATAAACGCTTTTAAGAATAAGCTCGGACCACTGGTTACGAGACAAAAATATCAAACTAAAAAAAAGTGACGGTATAACAAAATTCAACACTGTATGATATAGACACAGAAGTACAGAAATACAATTTATTTGTAAAATTTATTCACATGTAATTTTTTCATAAGAATAGGCACACATCAGCCATAGCCTGCTCGTATATTAACAAATAAATAAATAAATAACCTCCCATAGATCATATCATTTCAGGATCTGATATGCGAGTTAGAAGTCTGGCTGGGCGCTCCAGGCGGCCTCATTAAATCTCTGCTGGAACATTTGTTAGAGCTCGCGACGGAAACCGCTCACCGCACGCACAACCTACGCACAATGAGGGAACTACAACTAGTCTCCAAGCTACTGTATATTATAAACGAAGTAAAAGTCGTGTGCACAAAGAACGTCCTTGTACAACTGCTGTCGGCGTTGCTCGGCGGACAGCCGAGGCCTAGCGATCTGCTGTGTCTGGGTAAACACATTCACTAACAATATAATTAATAATATGCCAAAAGTTTAAGCTTTCTCCAGTCCTCAGTATGGGATGCGCTAACCACTGCCCAATCAAGTAACTCCTCAAAACTCGGTTTCCATGAGTACTTATTGAGAACCTGAATGTAATAAGTACCCGACCCGACTAGTTAAAAATCTTTGGGACTCTCTTCGGACTATAGCGAGCGCTTAGGCTCTATAATAACAAAAATAATATTTACATACCTTCTTGTACTAATTGACTAATGTAAATAAATAATTATAAATAAATAATGCTGGACAATCCACACAGCAACACCTAGCCCCAAGCTAAGCAGAACTTGTGTTATGGGTACTAGATGACTGTTAAACTTAATACAATATTATTTATGAACGCAGATATATTTCATATACGTTTTATTCCAGGACAATTCATGGCATACACACTCCCTCTACCATCGCAAACTGAGAAGAATACAAATCTGAAAGAAAGCGACTGCGAAAAGGAAAGCGAGGGCGATCAAATAATCCTTCGCAACAAATGCTTCAATGTTCTGCATACATTGCTGTTCACTCAACGGAATCTAGTGAATACTATAGTGTGCGAGGAGATATCGAGAGTGTTGGGTAGGTACCGCTAAACTTTACAACAGAGGTTTATGTTTGGTTTATTTACGGCGTGTTTGGCTTTTGCGGCGTAGAAATCCACCGCTCCAACTCAGCCGACTAGGGGAAGATTGATATTAAACTGTGTTTCAAGGAATGAAATTTCCGGTAAAGTAGGTTGCCGCAAATCTAAAACGGTTTTTTACTAGATCTCGCTCCGACACGGAACGACAACAACCTTTAGAACTGTTAAAATTCGTCGAAAAATTACTATATATAAGTTTCTTCGATATTTGAATTATTTTGTATGTGGTAGGCATGGATTGGCTGCTCAGCTTCATGCAGGAGAATGTCCATCATACGACGGTGCTGTGGGCGCTGCGGATTATGGTGATTCTCTGCTCCGGACAAGGGCAGCAGAATGCTATTATGCAGAGGTAAGAAAAAGAATCTACTAAATTCAGGTCACAGTGGAAAAATAATATACAGCAATAAAATAAGCAGAGCTTTTGTTTAGGAAAATAGAAAGAAATACATTTATTCATAACAACAATATTAGAAAGAAACAAAAACAAGACACAATTATAGAATAAGTACATGCATATAGAAAAAGGCCTTAACTCATGTAATACTGATTAAGCTCCAGTGGGAGACTTAGCCAGCGCTGGTCTTCCGTTAAAGCCCGTATAGGTGATGACACACACGGGCATACGCTATCTGAGATACAAAGAATTTTCTTTTTTTAAATTATCTACAATAATTTTAATTTACCTACTTGATATAGAAGCCTACACCATGTTTAAAATTGAAAACTTTTATCTGTTACATCTTAATCACAAGGTTTGTTATAGGTTTCGCGAAGGGTCCGGCAATGGCGGCTGGCTCCGCCACACAGAGATGATAGCGTCGCCGCAGCAAGCCGGCGTCGTGTTGACCGCGACTGTACACTCGCATTCACATCTGCACATGACTGTACTGCACACGTCTGGATTCACCTTACTGGCTTGGTAAGTCTACGACTGCTTCATACGAAGTTTTAGCACCCATCACTGGTTTATGAGTAGAAATAGCTCGGAGAACGCAGAAAAATCCGTAATGGATAACGAAGCTTCGAGTACAAGGACACTAGTTACTAATATTATCTGACTTATTATTTACCTATCTACGCGTTTTTACTACGAGAGCGAGTACTTTGATGTTATAAAGTACTAGCGGCCCGCCCCGGCTTCGCACGGGTATTAAACAAAAATTTCAGAAATTATACACACGAACACGATGGGTTTCACAGGTTTCATACGGATCTTTACTTTTTTTAACAGCATTGGGGTTTTTGACATTGACTCAACATTCCAAAACTGACACTGGCCATAGAGAAAAAGCAAGCACCGTGCGCTATACAACCTCTTTTTCTATTCTGACGCGCCATAATAGAAAAAGAGGTTGAATATACAGCCCACGGTTCAATTATTGAATTTTTCATGCGGATCCCTAACTTTTTTGAAAATATTATATAGCCTATGTTCATCACGGAAAATTAAGGATTCTAATGGTGAAAGAATTTTTTAACTCGGTCCAGTAGTTTCGGAGCCTATTCAATTCAAACAAACAAACAAACAAACAAACAAACAAACATACAAACAATCAAATCTTTCCTCTTTATAATATTAGTATAGATTTTCTATCGATCTCTATTCGTTGAAATGTGTAATTAATCATTTATCTCTCATAGACTCTCTTTTCTTATGTTATTTTATTAATCTTAAATGTAATTAGAGTTAAGCTATAGGTATGATTTGTTTACTATGTGTCTATAAAGCTATATGATCGTTGCTGCAAGTAGAGCTGTACTTAGCTTCCTGGCACCGCTGAAAACCAACGTTAGGCTGAACCGGTGACCTTTTTCTGTTTCTTTGATTTCCATAGTTATAATCGTTAATTTTGAGACACAAATAAAGATTTTATATTCTATCCTTTACAGGCTGGTTCTTTACCATCTGCACATACCAGAGCTCTACCACCTAATTTTCGGCCTAACCCTCGGCCAGCCGATGCGCAACATCGGACCCGACAAGGCGATGTCGATAGAACGCGTGTGGGCCGCCGCGTGGGGGTCATCGGCTCCCTCTCGGCAACCTTCGGCCGCGGTCGCCGCGAGGATAACGCTCTGCCCCGAAGCAGTGGTCATTCTACTTGGAACCGTCAGAGCGCTGATACATACGGAGCAAGGGAGTCTGCCTGATTGGCTGGTTGATCATCCGTTGGGGATTGTTCAGGTGAGTTTTGAATTACTTTTTATTCAGTTTATTTTTACTCATAGACCACCGTTTGACGAAGCTCACCCACAGTTTAGTTTTACCGATAGACTTCCGTTTGACCTCAATCTGATCTGATGGAAAGTGAAGATGTGGCCGACGACGGTGGATCATGAAGTCTAGAAGACAACTATTCATTCTAGTTTTGAAGAGACCCAGGTTGTAGTTGGTCGGAAAAATAGAAGCAGGCAGCGAGTTCCGCTCCTTTGCAGTGCGAATGATGAAGGTGGAGGAAAATCACTTAGTACGAGTGGAGTAGTATACCCACCAAGTAGGGATGGTATTACAGCAAAGTTGTTAATACTATCAGTTCCCCCGCTTCGCCCCGGCTTCGCACGAGTATATAACGAGAATTTCAAAAATTATAAACGTTGGGTTACATTATTGAAGTTCTCATATAGATCGCTAACTTTTTTGAAAAATTCTATAGCCTATGTTCATCAGGGATAATGTAGTATTCTAATGGTCAAAGAACTTTTCAAATCAGTCCAGTAGCTTCGAACCCAATTCAAACAAACAAACAATCAAATCGTTCCTCTTTATAATATTAATATAGATAAATTCGATCTAGCAATATCTCATAGAGTTCTTTATTTTATTCTCAGGTGCTGTTTTCGCTGTACAACACTCTACCGGACTTTGTCCCGATAATGATGACCGCTGAAGTTTTGACCGCGCTTGCGTCGACGCTCTTCCCCCCGAATTCATCAGATGATATCACTATGCGTGAGTATAAAGTTACCAATCTTTTTTATTACTAACGCTCCGCCCCAGCTTCGCATGGACAACAAAATTTTTTACACTTTGGATTAGATTATTGAAGATTTTATATGGATCCCTAACTTTTTTAAAACTTTCTCTAGCCTATGTTCATCAGTTCGTGTTTTATTGTCAATTTACTTAGTATTGTACTAACTCTTAAGTTTGTGCTATGTATTGTGTGATTAAACTATTTCTTTCTATTTTATTGAATAATACGAGGGTTAACTTATCGATATAGTATCCCGAATCTAAAATCTGACTGAGTCACCAACACATGCACGCATATATCAGACCATCACATATTTGGTTTTACTCAACATACACATTACCAAATCAATATAAATGTTGCCACCATCCACAGCAATATCCGAAAGCGGCGAAAGCTCAGGCGCCTCCACTCCCGGCTCAGAAAAGGACGTGGTGATGCCAGCTACAAGCGCCGCCGGATTGACGCAGCATGCAGCGAGGCAGGCTGTTATGGACTTCCTTAAAGTTATCGTCTTGGATTCCCTGCCGTTGAACGTGACCGGGAAAACTGCACCTGTGAGTCAACCTGTATTTTTTGCCTGCCCATTTACTTACGAACTATAATATTAACATAGAATAACGTAGGCTTTTTGTGAATTACTTTTATAAGTACCTACATATTTTCATATCCTATCCAGAGGAGGGCGATACTGAACGCGGCAGTTTTATAATTTTAGCGTCAGTACCGTTCCATTGTGTTTAAGTTTTTAAATACGTACATGGTAACAAGTGGTCAAATAAACTAGCCATCCTGTATCACCGGGAGACAAGTGGGTGTATAATAATTAATAACTATAATATAGTTGTACACACTTGGCTCTTGTCTTAATCTAATTATAATAACCATTGGTACTGATCTATTCTGCGTCAGTGGGGACGCAGCCTTTAACTTCATGGCTCAGCAGCCCGCAGTGTATCAGGCCTTCGACGAAAGATAATTTCACCGAAAACAGCATACTGCTTAAATGTTGTTCATCACAGTAGTAGTTATTACGACAGCATTTGTGACAAAACCGATATAGTTTATGTAGAAAATCATATTGTTCACATAACAAACTGACAAGCTTGGTTTCTAGACGGAAATGGCGGACTCTGTGCCCTCGTCAATACTTTGTACGCCTTGTAGTCCGTGCTCCGGCTCAAGATCCTACTTTTATAGCGTAATTATGGACATTTTTATATATTAACAACTAACATGTGCTAACTATTTCTTGAGACGCCTGTCTGGGTATATTTTAAAGAACGGTTGCATGTTTCTTTGTTAATGCTGGGCTTGCGACTTGATTGTTTTTACACTGCTATACAAGTATACAAAAGTTTAAGCCAGTGATTAAGTTAGTTCTTTAAATAATAATTAATAATGCTGGACAATCAACACAGCATCACCGAGCCCCAAGGTAAGCACAGCTTGTGTTATGGGTACTAGATGAAGAAACATAAAGATAATTAAAAAGATTTAAAAAAAAATTAAGCCAATCAAATCATGACCAGCGCAAGTAAACAAAATATCTTGTGCCTCGATTACGAACTACAAACTAGGGTCTACTTTTTTTGGTATAGAAAGAATAGAGACTTGTTAGAAAAGGCACACTTTTTATAGTTTAATCGTAAATTCAATCTCATGTGACTAAAACAATAACGTGCTTTCACACGAATCACGCAAATAACATATCTTACGGTTCTATCACAATAGCATTTCTCTCACTCATTTATCGTCAGCGTCGAGACTGCTCAAGTATGGCATCTGTATTTTCCCATTCTCGGTTGCTTGGCCGGGCAAAGTGAGGTCCGCTTGCCTCCCACTACCCTCAATAATTTACTAAACTTTAAACATCATCATTGCCACCCCAAGGTCAAGCCATCTAAAATACAATACCTTCCAAACCACCGTAATTTTTTTATTGTCACTACCGTTAAATCAGTCCTCTGTACAAACAGCTATACTGTAGTCACAGTGTCAATTTTTACGTTGAACGTAAACTACCTAAGCAACTCACAAAAAAACTTCTTAAAATTACGCTCATTTGGTCGCAGGTTCTGGTAAATAAATACTATAATTAAAAACACATTTACTTACACATTATCTTGTACAATACTCAACCTTGAACGTTCGCAGGTGATAGATCTCGTCCTAGACGCGTCACCAGCGAACTCAACAAGTCAACAGCAAGTAGAGTACCAGACGGAGGTACTCACGACGCTCATGGAAAACCTACTGAACACTGAACTGTTTGGGACCGAGCCCAACATATCTAACGTTTGTTATCTGGCAGCGAGGCTCGTCGATAAGCTTTGGCAAGGACAGTTGTCTAGGGATCCTCATGAGGTTAGTGTACAGAGTCTTGGGTTTTTAGGTTATAATTATGGCTCCGTTTCTTGTATTTTATTTATTTATTTATTAGGCCTACGCCTAGCCTATTTTGATATAAATGGTTACCCAAAATTAAGCACAAAAAGCTAATTAATGATGACAGAACGATTATAAAGTTCGCTATTCATTCATACAAATTAAGAACAGAAAAGAAAAAATAAGATTGATAATGTATTTTTTTTATTAAAAAAACATGATTTTCATAATGGAGGCTCGAGCTTAGTCATTCTTTCAATTTAATTTGTGCCTCTAAACTTTAAATAAATAATGCTTGACTATCCACACAGCATCATCCCCAAGCTAGGCAGAGCTTGTCTTATGGGAACTAGATGACTGATATCTTAATACAATAAACAAAATAGATAGATTTGTCTTAAAATACATAATTTTTTTTTATGATCAATGAAAATAACAATTATGTAACTGAACGAAATTAGAACTACATTCTACAATGGAGCTAACTGCAAACTAGTAGAAAATACCCAGAACATTCAAAATAAATATTTTCAGAATGTACATACAAGGCCGTGCCGTGTGGTGCCGGCAAAGAATTTCACCACCCCAACTCTTCCCATGGGTGTCGTAAGAGGCGACTAAGGGAAACACAGCGGGGGGCGGGCAGCAGCGCCTTCTGCAGAACAACTACACCGAACTGCGATCCCCAACCCGCATGCCCAGCGTGGGGATTATGGGCAATAACCCCCAAATAATGATGCCATCTATGGCGCTCATTAGGGGAGGCCTATGTCCAGCAGTGGACTATTATAGGCTGGTGATGTTGATGATGATGTTGTTGACATACAAGGCAGGAATCGAACCCGTAACATGTGTCACAGGCCGGCCTTCGCCCACCATACCATATCGACCTTCGGCTGACTTTATCGTACCTATATCTTACAGGTCTTCGACTTCATAGTGAAGTTAGTAACGCAAGCCAAGAAGAAATCCTCCGTGATATCCCTGGAAGGTTTACACCACTGTTTGAACAGAACGATACTATTCCTGCTCTCTCGGTCAACTGACTCGATCGCCGACCAAATGTCCGTGTTGGAAGCGCTGCATAAACTCACTACTAATAGGTAAGTTCGTTTCTAATACTAATGGTTTTCTGGGTTCAATTTAGCTTACAACCTTTTATAAAAGGTTGTAAGCCAAATTGAACCCACCCACATATAAATATGTACTATGGAACTTATTATGGAAATCGCAGACTGAAAGGAGGTTTGTATTGGAAATTCATAATATTAACAGCATTTCTCCGTTTGACAACCTCGCTGCGTATTAAACTCTTATTTAATACTCTGTTCAATAAAACCAAAATTGCAGGAGTAGAAAAATGAGGTACAGTCATGCTCAGGCGTTGTTACCCAACTGTGCAAGGTTATATTCACCTGGCTCAGCCCGACACTGACGACCTCTGTGGCGCGGTGGGCCAAGGTCCACCTGCAACGCAGGAGGTTGCGGGTTCGATTCCCGCCTCAGGACAAATATTTGTTCAAGATTTCTGGTCGTTTTTATATCTATCTATGTATTCGTATATTATTTATTATGTATATCAGTTATTTAGTACCCATAACACAGCTGCTTAGCTTGGGGCTAGATAATGCTGTGTGAACTGTCCAGCAATATTTTATTTATATATTATTTATACTCACCTCTTTCCAGGCTTCTGATATTCGGCGCGGGTAACCACGAGCTAGAGTTCATTGGGTGCCTCGTGTACTGCCTACTCCAGCTCAGCTCTAACATGAAGATAGCGCTGGATTCCCACATGCGGACCACTTGGCATGTCAATCCGAGCGGCGACCTCGAGTCTAGGGATGACAAACTTACCACACATCAAGGTATTTATTTATTTTAGGGGATTTGTCAGCACGGAAATATATATTAGAAATGTGTTAAGGTATCTGGTGGCTATAATAGTTCAAATAGCAGTAGTCTCTGACAGGTGTGAAGTTAGCTAAAGAACTGTGTGTTCATCAGCCTTCGAAAAATTTACAAATATATGTCTCATAAATTTTCACAGTTAAATATATCAGAATAATTAAATTACCTTGAAGATTCTTCTCTTATGATTTATATTGATATAATTATACAAAATACAAAAACTTAATATTACTTCTTTAAAACCGCAGGTCGAAACCTAATGGCTGGTGCGGCCCGTCGCGTTTGGGAGGAGCTATACGCCTGTAAGAAGCCAGCTATCGAAGAGGTGTTCAAGATAACACTCCTACTGCCCGTGGGGAACGCGCGGGCGCCTGATCTGACCGCCGTCAGGGAACAATTGAACGAGGCTGCGCATAAACTCTGGCTCAACTATATTGATACTGAAAGGAAGGTTAGTGTTTAGGTTCATGTATGAGGCCGGCCATTGAAGAAGTAGATTCCAAATTACACTTACTGCCATTAACAATTGACGAAGTAGTGCATAACAACACGAACAACAACATCAGCTTATAATAGTCCACTGCTGGACATAGGCCTCCCCTACTAACCGCCATAGCTTATTATTTATTTCTCATTTGGGGATTATTGCCCATATTCCCCACGCTGGGCATGCGGG
Organism: Eupithecia pulchellata; assembly: GCA_963931895.1. Taxonomy (NCBI): domain Eukaryota; kingdom Metazoa; phylum Arthropoda; class Insecta; order Lepidoptera; family Geometridae; genus Eupithecia; species Eupithecia pulchellata. Next base: position 3,003,129 of record OZ007530.1, read on the forward strand.
TTGGGGATCCAGAAACAAAGATTGATTCTTTGATTTTTTTTTTACATGTACGAAGCCGTCTATTAAAGAAGTGTTCAATATACGAGTAACACTCACTGCCCGTCGGTAATGCACTTTCGCTATTTACCGTCAATAGACTGAAATACGAAGGACTTTATTTTACCATGTCATTAACAATGCAGAGATTTTATCTAGCAAGAAATTAAAACTTAAAGCTGTAACTAGAACTAACTACTCTTCGTGGAATCATTTTCGGGGAACCTATGCCAGCTTCCCTTAATCCGCTGCAAATATAAACGCTACCAATATTTCCAAAAAGCCATATTTCAACAACACTACTTTTACAGGCGATCTACAGAGTTCCGTGGGAGCTTCACAACCAAATTCAGTCGAAGATACAAAAGGTGACGGGCGGGCTGACGCGCCTCGCCTCTCGGACCAAGGTGAAGAAAGACGACTCCGCGAAGCAACGGCCCAACGTGCCGAAAGACCACGCTATGGCTTATATGCAGGATCATGTACAATTAGTCAGGTAAGCAATATATTCAATTAAAGTTTCCGGGAATCCATTAACAGTCTGTTTAACAGTCAATTAACACATTTTCACCGGTTAATCAGATTATAGACCTGTTAAATAGATTACACATGTTTAAGAGTCAACATATAAAAATATTTGTCATTTTTATAAGGCATTATAGACTTAATGAACTTACAGAACACATCAGTCAATATTCGATGGTAAAGCTTTAGTTTAGTTGTTTGCCTTAAGTTGTGGGTATAGGGTCATTATCTAATAATAATAAATAAATAAATAAATAATGCTGGACAATCCACACAGCACCATCTAGCCCCAAGCTAAGCAGAGCTTGTGTTATGGGTACTAGATGACTGATATACATAATACAATATTATTAAATTAAATAGATAGATATTTTTTATTATACATAGAAAACGACCAGAACCCCTGAACAAATATCTGCAGATCGTACAAATATTTGTCCCGAGGCGGGAATCGAACCCGCAACCTCCTGCGTCGCAGGCGGACCTTCGCCCACCGCGCCACAGTGGTCGTCTATCTATTCACTTGGACTAGCACATTAAGGTAAAAATCCAGCAAAACAGATCACCTCGCGCCTAGCTAAGACCCTAGTTATCCCCTCCCCCGTACATATTTTCTTCCGTTTGTTCTCTGATCTACCAATCAGACTGCCTCTTGCAGTGGGCCTCATTCAGTTAATAACTTTTTGCCATCTTTTCTTTGTAATTGCATCATGTGATTCACTGAAAGTTTGATATGATAAGAAGACCTGCAATAACACAATGAAAGGAGTAATATTATTGAAATTGTTTGTATTAATTTCTACTCCAACTGTGCAATAAGGATTTTTTATTATATTAAACAGCTTATTTTACTTATCAGACAATCGTGGTGCGCGGCTCTCGCCAGCTCAGCCAACACGAGCGCGCACACGACGCGCTACGTGCAAGCGGAGTGGGCGGGCGCGTGGCGCGAGCTGACCCGCGAGCGCGCGCTGTGGGGCCCCCCCACCCCCTCCGCGCTCGACAAGTGGGCGCTCGACAGCACGGAGGGGCCGTGCCGGATGCGGAAGATGCTGAGGCGGAACTATCTCTTCTATCTGCATTATCCGTATCGGCCGGAGCTGGATAATCCTGATAATGTATGTATTTTAGTTCTTATATCTCTATTTATGAATGCCTGGAAGAAATCGTTTAGAGCGATAAGGCCGCCTATTGTACGTTTTTTTAAATTAAATTTAGGTATAAGGTTTTATGAGTGTTTTTTTTTCTTGTAAATGTCAATAAAGTGTTCATTCATTCATTCGATGTATGTTAAACTAACTGTCCTGTTGTTAATGAAACTCTAATAGTCTAATCTCTAATAAATATTTTTTTAAATTGGTCCTGTAGTTTCGGAGCCTATTCAGACAAACCAACCAATAATCAAATCTTTCCTTATAATAATATTAGTATAGAGAATTCCAACATAACCTTCTTACCAAACTCCCTTTTGTTCTTATAACTTGTTTTCAATCGTCATTTTATTTCCAGAAACAATTGAAGTACAAGGTGGCACAAAGCTTGGACAGTAAGGAGTATTACCGCACCTACCAGCAATGGCGGGCGGCGGGCAATGACCTCGGCGAGGCAGACGGAGTGGAGTGCTCCGATCTACAGACTTACGAGGAGGAGATCACTAAGTGAGCTCCATTTTGAGGATTAGTTACAAATATCTCGGCTTGATATAAAACATTAGAGAGAGAGGGTATTCTTCGTTTCTGAGTTCCATTATGGGAAGCTATTTTTAATGCCCCTTTTCGTAAAGTATTTACTGTATTCGTCAGTTCAGTATTTGTTGATAGACTACCTGTTTTTATTGATGACTGTAACTTTTTCAAAAATATTCTGTAGATAGGCTCAGGGAATATGTAAGATTCTAACGGTGAAATAATTTTTCAAATCGCTCCAGTAGTTTCGGAGCCTATTCAATTCAAACAAATAAACAATCAAATCTTTCCTCTTTATAATATGAGTATAGACTATAGATCGATATAATATTGACATTGTCATTTTGTTAACAGTAACAGCAGAGATACCACGTCAATGGAAGTGACGAACGAGGAAGGGTCACCATCAGATCTCGTTAGTAGCGGCGTGGTCAGCCGCGGTAACAACCACAGTTCTGGAGATGGTTAGTCTTGACCATTCCTCTTTAGCAAGAATACAAGAATTTATTTGTAAAAATATTATATATATTTTACATGTCATTTATATATAACACGTATTTACATTAGCTGCCTATGTGTGCTTTTGTCATATGCTACATAGCCTCTCTACATAGGACAACTTTAACGACAAAATAAATAATAATTATAATAATGCCGCACACTCCACACATCATCACCTAGCCATAAATAATGCCTGACATTTTCACACACCTCAAAAGTTTTGGTATTTAGTATCTAAACTATTATTACTAGATAAACAATCTATCATATAAATAAGCGGCGATCCGCCCCGGCTTCGCACAAGTATTTTAATAAAAATTTAAAAATTATCCTTGGATTACATTATTGAACTTTTCGGAACTTATTATAAAATATTTTAAACCTTTTCATCAAGGATTATGTAGGATTCTAATGGTGAATGAATTCTTTAAATTGGTCCATAAGTTTCGGAGCCTATTCAATCAACACCTATTCAGACAAACACCTAACCAATGTGCAAGCATTATACCACTTCCACTACCCATTATAAAACTAGCAATAAAATTAATGATAGACAATAATACAATTATAATGTGCCAACAGCGAATGAAGACGGCCCGGACGGCGAGGATGAAGATGAGCAGCAAACGCCGCCTCCGGACAACCAGACGCTGCTCCGGCTGCTAGAGCATCATGAGAAGGTCAGATTATGCACAGTTCAAAGACAGCAGAAAGCAAAATCTGGGATTTATGTATTTTTCTGCTAATACAAAATCCACAGCCCTTATATACTACTTAATACTGAAGTTTGTATGCAGCTAACTCAATTGTTTCTTAATACTTATACTAATATGTATTTACATTTTATAAACTACTAGCGACCCGCCCCGACTTCGCACACACTTAACCAAAATTTAAATTTTCATGCGCATTCGTAACTTTTTGAAAATCTTCTATAGCCTATGTTCATCAGGGAAAATATAGGATTCTAATGGTGAAAGTATTTTTCAAATCGGTGCAGTAGTTTCGGAGCACATTCAATCCAAAAAAACAATCAAATCTTTCCTTTTATAATATGAATGAAACTGAATGCTCCCCTCAATAGAAAAAGATAAATATACACTTATTCAGCAGAAGTGAACGAATAAATTAATATTATAATATGTTTTTCATTCAACAGATCTCCCATATGTTCCGCTGCGCTAGAATCCAAGGTCTCGACACTGTGGAGGGCTTGCTCCTATTCGGGCGAGAGCACTGCTACGTGATAGACGGCTTCACCCTCCTCAAGAACAGAGAGATCCGAGACCTGGACAGCTGCCCGGACGACTACGAGCCGATCCTGCCGAGCCAGGGCATCCAGCGCAGTAACCAGCGGCAGTGCTCCAAGTTTCTGTACGAGGATATCAGGTATACTTTTTTGTTTATTATCTTTTGGTATAGTATAGACAATAAGGAAAGTGCCGATGGACACGTTCTTAGTGATATGTTTTTATAAAATTTAGATAAAACAAAATTACCTATTAGGCAAATGTATGGCTAGATTAAATATGATAGAAATCCATAAAAATTAAAAAAAATACCTTTTGGTGGCTTTTGTATCGCCGGTTCACCACCGAAGATGCGGCGGTATAGTTCGCCACTTATCCTTGCAGTTGCTAAGAACTGTAGGATTTTCTTTGGGGTAATTTAGGTATACTTACTGGAATATTATCATTATCAGCCCATGTTAGTCCACTGCTGGCCTCCCCTAATGAGCGCTATAGCGCCCTGTCTTCAGCTTGTCGCATCCAAAATATTATATCCACTGGAATATTACAATAAAGCCAAAATAAAGTACCATAAATATTGTAGATGGAAAACTTTACTGAAAAAAAAGACATTATTTTAAAAACATTTATAGTTTTTTAATAGTTACACGTTTGAACCGGGAAAAGAATCCGCTACACGGAAAGAATACATATTTGAAGATGATTTTGGAAGGTTTCGTTTCTTTTTTCAGAGAGGTCCATAAGAGAAGATACTTACTGCAGCCCATCGCTTTAGAAGTTTTCTCGAGCGACGGCAGAAATTACTTGCTCGCTTTTCCAAGAAAAGTGCGAAACAAGGTAACATAGATAAATACTATTCTCATACAAATAATAGCAAATCATAGTTAAAATATGCTTAAATTACAAATCACTTTGGTATTACGTTTGTATGGGAAATTCATCTGTCGCCTGAGCCTTCAGGCGCTAAACTAGAGAGAGAGAGAGCAACTCTAGTTGAAGTAACTATTAACTTTTAAATATATTTCATATAAACTTCTTAAACTAGATCTTTAAAGCACAGATTAAGTTAAACGCTTTTTATTTTAATGGATTACAAGATTGATATCCTTGTAAAAATACCACCAATGTACCCCATTTAATGAACTGTGCGTTGCAGAAGCAAATAAAATCTTTATCTATCTTTCTATCTTAATAAAGGTCCACCTTTTCCAGGTGTATTGTAAAAATACTACCAATATACCCCATATAATGTACTATTGTGCGTTGCAGAAGCAAATAAACTCTTTATCTATCTATCTAAATAATGGTACACCTTTTCCAGGTGTATTGTAAAAATACTACCAATATACCCCATATATTGTACTACTGTGTATTGCAGAAACAAATAATATCTTTATCTATCTAAGTAAAGGTACACCTTTCCCAGGTGTACAGTCGTTTCACAGCGCTGGCGACTGGTATGGCGGACAGCGCAGCCGGCTCCGTGGCGGGACAGAAGCGGGGCGTGGCGGTGGAGCAGGGGGGAGGGCTGCTCGCCTCGCTGATCGGAGACACGTCCGTCACTCAGCGGTGGCTGGTAAGCACCACAGAGCATATTATAATCACTACGTTGTAAGCACTGTCATTAACGTCACCAGAAGTATAGAAGAAGGCAGTTTGCCCAGAATGCTAGCAGCGTTTCCACGTTGGACGGCGATAACCAAAATAAATGCCAGTATTATTTGATTCATACATTTTGAACTGACTTGTCAAGAGTGGGGGCCATATTAATTTTATTATTCAGTAAACCTAGTGATTAGACCTTCAGGTGGTTACATTTTGGTCCTTATAATAATAATAATAATAATAATAATGCTGGACAATCCACACAGCATCATCTAGCCCCAAGCTAAGCAGAGATTATGATACTGTAGTATTGCAAACATAAATTTATTATACATTGGCCATATAAGTAGTCTCTAATTGCAATCTGATTATTGTAGAGGGGCGAAATATCAAACTTCCAATACCTGATGCACCTGAACACGCTAGCTGGTCGCTCCTACAACGACCTGATGCAGTATCCCGTATTCCCCTGGATCCTTGCGGATTACGACTCTCTAGAACTGGACCTGAATGATCCGGCTACCTTCAGGGATCTGACTAAGCCGATGGGCGCGCAAAGCCCCGATCGGTTGGAGCAGTTTAGGAAACGGTATAAGGTACGCTAATAACTTGAGTTTCCTATGAAAATTTAGCTGCTTAATCGAATATAAATGAATTCCCAGAAGTGCTTTCCTTATTCTATAAAATATCCTATAAATATCTATTAACATTACAAAGATTGTTAATTTTTAACAACTTATAATTAAACTAGATTTTTGATTATCACTTTATCATATACAAAAAAATATCTGTCAATGGAATATACGGTCATCCAGCACTCATAACACAAGCTCTACTTAGCTTGTGGCTAATAATGCTGTCTGAGTTGCCTAGCATCATTGCATTATTATCTTTGAAAGCCAGTGATAACTATCTATGTAAGTGCATATTTTTTGCATTCGCGTTCATACCTGTAAACAAAAATAAGCTGCAGTTAGATGAAAACGTCAAAAGGCCCAACACAATCCGCTGTTTCAGGAATGGGACGACCCGCACGGCGAAACGCCCCCTTACCACTACGGAACCCACTACTCCTCCGCTATGATCGTATGCTCTTACTTAGTGCGGATGGAACCGTTCACACAGCATTTCCTCAGACTACAAGGCGGGCATTTTGACCTGGCAGACAGAATGTTCCATTCTATAAAGGAAGGCTGGAATTCAGCGTCACGACATAATATGGCTGATGTGAAAGAGCTGATACCGGAGTTCTTTTATTTGCCAGAGTTTCTGGTCAATTCTAATAACTTTGATTTAGGTAAGTTGTTTATCATAGACATATTCAAGGTTGGTGTTAGAACGTAGTGGTTTTATTCTCTTTGGTTAGTGTATAATAAAGCTTAGGGGATGCCCGTTACTTCTTATTTAATTTTCGCTATGGTCTTGTAATCGTTTGTAAGTTATTTTAAGTCGAATTCGTTGCTAAATAAATAAATGTGTGAATCGTATTTCAGGCCACAAACAATCAGGCGTAGCACTAGGCGACATTGTCTTACCACCTTGGGCCCGCGGCGACCCACGCGAGTTCATTCGCTTGCACCGCGCGGCCCTAGAGTCGGACTACGTGTCGCATAGACTTCACCACTGGATAGACCTGGTGTTTGGGTACAAGCAGCAGGGACAAGCGGCTGTGGAGGCCTGCAATGTGTTCCACCATCTCTTCTATGAAGGGAATGTGGATATTTACAAGTAAGTCTACTCGTAGATAGATCTGCCATCATCGCGCAGACTTATATTATCTGTGTATGTGGAAGTTTTCTACGTATCTTGCGTGATACACATTGCTGATGCAAAAGTATGGTGATAAATTTATCAGTTTAGGCGAGCAAACTGATGTTTTTGTGCACATGGGCACACTAAGACAGTCATCCGCGTTTTCCTACACTCCGTATCTGCATTTTCAGTTACTGTGCAATATCTGCTTTGTTATATCTACCCCTAGCACTAGGAGTTGTTCTCTAAGGTAGAATAGAAAAAAATTAAGTTACTTTGTAATCCAACGTGTAAATTATTTGAAATTCATTCCTTCAACATTAATAATGTATGCAATGTATGATGTCATAATTGTCTGTTTACCAAGAACAATCCCCGTGCTTTGCCTACTGGGCCCTATTACCACTACACATTACTTCAAGTATGTTCAAGGTACTAGCGAACCATCAATATTTATAATGGTAACACTGATCCTAAATAATTGTCACTAGTTCATTATTGGTACTTAAAATACAAAGGCATGATTGTCAAAAAGTAGTTTAAAAGTATCCTAGGAATCTCATCAATAATTATTTTCACTCACAGCATCGACGATCCTCTAAAGAAAAACGCCACAATCGGCTTCATCAACAACTTCGGACAGATACCCAAACAGCTCTTCAAAAAAGCGCATCCAAGCAAGAAGATGTCTCAAAGAAGCTCCACGATTTTGGACCCTAACAACATCATACCGTCTCAGGGCATCACGCCTCCTGAGAAATTGTTCTTCCACAATCTGGAGAATCTAAGGCCTTCGCTGCAACCAGTCAAGGGTACGACTTTATTATAGATACTCTGTGTTTTAAGTACAGCTCCTTATGGAGAGTTAATTGACGATGTTCATGTGATATGACTTCAATACTTAATTTACTATGTACTACTATTGTCCACCCACAACGGCATAAGACTTTCTTTGTTTTTGCTATTCTTTTTGCTATTCTTTTTGTATCTGCGCCAGGCTGGGTGTAAGATGCGACGATTTTAGTCAATAGTTTTTTAGCTACTTCTTATAAATAAATTTGGTTTAATGTGGCCAATTGTGCCATTATAGATATAATTAGTATTAAGATCATTTACAATAAGATCCTTTATTGGTATTGATGATGCATTAAAGAAATATTATATTCTATTAAAACTTGGTTCAAGGTGCCTAAATTATTTATCTTTGTAATCATTTTGGGCGATACTTTCTCACTTCTCAGGCCGTCAAATCTCGCCAGTACTTTCATGAATCAATTTATTTTTCCAGAAGTAAAAGGCCCAGTCGGACAAATCCTGTACACAGACAAAGCGATCCTAGCAGTAGAACAAAACAAGGTCCTTATGCCTCCCACATACAACAAATACGTGGCGTGGGGCTTCGCAGACCATTCGCTGCGGATCGGAAACTATGATAACGACAAGGCGGTGTTCGTTTGCGAGACAGTGGCGCAGGCGTGTGGGGAGATTGTCACTTGTGTGTGTCCTTCCGCGAAGACTATTGTCACTGCTGGGACAAGTACGGTGAGTTTCGATAGCTATCGTATATAGAAACTATGATAACGACAAGGCGGTGTTCGTTTGCGAGACTGGCGCAAGCGAAATTCGCGATGGGTGAAGGTCCGTCTGCAACGCAGGAGGTTTTAGGTTCAATTCCTGCCATGGGCCAAATCGTACGTCGTGTTCTATGTACAATAAACAATTCTAAGTATTTATGAATTATTTATTAAAAAAGAAAATTACAACATTCAACAGAATAAATTTATTACACCTAGTATTAACATATCTATTTCCTAAAATCTAAGCTGTCACCCTTCCTTCTGGTGACGAGTGCCGAGTGCTATCTAGATAGATAGCAACTTTTTCGGCACTCTCCTACTAACAACTATACTTAATACAATAATACATGGATATGTAATATATTTTTTCAAGTATATCAGCCATCTAGTACCCATAACAAAAGCTCTACTTAGCTAAGCAAGATACTATGACGATTGTCCAGCATTATTTGTTTATATCTAAAACTTTCCTTACATTTGTATATAATTCGCAGGTGGTAACAGTATGGCAATACTGGGCACGGCGCCGTCGGCTAGCCGTGAAGGTGTGTCTGTACGGGCATGAGGAAGCCGTCACCTGTCTCGCAGCCAGCCCGGCTTACAACCTGCTCGTCAGCGGCAGTAGGGATGGACAGGTTTGAATATATCATCTTTACTACTATTATACTAATTCATCTATTCGTAACGAATACATCCGACAGAGAACTAAAGTCATCGACATAGCTCAGAGAATTAGCAAACTGAAGTGCCAGTGGGTCGGCCATATATCGCGAAGAACCGATGACCGCTGGGGTAAACGTGTTCTTGAGTGGAGACCGCGACTCGGTAAACGTAGTGTAGGACGCCCTCCTGCCAGGTGGGCTGTGAAAATGCGATCTGCAGGTGCTGGATGCGACAAGCTGAAGACAGGGCGCTATGGTGCTCATTAGGGGAAGCCTATGTCCAGCTGTGGACTAATATGTATCATCATCATCATCACCAGCCTATAATAGTCCACTGCTGGACATAGGCCTCCCCTAATGAGCGCCATAGATGGCATCATTATTACTATACATATATACTATGAGCGCGGTGCAAGCATGCAGCGCGCGTATACAGTAAGTAGCTAGAAAGGTATATCTACTGAGCTACGTACACAACACAACACTACCCTAGACAACAATCCCAGCAACTACCCCCAAGCACATTGGGTGGTGGTAAAATTGAACAAATAAACTTGTAATGGTGAATTATACAGGCTTGCTTTTATTTATTATTTCATGATAATAATAAATCATTTATTTCAGGCAATATAAGAACAGTTATGAATAGTAAAAACTTATTCTAGGGCCCATATCAACGAATACCTTACACAGACTAACATACATAAAAATATAAAAAGTCTTAAGAACTAAATGGTACACAGTAGGTACGGCGCCGTGTGACGCATCAGGGTATCATCTGTCGACGGTGCACGGCGGTGCATATTGGGTGGTGGTAAATTTGAACAAATTAACTTGTAATGGTGAATTTTACAGGCTCGCTTTTACATATTGTTAACACTGAGATACTTAAACTTGGTTTGTAATTTCAGGTGATAGTTTGGGACGTGGAGAGAGGCGCCTTCGTCCGTCAGCTGGTACCGCCGCAGATGGCAACACCACAGCCGCCTGTGTCCGCCCTTGCTATAGACGACCTCACCGTAAGTTATTATCAAAGTTTTACAGGGTTATAGGTAGATGATCAATAACCTCGGTGATTGGGTAGATCAAGACAAACAACTTTTGTTCTATGACTTTGTCTAATCAATGATTTGAAGAGATATGAAGTCGAAATTATGCCATCCAGACGCGACGACATAACGAAATCGAAATCTCGAAATCATGTTTTTTAAAATATGTGTGGATCTACTATTAACTTATTTTGTCTATCGCCCCGTGACCACGATCGCAAAACGATGGAAACTGGGAAAATACAACAAAAAGTACTTGATCAGTTCCCGATAAATAGTTAACTTTTTATTGACAGGGTGATATAGCGACTTGCAGCGGCAGCTGGCTTTACGCGTGGTCGATCAACGGCGACCTCCTAGGGTCCATCGACACGGCGGGCGGCCGGGAGCGCACGCAGCAAGTGTTGTGCGTCGCCTTCAGCCAGACCAGGGAGTGGGACCCGCTCAATGTCATCATGACTGGATCCACGGACGGCGTTGTCAGGGTAAAGTGCACCTTATTGTATCTACTTTAAGGTACTATGTATAATGGCAAACAATGCCTTACTTTGGAATCGTGAAAATAAGAAGGGAAGGTAGCCACAATTCACTGGAGACGACGATCAAAGAAGGCAAATAATGTATTGTAAATCATAGAAATAGAAAATCTTTTTTGTGTCACAACACAAAAGAGAAAGTACTCAAAGAAACTCAAAAAGGTAATACTGGTTAATACTGCTATGGCACTAGTACCATAGCAGCGCTGTTTGCAACGGTGTCAGAGTGTTAAGTACAGTTTTACTCGCAACACCAATCACATAGCTATATAGATACATAGTAGTCATGACTATAACCTCATTTTATTTCTACAGATGTGGTCCATAGATTACGTTGTAGAGAATTCGGAAGAACCAGAGAGCATTGACATCGGCAACGCTGAGCCGGCTTCATCTATGGAGGTAAAGATAAAGCTACAAATTATACTTTCAATCATACGTTTCTTTGTGTGCTGTGAGAAATATCAACAATGTAGAAAGTATTTGGTAACAAAAAGCACCACATGGTACAATTTAAACGTCATTTGTTACGTTGAGCGCGCTGGAATGACCCATGTTCACACTTATCAAAGAACCCTTTGCCTCATTTAGAATATATCTAGTATTTGGTAACAAGTACAAGAAGGTACACAAACTCATATTAATACAAAAGTAAAAAAAAAACACTAGTGGGACAGACAATACGAGACCTAAACTAGTGTAAATACTGTGTTTTAGGAGCCTTTAGGAATAACTTTGTGCACCTTGTAGTGTTGATTATCAGGATTAAAATCACCGAAAATTCATCTTGGTTATCAGGTTGAAAAAGAACTGTCACAAGTAAGCGAGGATAAAACAGAAGAGGCAGAAATTGAGGCAAAGAGTGAGGAGCAGGCAGCGAGAGACGCAGAGTGCGACAGAGAGGCAGCTATCAAACGAGTCGAGGCGCTAGTCAAGCAGATGAGCCTATCGCAAGAACAGGAGAATGCTGGTATGTTTGTTACTTAAGGCTCCGGCGACGGATGAATTTCCCATACAAACGTAACACCAAAATGTTTTGTAATTTGAGCATATTTTCACCATGATCTGCTATTATTTGTATTAGAATATATCTAGGTTCCTGTCACAAGCTTTTTTTGATAATACATACCTATCGAACCTTAGTGGGTTCACGTCACGTTTAACAAGCGATTCTTGCGTGATAAACAATGTCTAAACCAATAACAATTTCCCACAGGAAGCATAACGAAATCCGGCTCAGAAAGCTCCCTATCCGAAGCGTGTGAAACATCCGCCAAAGAATCCGCTCAGAGACATGACGAAAAAGACACCTGTAGTGATAACGACGAACATTTCCAAAATGACGTAGCAACTGGTGACGTAGCCGCTGATGACGTAGCAAGTGATGACGTAACACAAGCTGATGACGTCATAGACTCGTGTGATGAGGCTAAGACAGAGTGTGACAATGAGAAGGACTCTGATAGAGAAAAGGATGAGCATCGAAACAAACTGCAGAAGCAAGGGAATGTTGTGTTGCGGCGGAAGTCGAAAACCAATCCGCTTTATAGGAAAAGTAAGTAGAAACCATATGTAGTTTTATTATGTAACAGAACCATATCAGAACTAGTATTTACAATTGAGCTCACTGCAGACTGTTTCTAATAATCTACAGGTAGCTGAACTGATCTATAGCATAGCATAGCGTGTGTGTGTAACAATGTTAATTCAAATTGTAATTTCTCCATTTTTCACACGGAAGCATGGAGAAATATCATATACCAATTTACCAGGCTAAAACTGCAGGTTTTACCGATTCTGGATACGGCAGTGGACCGCCAGTGCCCTTTTATTTTTATTGCACTTATTGTTTCTAATGGATCTGCACTGCACCCATTTTTATTTATTAAAAAAATATTCTCTTTCTGTCTAGGTGGCGGCAGCATAGGCGATTCGACCGAGTCCGGCTCGATGGAGACCCCGCACGTTTCCATAGAAACGGCGCCCGAGGGCGGACTCAGGACCAGCAAGTCAGATACCAGCCTCACTGAGTCCTTCGTGGTCGTATCTGCACCGGTCTCGCCCGCCCATGTGACCAAACCCAAACCGCCTATCACTACGATAGATACAGGTACTGATAAATATAATAATGCCGGACAATCCACACAGCATCATCTAACCTCAAGCTAAGCAGAGCTTAGCTTAGCAGAGCTTAGCTTGGGGCTCATTGCTCTTAGTTCACCGGTAGGCGACCGGTGAACCGTCGTAACTTGACACCTGCCGGCCAAAACTCTGCGCTCATGAAGGTCGAAAGATGTCTAGTTATAACCCTCACTATAAATGAATTGATGCTCACATTATGGCGAGATTCCAACTTTTCGACGCGAAGCGAAAATTCGGTCTTCACCTGCAGATTTGTTCAGGGTGTTCTGGTCGTTTTCTATGTATAATATATATCTATTTATGTAATAATATCGTATTATGTATATCAGATATCTAGTACCCAACACAAGCTATAATAATGCCGGACAATCCACATAGCATCATCTAGCCTCAAGCTTAGCAGAGCTTGTGTTGTGTTAATATAAAAACATTTATTCAGACACAGGTACACAGACAAAAATATTATAAAGCAGCATCTTTATATATCTGAATGTACTCGTCCACAGCCTTTGCATTATAAAGCATAATCGTGGTTGAGTTCCAGAATTGAATTCGCCGTGTTGGCATAGAATTTCACCACCCCAACTCTTCCCGTGGGTGTCGTAAGAGGCGACTAAGGGAAACACAGCGGGGGGCGGGCAGCAGCGCCTTCTGCAGAACAACTACACCGAACTGCGATCCCCAAGCCGCATGCCCAGCGTGGGATAATCCCCACGCTGGGCATGCGGCAATAACACCCAAATAATGATGCCATCTATGGCGCTCATTAGGGGAGGCCTATGTCCAGCAGTGGACTATTATAGGCTGGTGATGTTGATTTTGATGATGTTCCAGAATGCTCGGTGACGTGGAAGCGGCGCCTGGTAGCCCGCGGTCGGCTGACGATGCACACGGCGTACGAGCGGCGCGACAACGCGAGCCCCGCCTCCGTGACCGCGCTGTGCGCCGCGCGCGCCGGACGCGGCCTCGCGGTCGGGGACGCGAGGGGGCGGGTGAGTTTATATGTAACTAGCGGTCCGCCCCGGCTTCGCACGGGTATTAAACAAAAAATTCAGAAATTATACACACTAACACGATGGGTTTCACAGTTTTCATACGGATCCCTTACTTTTTTTAACAGCATTGGGGTTTTTGATATTGACTCGACACTCCTTAACTGACACTGGCCGTAGAGAAAAAGCAAGCACCGTGCGCTATATATTCAACCTCTTTTTCTATTATGACACGCCATAATAGAAAAAGAGGTTGAATATACAGCGCACGGCTTAATTATTAAATTTTTTATTCATGCAGATCCCTAACTTTTTTGAAAATATTATATAGCCTATGTTCATCACGGAAAATTTAGGATTCTAATGGTGAAAGAACTTTTCAAATTGGTCCAGTAGTTTCGGAGCCTATTCAATTCAAACAAACATACAAACAATCAAATCTTTCCTCTTTATAATATTAGTATTGATATTAGTATAGATTAGGGCCGCAGAGAGACAAACCCTTATGTCTAATCTTTATCTAGCTGTAAGTTTGCCTAAGATTGTAAAAATATAATAAATATAATCCTGTTTCCAGATATTCCGATGGTCGGCTCCCGACATGACGACGGCGGCGGGCGCTAAGGGCGGCCCCGCGGATCATTGGATCAGAGACGACACTGCCCCACATTGCACTCAGTGCCAGGTTAGTTACCTAACCACTAACTTTACGCTAGACTGTGACTAAGATCGCAAGACTTTGACTAAGTTCCGAAGACATGGATGGACGCCCTCCGGCCAGGTGGGATGACGATCTGCGAAAGACTGCTGGCAGATGCTGGATGCGACAAGCCGAAGACAGGGCGCTATGGCGCTCATTAGGGGAGGCCTATGTCCAGCAGTGGACTAATATGGGCTGATGATGATGATGGATGGATGTTTGTTACTCTTTCACGCACAAACTATTAAACAGATTTTTATGAAACTTGGTACACAGATAGTTATGATGATGACCAGTAGCCTTATTGTCTAAATTGAAATCCATTACCAGTTGTAGACCCAGTCAGAATGTTGTCAGTATTGTCTAAGGTATTCAATTGGTCTTCGGTTTCAGCTATTTACACAATACGAAAGTGACAATCGAAGTCCAGGCTAGGTTTGAAAAGCCAAACTGAAGCCGATAACGATTACCAGTTGAGTTAGACATAGAGCCGCAGGTCATAAGCTATATTAAATAGTGCATGTTATGGGCCACTTTTTATCCCTAAAATCCCAGGCATCGGGAGTTACGCGGTGATGATGTATAAAGTTAGCCTATCAATAACCCTCTGTCCCCTTTCAAACTAACTTCCTAACTTCCTCACGTACCCTCAGGTGAGATTCACGGCGCTCGAGCGGCGCCACCACTGCCGTGAATGCGGCTCTATATTCTGCGGCCGCTGCACGCGCTACGAGGCGCCAGTCAGGAGGCTGCGAGCGCTGCGACCGGTGCGCGTCTGTCAGCGCTGCCACAACAATATACAGGCTAGGAAGGACTGAACCTACTGTGAGTTACCTACGATCTCACTCAAATATAATATGACGACTTCTGTGGCGCGGTGCCAAACCGAAACTTTTTTTTTATCTATACATTTTTATTAACTTTTAGCCCGTCAGTATTTGTGCAGAATGTTACATTACTGGGGTTAGATACTTATTAAGAAGTGTCCTTGCGAATATTTCCTCATCATCGTCATCATCATCACCAGCCTATAATAGTCCACTGCTGGACATAGGCCTCCCCTAATGAGCGCCATAGATGGCATCATTATTTGGGGGTTATTGCCCATAATCCCCACGCTGGGCATGCGGGTTGGGGATCGCAGTTCGGTGGAGTTGTTCTGCAGAAGGCGCTGCTGCCCGCCCCCCGGTGTGTTTCCCTTAGTCGCCTCTTACGACACCCACGGGAAGAGTTGGGGTGGTGAAATTCTATGCCGACACCACACGGCCTTGCCGACACCACACGGCCTAGGCCAGGCCAGGCCGTGTGGTGTCGAATATTTCCTATTGTATCAAAAATGAGCATACTTAAATCTAACAAGATAAAGAGGATAGTTGCTACTAGAGTGGCCTAAAGTGTGCAGATTATCAACGCGATGTTCAGCATCCCTCGGTATGCCGAAGTTCCCCGAACGCTGCGGAATGTCTTATAAACAGCACTGAATAAAATCCGGATGGATGGATTGCGGATGGATACGGATTTGGATTATGGTGCTTTTTACCAGTTGAGACATACCTTTACTTACTTTATTTTTTATTGCAGGTCAAGATCTCGCTGCAAGATCATAATGGGAATGAATCAATAAAACGAAACTAAACGTGTGGCTGGATTGGTACACAGCTGTCATATACATATTTTCCATGTAATGTATAATTTTCTCCTGTTGTCTAAATAGCTTTTTAGGACATGATGTAGATGTTTGATTTCACTATTAGTATTGTTAAAAGCGCAGGCAGATAATGTAATAAACACAGGATTTTGTACCCTAACTGACTTTCCGATTCGCGCGGTGTAGTTCGTTCATTTAGGTAATTTCGTAGGTAAAAATCTAGCGTGAGATGCCTTGAAAACAAAAATGTGAAGCACTTATAAAAATGAGTAGAGTAAATTTGAAAAGCGTATTAAAAAATATTCTAAATAGGTCATCGACCGAGAGTTGTAGGCTCTTGAAAAAAAATGATATAATGTATTATTTGTAATATAGTTATTATCAATATGCTAATGAGAAAATATCTCCTACAATAAATAAAGATTTCCATCTTAGTACAAATGGGAAAGAGAACCGTCTTCTAAATATATACTCTATATAATAAAATATATACTTCCATAACTTTTGTATGATCATTATTATCGATCGTAGAATGGTTATTTTATATTTACCAAAAAGCGATGAAAATCATTTTGTAAGTGAACTTAAAAATTTGTACATACAGAATATCAAAATGCCAATTTTGAGGAATCTTTGATAGAAATCCATTATACTTGTTAGAGATATGGTCTATTCTGGTTTTTGATCTATTATTAGAAACACATTATAGTAGAATCTCATGTTCTTATTTGTTTAAGAAAAATTAGCAGGTAAAGTTGATATTGCAGATAATATTTCGCTAATTATTCTGCATAAGTTAAACTTTCATAAACGTTTTTTTTTTAATAATTTGTTATAATCAAAATAACTATGTAATCATATTTTTTATTGCTAAATGCTTTTTAATATGGAATATTTCGCACCCCATATTTCGCTTTTTGATACCTATTTTAATCAAATATCTAATTAATATTTTGGTGCTGCTTAGTTTTCTGTCATACGTGAATCAGTATTAGATGGTATTAGTAAATTGCGTAAGGTAACATTTTTATTTATTATAATATTTTTATTTATTTTTAAATCAATTAAAATGTTTGCTATTTTACTATGCAAAAGATATTCATGTCTTATGGTTGACGTATTATGGGTTTGTTTTTTGAATTGTGATATAATTTAGTCAAATTGTTTTCACTCAGGAAGTTATCATTCCAAAATCGAGATGGAATTTGATGTGAATAAAACATAGTAGTACTAGTCATATTTTTATATGTTCTATTGTAGTTATATGTAGTAATTATGAACTGTCGCTTAGCTTAAACCACTAGTATGTGTTAGTTAATATAAGTTATACATTAACCCCATATCAATAGTCCGCTGACTTAAAACAGTTGCTAAATAGTGTTTTCTCACTCTGTCTTATGTCAATAGTTAAAGATAGAAATAGAAATAAGTGTTTTAATTTAGCGGGCTGAATGAGGGGGTAAGATATAGTTATCTTATTGCATTTGTAGATAACATTCCTAGTCTTAGAGAGCTGATCTCTGTGTTTACCTAGCTGTGTCTATACATTATACCGATGTAAAATATATATACAATCCCTCACATTGGTTTAAATAAAATGTTAATGAAGTAGCGAATTGAACCTTTTGCTCCTGTGTTAAATGGGATAGCTACGAAAAAAAATATCTATGATATTTATTGGCTGTTTATATTTCGTAAACATTTGTACGGTAACACAACCAATAACCGTGCTTTGTCGTATACTAAAACTAGCTTATGCCCAAGGTTTCGCACGCAATTTTTTTGGAATAAAAAGTAGCCGATATTATTCCAGGTTTCTAGATCTTTCAATTTCCATTCAGTAGTTTTGTTGTCTTCAGTAATTTCAGAACGGCACAAATATTTGCCTTTATAATAATAATAGGATAATGAATAAATTAAAAATATTAACCGAATATTAATTAGTACACTTTCAATGTTAATGGAAGCTACAGTTTGTGGACCTGTAGGGGAAGCCCGGGCAAGACGAATATGTTAAGGGAAAGGCTAAAAAAAACACACAAATTTCTAATCAACAACAGTGTTTTTATTATTAATTTGTACTTAAGTTAATCATCTTTGGAAAATGCTAGGAAAAACTTTGAAAGTTAAACAACTACTTAATACATTTTTAAGATCACGAAAAAGTGCCCATTATTCGTTTTGCCCGACCCCCCCCCGGGTAAAACGGATACACTTCCAGGGCAAAAAGGATAGGTGCAGTAATTTATCATTAGCTTTTTTAACTTTTTAATGGAATTTTTAAAGGAATTCCAAATATAGTAGCGGTAGATTTAATAGCTTCTTTAACATCTTTTACAGCTTTCTGAAGTAATTTTTCTGACCATGCTCCTCGATTACTTTTGCGTTTATTTAAACACCATCTAAAACAAAATAATCATGTTTTTAATGTAATACCAATCAATACACTGATTACTTAAATACTACTGTATATGCTAATTGACTTAATTAAATGTGTTTAATTTCAATAAAAAATACTATCGAACTAACCGGGCTAAATGGATAGCCGTTTTGCCCATATCCGTCTTGCCCAAAGCACTAATATTCAAAAGTTTTCTCATCCTTCCGCTAAACTTCTACCAACGAATGAAAAGTTATAAACAAAAATTAAACTTTAAAAAACACGCAACCGATTAAACAAAGTCTATTCATTAACACTTAATACTAAATACAATAAATCAATACACATACCTTGCCAAAAAACGTAAGGAAACCGCAAGAAACTTTTGTTTTAATTTTCACAACAAATGACCGCATCCATTGTTTTGGTTGAACTGTCATGGCGTCGCTGAGCTCCTGCTTTACCGATCTGCGCTAGTCTAGTAGTGCCACCAATTGTTGGTTTTAAATAAAATCGAATATCCGTCTTACCCACACTATGCGTCTTGCCCGGGCTTCCCCTAGGCCAAGCACGGGGATTGTTCTCTAGGGTAGAATAGACAATAATGACATCGCATAGCCATACATTGCGTACATTATTGAAGTTGAAGAAATTAATTTCAAATAATTTACGCATTCGATGACAAAGTGACGTAATTTTTGTCTATTCTACCTTAGACAAGAAAGCCCGTGCTTGCCCTACTGTTTAGATGTTATCCGAAAATGTGCTGTTATCCACACTATATAGAGTTTGTATTCCTATTTATCGTTCATGCACTTTGTTACCCCCTAATATAAACCTGTTGTTACTATGTACTCGGCTCAATTATAATATTACCTATTGAAGTTTGTATGAATAGTACCATTTTATCGCGCATTCATTACAAATATAGAACCCCATTCAATATTGCATTTTCAAGGGTTTGTTACAATGTATAGGAATTTTCAGCGCATTGATGTTATAATATAACTTTAAAACTTATATACTGACTACTGATTGTGACTATAGACTATAATCACATAATATCTTTTGTCAAATTTTAAAATCGCTGTTGTTTATTTTGCACCAATACATAGTTGCGATAAATGTGATAGTGGATTTTTACATGTAAAGTAAAAATCCACTAATAGGTATACTGGTTTCCAAAGCAGATATCAAAAAAAATATTATATTGTCACAAGTTCATAATGAGATGGAAAATCCTTTGATTGGTATGAAACATGTCCCCTTTATAACAGCGTTAGACAAATTAAAGTTTTCTATAAGTATATAAAAAAAACTCGAATATTCATAATACATTTATTGGCTTTCAAATTATAATTATAGTAGAATCGAGTGTGGTCTCGCTCAAAGACATTAATGAACTAAAAGTACTAATAACATACATAAAACGGCGACTAAGCTACTCTTGGTCTCAGTAGTATTTAAGTAAAGTAAAAATTAAGTAGGAATATTAATATTTGCCCGACCTTGAACTGTAGAAAATGTTACGGACAATATTTACGTTGTTTAGGTAGTTTGTAGGCACTGAAGTTTATGCAGTTGACTATTTGATGTATTCGTGTACTTATGAATTTAATAAAGGGATGCAGCTAACTTTGTTTTTCCTTTTATGCTCTCCTCGTTAGGTAGGTCGTGAAACAAAAAGGCAATTTCAACTAAATATAATTTATTATTTTTTCATAATATTTGAACTCTTGTTACCTAAATATCTACACAAATTTGCTGATATTTACATGCGTTTAGACAATAAATCACTGTATAATTTACACAAATAACACCCAACATAATCCAGAAACGTTAAGTACAATTTTCTCAGTTTAAAGCACACGAAAAATATATTTTATTTTCTGTACGACATCGTCAGTTATAAGTACAATGGTCTACTAAAATATAACAGCGATTATTTTGTAACTGGTGCCATAACATTAAATACCTTCGCAATATGATACAGGGTGCTGCCGGTTTGTGTTTCTTTTCAGTTGTTCCAAAAAGAAGCACAACCAGAGAGTGCAAAAAGGATAACTACAAAATACAATACTTAAATTATCACATTCCGAATTTTCTCTCGGGTCATACACACATTTAAGCATCGCTAGTTAATGCGCTCACTGCCTTTTTAGACACACTCTTTTATATTGAATATTTTTGTTTCAATTATTAAGTTTTTTTTATAAAAATCGTAGGTAAGTACAAGTGCGGTATTCATAACATTACGCAAGGCTAGTGATATGCATTAATATTTTGTTCTATTTTTTTAAAGATCAAGAAAACAAAGCTGGAATGTATAAATTAAAAACAACTATGATTCCGAAACTGACGCAGGGTTTGAATCAAATTCAATTGTAAATTGTTCCTGAATAAATAAAAGAATAATATGAATAAATAATTTTAAGTTGATTACAGTATTAAAGAAGTGTTTTTTTACTTCTTTGTTGAGACTTTAAGAATACTTATCAAAGCCTTCTTAAAGTTTAGAATAAACCGAACCAAGCCTTCTTAAAGTTTAGAATAAACCGAACCATAAACTGTTTTTGTTTCGTTTGTAATTATGATTTTCTGTCAGTTTCGGACAAAACTTGCATGTATCGTCTCCCAATCAACTATTGAATGCCGATTAAATGTAACACCCTAATCATAAATGTTTAACGTAAACAAAAATAACTAAGGTATAACAAAATTATACAAAGTGGTGTCCTCCCCAAACGAAACTAAGTAAAACTATTAACTTGACAATGTGTGCGCTGACCTTAACTTAGTAATAGCTTAGACTCGTCCAAGGCGGACACCGCAGTAAGAACTAAACTTAAGTACGCAAGTATGATTTAACTAAAAAAATTAAGAAGTTTGTTCGAAATCGCCATCGATAAAAAAGTATAAAAAACAGATCCACAAATCTAAAAGTCGAATATCCTAGAAATTTACAGCTATATACAAAAAAAATACGTCCAAAAATTATGTAACAACGTGAATTGATTTAACAATAAAATACTGCATTGCTGTTTTATCGTATCGTAAAATAAAAACTTTCGGTCCAATAATACTGGATGGACGAAGTACAAACGGAATAGCGTATTAAAGTACACGGTAAGTCTCGGCGTGCGTCGCATAAGCACAGAGCTGTGCTTTAAGTACATTGATTAATAATTAAGCTACTTAAATCTACTAGATATCCCAACGTCAAGTTTTACTTTTCTGGCACCGAATATTCAAAAAATTCATCCACCAACATACATTATCGAATAACATTTTCTAAAAATTTTAAACCAAAAATAATATCTACTAAATAAATAACAAATGTCAGAATACATTCAAGTTGTATCTGAGTGCAGGTGATATAGTACGCTGCTATGTGTCAGTTTTATCACGTGATGTGAACAATTCCCCATTAATATTTCACCATGATTTAATTGATGGAAATGCAGTGACGAATTGATGACCATCAATGTATTTTTTCGTGATTTGTAATAAGTACTATACCGTACAATTAATTAAATGGCATGCGAGGGCAAAATGTTTATTAATTAATATTTAAGTTTATTAAAGCGTGTAACTGTTTGTTCTCGAAATAAAATAACATATTCCATTTGTTAGTCTGTAAGTTTGTGGTAAAAAATAAAACTTATGTCACAAAATCAAGAGCTCCATACGTATTGTGTCGCCAAATCACTGAAATAGACATTTAGTCGTAGCTTAATCGGAGCAAATTTTGAAAAAATAACTCCAATTCCATTGAAAGCAATTAACCGTCACACACGTTTTTAAAATTATAAGAAATTGGTGAGAAATGACTTTGCGAGTCAAATATAAAGTATTGAATTAATTAGGTTTGATCAATAAATAAGGAGTTGCAGATAACATTGAAGACTCGTAATCAAATAATCTCAACCTATTTTATCTCCCTTGCGTTGTTACGTAACGACATCAATTATGCGTCATTTGAAATAAGTCAAGGTACATTATATCTATCTTTGCATTCGTTCAAACTTCAAAGCAAGATCGTTTTCTCTGGTCTTTGATGAAACTCTGTATTCATTCTCTTGTATTTCTAGACCTTATCAGCGTGCATTGTAACTCTTAACACTTTCATGGCCCAAGAAACACATCTCCCCGCTGCAAGTGGCGCCCCCTTGCGGGTCGCAACGCCGAGGCTGGACAGCGAATGCATGAGCAATGTTTCTTCAGATTCAGATACAAATCAATTGGACCGAAACGTCCTTCATTAGACAATATATTTCTCTGCTACTATTAAAACTCCTCGGCGTGAAATTGTGTTACAAATAGTACAACGTCCACTGTTGGGGAAATGATCTTTCTGATCCGCGACCAATATTATTATGATGAAGCGCTATCTCCGTTGTACAATACAATGTAAATAATTATTTTTGTTTTTCTCCTCATCTAACTCAATAAATGAATATTAGATCTCTTATAGAAATAGGTCAAAGATAATATTACGCCTTCCAACATGCCGATAATCTGTGGTTGGATCTTTTTCTTCACACTTCTGTGTGTACTTTCTTTTTTATTCCTTGCATTTTGTTCTCTTTCCCTTTCGTTACAGCGACCAAACATGTCAATAATCGATAGCAATGTGCACTGCAATACAGAAATTGTTATTTGCATTATCTTACTCCAATCGTGAATTTCGTTGGTTTCTGACGCATTTCTTAAAAATCTACGATTCTTTGCCTCGCTCCGGTGCAGGCGTTAGAATAGGCGACCTAATGCGGACTTTCCCGTAGCGAGCGTTTATAACGATCACTACTAAGCTATCATCGTTTGTGCAAATATCTTCCATTCTTCGTTCAGTGCAATGCAAAATGCGTGGGTACTATCTTTGTGTCGACATGACGCGTAGTCAGTGCAATGCAGAATGCGTGGGGACTATCATCTTAGTGTCAACATGACAGTATTTACAGCTGTGCCAACGGTTCCGGGACAGGCGTTAGGAAAGGGTTGGTGCTGACAGCGTGTCCCGCGAACGTGGAGGATCGCCCCGTCGCGGCGAGGGTCGGAGCGCGCACGCCGACCACTCGGCCGAGCCACGCGTCTGGGTGCGGCAGGGGCTGGGGTACGAAATAATACATGTCAATTATTACAAGAGAAAATATTGACTAAAAAGGTGAACGGATTGGGTTAGGTGTTTAACCCAATCCGTTCAGCTTTTTCGTGAGATAAATAAATAATGCTGGACAATTCACACAGCATCACACAGCATCTAGCCCCAAGCTAAGCAGAGCTTGTGTTATCAGTACTAGATGACTGATATACTTGATGCAATATATTACATAGATAGATAATTTTTAACATACATAGAAACTTAGCTTGGAGCTAGATGATGCTGTGAGGATTCATCGTCATCAAAATCAGTCCATAGTAGTCCACAGCTGGACATAGGCTTCCCCTAATGAGCGCTATAACGTGATGATGCGTGAGGACTGTCCAGCTTTTAATTAAATGCTGTTTCCTTTACGTTTACTCATGCATGAAACTTTGATAGCGCTCCAATTAAAATTAAACCTACCAACAATTTTAAACGAACATAGCTTTCGACACTCGTAAGTCTCATAGCGACCCTCCAACTACGCGGAGGATTCAAAATCAATCAAAATCAAAGTGCTTTATTTCCTTTAGACCTTACAGGACTCTTGGACACGTCACAAAATACAAGTTAAATAAGAAATAAAATGGGAAATAAAGTGATCACTTTGATTAATTGTTCTAAATCTTTTTTAGGTAAAGTAAAGAAGCGAACAAGAAACCTTTACCTTGTTAGATTGTTAGTTTTAGAGTAAAGTATGTAGATGAGCAAAGTAGATATAACTTACCTGTGCGGCTTGCACTGGCTGAACGGTCTCCACCGCCTCCTCAGTGAGGGCGCGGAGCCCGAGCGATAGCTGTTGACACATCGCTGCCACGGGGTCCGAGCTTTCGCGTTCCTGTAACAACGGATATGTTCATGGTAGTGTCGGAGAAATACCCAAACCTCGAGCCGAGCCGCTTTGCCACTCAAGGTTTTCCTCACTCACTGATATCAAATCAGATCATCTATTTACAGAAATTCCTATAAAACGGATATATTAATTGTATGGTGTCGGAGATACAAAGAAATCTCGAGTCGAACCGCTTTGTCACTCAATGTTGTATTGCGCAACTCACTGATATCACTGACGACCTCTGTGGCGTAGGGGACGAAGGTCTGCCTGCGACGCTAAGATTGCGGGTTCGATTCCTGTCTCGGGACAATATTTGTACGATCTGAAAATATTTGTTCTGGTCGTCTTCTATATGTATAATAAAAAATATCCATCTATGTACAGTACGTATATTATTATGTGTATCAGTTATCTAGTACCCATGACACAAGGTCTGCTTAGCATGGGGCTAGATAATGTTGTGTAAATTGTCCAGCATTATTTATTTATCTATACTAATATTATAAAGAGGAAAGATTTGATTGTTTGTTTGTTTGTTTGAATTAAATGGCTCCAAAACTACTGGACTGAATTGAAAAATTCTTTCTCCATTACCAAAGGTCACCATAGGTCAAAAAAGAGATGTGCATCTGACGGTAGATAGTGAACTTACATCGTTAGCAGAGATATCGGGGCGCGGCTGGTGCGCCGGGGGCGAGGCGCGCGGGGGCGAGCCGAGCCCGGCGCGCTGCCGCTCCAGGTTAGACGGCAACTCACTGATACGCAGCGACATCTGCCGCTTGAACGGTGAACTGAAACAAATACGGAGGCGCGTAAAGAACCAACCCACCATACCCGGTTATCGGAAAATCCGAGTTCTCTCCTCCATAGACCGAGAAACGTTCTCGGTGACCCCGTTGACCCAATCACCGACTCTAACCCGGAGGTGACGGCAACCAGTAACGATTCGCTTCCGCACACTACACACACTACCAACCGGCCCCGTCGGATACGGGGTCAAAGAATTCCCGCTTCCACCCATAGCCTAAGCGAAACCTCCTTATCCTCTTGTAGCATCTGACAACGGCCCAAGCCGAGGTTCGCACCTAAGTGATGGCACTTGTGCGTGTTGCCCCAACCTAACTCTACCGGTGAGGCGCCCTCTGCGCCTGTCATGGCCACATGGCTGTAAACAGCATTATAGTCCACTCGAAAAAGAAAATAACCAGCGTTTTAGTCCACTACGCGAAGAAGGCGACGGGAATTGGGTTTTCGAATCATGGTCACTCTCTAACTATCTTGCCTGTTCAACAACGCTACAAACTTAGACGGTTGGTTTATTTGCCCACGCAGCTGTTTATCATACTAAGAAGTAATATTTGGCATACTGCATAGTATCCGTTCACAAGCCAAGCGTCTGCAATAGTTTGTGCGACATCACATTGCTATTGTTTTAAAATTGTTTATTTCTTTAAAATACGAATAACCTAAGAGCTAAATAGATATTAGGACATCCTTTTAAATATATCACATAATGTAGCTATGTTAAGGTATGGCGCTCATTAGGGGAGGCATATGTCCAGCAGTGGACTAACATGGACTGTGTAATGATGTTAAGCTAGCCCAGAAACGTAGCTAATAACAATATCATACCTGTTGTTAAGATGCGCGAATCCGCGGAAGGAGCCCTGTCGCTCCAATAGATGCGGCGCGGCGTGCGGACGCTCCACCGCGAAGGGGTTGTGAGGGGAGGGCGCGGGGCGCGGCGCCGGCGCCACTGCGTTGGCAACACTGACGGCAGAGGGCGCCACGTGGTTCGGCAGCGCGGGCACAGAGGGCGCCGGCGGGAGTGGCGGCGGGCCGTTTGAGGCGTCGGCTTCGGACGCGCGCCGGAACACTCCTGGAAATAATAGTAGATATTAAATGTTAGACATATTTCGCACGTCACAACACATTCACGGTTTCCACGGCAAACAAAAAACATATGATTTGGTAGAGCAATCATGCCATAAAACTACGAGTATGGCATGATTGCTCTACCAAATCACATGCAGTGTAGAGATTTTGACAGTTTTTTACTTTTTATTGTAAGTATAATAATAATAATAAATATCTAAGTATGTTCTGCAAATAAATTAATTTTACATCAGAGCCGGAGATTCGGTTCGGAGTACCATAACCGTCACGAAGTCGAGACGTTATCCTTTGTTATATACAGGAGACGAGTGAAGGGCTCGGTAGCTTGAGTCACACTGGTTTATTAATCAGCGCGTAGACGCAGGCAGCCACACAACATCTTTTTATATGGAATTAGCGAAGTTCCGAGAATCCGCGGCATGAGAATCGACATTTACAGGAATATAGACAACAGCTTACTTCTAACTAATGTATATTAACACCTCTAGTGATCACCAGTGCGCCCACCAAGCGCGGGCGTAGGTGAGATTGAGTTTGATTCCGCTTAAAGATAAATATTTGTACGGTCTGCAAATTTTTGTTCTGGTTGTTCTGGGTATTTATAATTATGATAACAAATATCTAAATGTAATGTATAACAGTCATCTAGTACCCATAACACAAAAAGTCGCGTTGAATCAAACAGTGTATATATGAAGTCATTATGAATGTAAGCGGGTTAGCTACGAACCTATTTTATGTTGTAAGAACGTCAAACTATGATCGTTTTTATATTTAAAAAATGTGTATATTTGAATTAACAGGATCTATATTTACAGATAGTTATTAAAAGGCAGTTTAGCGTTTTTTTTTTATTTGGAAGCTAATTATTAATTTGTTAGGTATTTTCGAAATGAGACTAAATTGGACCATCCTCATTAAAACAATGATTCCATTGTCAATTATGATCATATGACACCAAAGAGTAGGTACGTAGGTAGGTTCATTACTAAATTCAACTCATTGTCAAATTCCAGACAATATTGTAAATTTTTTACAGAGTTATGTCCAACTCGAACATATTTGCTGTAATTGCCTGATATAGCCAGTCATATGCATTAGAATAATTACCTTATAGATGCTTATATATTGGATTAATATAGTTATAAATAAAAAAATATTGCTGGACAATTCACACAACATCATCTAGCCCCAAGCTAAGCAGAGCTTGTGTTATAGGTACTAGATGACTGTTATACATAATAAATAAAAAAATAAAAATAAATACATATTGTAGAAAACAACCAGAACACCCTGAACAAATATCTGCAGCTCGTACAAATATTTGTCCAGAGGCAGGATTCGAACACCTTATAATATAAATGTCGTTTTTGTTATTTAAATAAATAAATAAAGACAGTGATTGAGTGATTGATTTGAGTCAATGAACTAACTTGAACCAAGAAATGGTCAGTTTTCCGTATAGATACCACGTTCGCATTTCGTGCGTGACTCACACGCGTGTTATCTGTTATTGTAACCAAGTGCATAATAAAGTGCACTTTACCTGTACGAAGAGTACTTATACAATGCTTTTCTAAAAAAATAAAGGTTTTCTAAGTCGTTCGATCTGTAAATGTTTAGGGTTTTTTTTTTGACTAGATTTTAATGTTGTTAGTGTTGTTTTTTATTTCCTCGTTGCTTTACTAATTCAATATAAATAAGTATATAATGCTGTAAAGTAACTAAATAATGGAGCTAAGTGATGCTGTGTGTATGGACAATACACAGCATCACATAGCCCCAAGCTAAGCAGAGCTTGTGTTATGGGTACTAGATGACTGTATATAATATAAAATAACACATTAACGCTTCAAACGAGTTCAGTGCATTCTAAGGACATATAAATTGATCCGGTTCAAGCGCTTAAACGAATTCAAGAGTCACGTCACACAATACTGGGTATTACTAATTTGAACTCGATCAATCTCTGACGACCTCTGTGGCACGGTTGGCGATGGTCCGCCTGCGAGGCAGGATGATGCGGGTTCGATCCCCGCCTCATTTTGGTTGCATTCTATGTATAATAAAAAATATCTATATATATAAAGTACATAAATCAGTCATCTAGTACCCATAACACAAGCTCTGCTTAACTTGAGGTTAGATGATGCTGTGTAAATTGTCCAGCATTACTACTAATTATATCTAAGGTGGCAGCTCCCATTTCGACTTAAATTGGACAGCCTACATATCCAGTAACAAAGACGATATACTTGTGAAATTATGATCAGCGATCATAACAAAAATATTGAACGACGTAAATCTATGGTGACAAAGCACGAACATGCATAAGGCGTTACGTTTCTGGAACCCAGAAGGGTGCTTATTGAAGGATCTATAGAAATTCCCCGACACAAACGATCGCGTGACAAAAACGTTTTTTTAGAACAGAACTATTTCATAGGGAAGTTATTTGGTAACTTCTTCTTACTTATTTAATACCCTCCCATTAATCAAACGTGTATTTGATTAGGGAACTTCACAAGTCGCGATTTTTTGAGTAGCCAATGAAAATCTGTGACGAGTTAATATCGGACGATATGCGCTAAGCCTATAAATAACTAACCAAAAAAAAGTTTTAACGGGTTTGATGACCATACCTTCGTTCGTTTATCGAAGAGCCTAGATTTATGACGAAGTGTCAAAAAGCGCCCAAAACTAGTTCAAACTAGGCCGGCTCCATTCCACCATTGAAATTACTAACCGGGACCTACACGAGTGGATTTTGCGGTAACAATTGTGCTTGAAAATCATTCAAATAACTAAAAAATTTTTTGAGTAGGCTCCTTGACACCTACCTCTTTTCTCTACTTGCGTACCAAGAACGCCGCAAACCTGTAGCACTGGCATAGACGTTCACCGCTGCCATGTGTTTTATACACATGGCGTTCCCTAATCCTTTTTCTCCCAAAGACAACGCCAGTTTAACATACTAACCTGACTTCCTGAAAGACCCCTGACGAGTGAACGCGTGACTAGCTGCGTCTATGCTCATGGAGACCGCACATTCCTTGTCCCGCCTCTGCTTGCGTTCCAAGCAGGCCGCGAACGCACAACCCACTGCGTGGGATAAACGCTCGCCGCTGTCGCGCGACGCGAGGAAACCGTGGCACATCCAGCGACGGGTGGTGCCGTCACGACAGATGTAGCTGTGGATACAGATAAACAATGAAACAAATTCCAATTAAGCCTCAATACTACTGTCCTTATTGGAACAGTTGTTTAATCAATTACCTAGTTTAGAATATATATGCTTTGTTGTTATAGCGGCAAGCGGTTATTTGTATTTATTTACGTGTCCAAGAGGTAAAGTAAGGTCTAAAGGAAATTAATAACTTTGATATTTGATACCAGGGACACTGTTTGTGAAAATCACAAGTACGCTGACAGACGGGCAGACACGCAGACAGCAGAGGCTTAGTAACAGGGTCCCGTATTTACCATTCGCGTACGGAACCGTACGGAACTTTAAGGGAAACCACTACCATTCAAAACCACATTCAGATTGACTGTAAAGATTCAGCAATTAATTTACCTAAATCCTCGCTCATGGTTCCTGTCGGGCGCGCAGAATGAGACCTTCTCGATAGTCTGGTCGACGATGAGCCCCTTGGTTTCCTCCTCGACCACCCGGAGGCCGTCGCCGCCGACGTGCAGCACTGCCCTTACTGGACGACGACGGGAGTTCTGGAATAACAAGGCATTCATTAGCAAAATAGATTGAAGTCAACAAAGAATCAAAGATCAATTAATTTTCCAGTATTATGTACGTATGTAATCTGTATTCTGGGACGTGCCAAAGATGCCTATATGAAAATACTTTGATATTGATTTTTTGATTTTAAAAAGGGCTGGATTACTCTGCACCTCATCTCATTCGTATCGATGTCGTAAAAGACCCAGTGCGCTTTGGGTTGCGGTCGAAATAATTCCTTTGATGGATAAGTTTTCCCTAATTGCCGTGAAATGTTTTATTTTACTGTCGTAAGAATAAAAATCGAAATCAGCGTTGAGAAACAAAGGTGTCAATGTCAACACCTGAAACGGCAAAGGGTCGTGGCGGCTACATTGGATTTTTCTTAAGGTGACAGTTTATCCCACAGTTTGATCACATTACCTATACCTACAAAACTTTATAAACTTGACGCTATGTCAGCTTGCATGTTCTTCTACCATTTATTTTTTTCTAGTTTCTACCCGCGGTGTCACACGCGTTGGTTATTTTAATCCCATGGGAACTGATTCATGGCATACAAAGTAGCTTTTGTTGGATTTCAGGTTTAGAGTCTATGCTTGTGCATTTCAGGTCAATCAGTTCAGTAGATTTGGCGTGAAGAGGTGCCAGATATCCTAAGCAAAAATCCATCCATCCAAATTTTTGCATAATATAATATATTATGCATTATATTATAATGTAAGTATGATTTGTTTCAATTGTAGGCAGCACATTATAAAAACATTTAGACGTGCATAATTTTAAATAAATATGTGATATTGATTGTTTAAGTACTTTCATAATAACACTGACATATACCAATGCCTTGGGATTTACACAAACTGTAATGATGTACTACTTTCTAAATAGATAATGCTAAAATGTTCAAAATCACCCAAATAAATTTATGTAAGGAACATAAAGAAACCTCATTCAAACCAATTCATGAAACGGAATATGTTAATCTATTTAAAAACTTGAAACATGTATAGACGTGACGCATGTCTTGATTATTGTTATTCGTGCTTATGCTAAATGGCCGATGGCCGTGGGACTACCATAGGTATCAGATATAAAGTAGTTAATTTCCTGGAAAGTGGCTGTCGGTGCACGCAATATCACCCTCAGTTTGATTAATTGCTGCGAATCAGCTCAATTTTAAGGAAGCAAATACAATTAATGTTTACCTACAACAGTTACTTTTACACTTACGTCCTTATCTCTAAGGCCTTAACTCCTTACTTCTAAGATAATAAAATAAATACTAAATTCCTTTACAATTATTTCTTACGTAACAAAATTGTGTGCGTTACCCCAGAAGATAAGTTAATTCTGGAAATAATTGAGTTAAAAAACAGCATATATGCTGTAAATATGTGCGATGTGAAAAAATGTATCGACATTTCGATACTATAAGCTACAAGCACTACAAGCAAATGTCTAGACATTTTTTTACTTCGCGCATATTACAGCATATATGCTGGTTTTTAACTCAATTAATTTCGGAATAAGCTTTTCAGCTGGGGTAACGCACACTACATAAGATGTTTATTAAATTTTAATATAACTACCGTGTCACATAAATAATCCTACGTCCTGAAGTGGAACACTGAAATCGTTTCTTAATAACAAGTCTGGGCTTCGGTGTTTGCATACATTAACACATGAAACCAATCTAAAGTTTATAAGTCCAATCGAAGCTAAATGAATCGTGGGCGCGTCATAAATGTCATAAATAATAAATTATTTTGAACATACATGTCAGTCAAGAAACTCAAGCAGTAAGTTACTTGCGATATCAAACAACACAGCCGTTGTCGGCCCTTACCTTGTCGCTGACATTAACCGCCTGGTAAGTTCTTACTTTTTACTTAAAGGCCAAAACTATAAAGGCCTGGATCCTAAACTACAGCCTAGATGAGAACCTCCAACAACTTATACAGCATTTAATGTTTTTTGAATAATCGTCTGAACCGGGAATAAAACGTACCAATTTGTAAAACTACACCTGTAACTTTACGATACCGATCAAAAGGCTCAATTGTACATATGTATTTTATTTTGTGAATAACAAAGCATCTTAAATAAATGCGTCGTGGTACGCACTACGCTCCGTATTGTGAACAGTGATTGTGAGGATAGTAATGGGGAGTGCTTAAGTTAGGTTAGTAAGTAAGGTATTAACCTTTAACAAAGAGAATTACAAATGCATAATTAAATTAGAAATAGTATTTAAAGTTTAAACAATTGAGCTAACTGCTGAGTGTTGCAAACAAGCTACAAGAAGATCAACTGATCCATATCAATACCAGTTCGAAGTGTACCCAAGATGCTGGCTGCATTGCCTCGCTGTATAGCAAGTTTTTTTTGCCGTGTGGTGCCGACATAGAATTTCACTACCCCAACTTTTCCCTTGGGTGTCGTAAGAGGCGACTAAGGGAAACACAGCGGGGGGCGGGCAGCAGCGCCTTCTGCAGAACAACTACACCGAACTGCGATCCCAACCCGCATGCCCAGCGTGGGGATTATGGGCCCCCAAATAATGATGCCATCTATGGCGCTCATTAGGGGAGGCCTATGTCCAGCAGTGGACTATTATAGGCTGGTGATGATAGCAAGTATGTAATTATGTGATTGTAATTAAATCATCAACTATTTATTAAATAGTTTTATTCAATTATCATTCACATTATTTAAGCTATTGCTGTACCACTTTATTATTGGCGTGTATGCTCTGATATAAAAGAGTAAATAATTGATGTAGCACGATTTTGATGCCTTGAAGGAACTCTAGCTATTCATGGTGATATATCAGTCTGACTGTCTAACTATAACTCAAGGACTGCGCAATTGATGGCATAATAACAATTTTCTGTGGTTATCCAACCCCTGAGCTCGGAGAGTCGATAGTTTCTCAAAAACCCATTCCATTGTTTTATGACATTAGCGTAGTTATATGTAACGCTGTACTATACAAAATAGTATCGTGGAGACGATTCTATCGACTCACTGAAATTACGGCCCTATCGTCTGCTAAAAAAAAGAAAGAAATCTGCTCATTTGGCTCACATCGATAGATACACATTATAAGCAACGCTGTTTTTCCTTTGGTAATTTTGGGACCTTTGGTGCGTGCGTGTCTATTCGGCTGACAGACCATTAGGTATACAAAACCAAGGAATTGAAATGAGCAAATTTATGATACAAAGAAAGTGGAAATAGAAAGGATAAAAATAGGAATATTGATGAACACGGGTTCCCAAGACAACCGACCAAGCCAAGAGCCGAACAACGACCAGACCAGACCAACAACCGACATTACTATTTCTCTAAAAGCAGTGTAATGAAATGAGTACTAGACCAGATAATAAAGTTTATATTCCTACGCTAGGTACTGCTGGCTTGACTATCTAAAGACAAATGGCAGGTCGCCTATCAAAGTTTATTACCGCTGGTAGCGTGACATCGTTAATTACGGTTAACAGAAGTCGCATTGACGATGAAGACTATTAGCAGATGCCCGCCTTAGCACAGATTAGATAATGCTACTTCGCTTCGCGTAACGTTTTATAGGGTTGTGGTAACAGGGACATCTTTGATATAGCAGTGTTAGAATTATTTTTGCTTAGATTTATTTATTGAACGATACAAAGGCGTAAAAAGGCGGCCTATTATTTAGGAGTAAATCCAGCAGTGGGTGAATGGATACTGGCCTAAAACATATGTTTTATATGATTAGGATTTTTCTTTGCATTAAGTATGAGCTTTGTGCCAGGCTTCATACAATGCAGTTTGCTAATATTTTTGTTTAGTGGAATTGAAGTCGTGCCAAAACTCGATGCAAATTGCATGCAACATTATCCGTCTTGAAGGCAACAGCCGGAACTATTTCAGTTCTACTAAAATCACTGTGGAAATATTGAACAGTTTGAGAGATTTTAGCAACATTTATGCTTAACACGATAAAGGATATGCTCCATTTCGAAAACTAACAACCAAACAATATAAATGTTTCTTGTTCTTTACTTTACCTGAAAAAGAAGTGAACCAAAAATCAAACCGATGCATGATCACTTTATTTCCCAATTTTTATTATGTAATTTGGACTTTGTAACGTATTTAAGAGCACTGTATGGTCTAAGGATATAAAGCACATTGATATTCGCTGACTTCACTTCTGTTTACAAGTCGTATCTCGTCGTATGTCGTATATAATGTGGCATAAGAATCGAATAATCCCTAGCACACCGATGACCTTGCAAACGTGACTTTCATACCTACAAGTGCCGTCGGCGCCCGGGGCCGCAAATGTGAAGGTCTTTGGAAGGATACGAACGATTCATATTCAAACTTCTTCGTGACGCAGTGTCCATATAAAATATTTATTAATTCCAAATCAGGTTGTACAGCCCATGGCTGCTGAAAGAAACTTTATGCCACAACATCTTTACTTTTTCCTGGTGATCAGTTATTTTCGGCGTAAAGAAGTTACAGACCTCAAAACTTTCGCAGTCATAAATTGTATTACCCTTTCTTGGATGCTGAGAGTTGACTGACCTATCATGTATATTGGAAGCCAGCAACTCGTCAACCTTCAGAATAACTAGTTCCCTTACAAAAAGCTTTTAGACGAATATCTGGATACTCAATCATACCCTAATGGCGTTTGATGAGGCATTTACTACTGATTAGTTTTAAGTTATTACAACCACCTTTGCACTATACGCAAGCTTCTCATTTACCACAGACAAGTAATAAAATAGGTAATTTACTTCTCCTAATGGAAGGGCCGTTAGCAGAATTGAGAAATGAGGGTTCAGAAATGAGGATAGTAGATGCATTTCTTGCAGGCATATCCTAGAGAGGACACATTGTCAGGTCTTGGACAACATTTTATGAAAGTAGGTTTTATTAAGGAACTGTTTATGATGATTTTTTTTGGCCTAATTTTTATATTGATTATCAACTACTCCTCTGCATTACGTGTACACGCAAATACGCACGCTTCAGTGTAATGACAATTTCGTCCTTTTACAAAATTTTAAATTTTACTCATTGTAGTATGACCATATGTATCTGGACTTACCCTGAGAACTTTCAGCGCCTCCTCGCAGACCTGCATTCCCCGCGACTCAAAGACTTCGACACATCCCAGATACTTGACCGGGAACGTGCAAGTCCCCACCCTGACGGCAGCTTCGTCCGCATGCCACTGGTGAGGGCGGGCGGACTCGGGCGGTGAGCCTCCTTTCCGGCGCCGGAAGGATTCGCGGAAAGACCGGCGCAGGCGCTCCATGCCGGCGCGCGGCGGCGACAATGCGGCGCCCGCGCGCGCTCGCCGGAACGAACTCCGCACGGACGATTTCTGAAATGTTTGAACACAGATAAGAAACTTATCACAAGGTTGCTACATGGTAGTGATGAAAGCCAAGTGAAAGGTCCATGGCCTTTCACTGAGGTACGAGTGACAGCATAAAAGGGACTGGATTGGCATTCCCGGTCAATGGAGCTTTTGCTACTTTCTTTTGTGGAAGTGTTATTGTCAAGATATACCTATCAGTTACAAAATTTTGGAGAAACCTACCAGTACAGCTAGGTTTACAAATATTTAGATGCAGATAATTATATCTGTACCTAGCTGTACTCGTAGGTTTCTACAAAATTTTGATAATAAATAAATAGGATGTTTTAAGTTGATCAACATTCGACAAACGAGTAAGTTATGTTGAATCTTCTGTCGGACAATGATGCATTCGGCTTTGTGTTTATTATGTTAAGTCCTGGTGTATGATTGGAAAGCATTGTATTGAAGACAGTTAATAATTAAAGAAACTGCATTTAAGAAAGCTATTCCAGTAGAGACGGTTCATTCGATAAATAAACAAGTTATTTGTGCAGCAGAATTGGGTTACGAGCGAATGGTCGATAAGGATGACGTCTATCTCGGGCAGAGCAGAGCATCACATGTGCAATCGACCAGAACGAAATTATAGGCATCTCTTTATTCTACGTTCCACAATGATAATCTGTCTGCTTGGGACTTATAAGAAGACGCAATAACGTGTTATACGCAATAAAGTGTTATAAAGAAATGAAATCTAAGAGCATCAGCGAAGGAGTAAAACTATCTTAAAAAAGTTACACTTAATAATCCAGAGTTACGGTATCCGGAAAACTTGTGCTTCACGCAAAAGTATATTATAAACTCGACAGCAAGGAAAACGGGATCGTTATACGAACTCGTAACTTTGCATATCTTATTCCGTTTGTGACGCAGATTTTGTAGCTGTTGGGAACATAATAAAGTCATATGTTTAGAATGCGGGTCACGAATATTTCTCTGATTTACCTACCAACCAACACTTTAGCGGGTTTCCTGCTAACATTAAGAGAATATCAGTCTTAAAACACTTTAATGGTACCTATTTTAAAGAGAAAATTGTGTTAATTATTTGAACAGTACTAAAATGAACGTTTCATCAACTCTTTTTTCCTTTAAGCAAATAAGTCTACATCTACCATACCTACATAAGCTTTAATAAGCTTAATAAGTAACATCTCCTGATTCGCAAAATTGCCAGCTATTCAAAGGCAATAGAGTCTGTTATTAAAGCTTCCTACCGGGGGTCGAGGACTAAAAAGCAATGTAATGTAATATCCTCCCTATACGTGTTTAAGAGGCGCCCTAACTAGGCGAGGTGCGTCACTCGCTCGACATAACGCCTTGATTGGATTATTGTCCAACGATTCCCATTCCACTTGTGCAAAGGATGTGTCATGTGTATACAAAATAAACTATGTGATTTACTAGTTAACCTTGTGCTTAAATAAATTCTGTACCAAGATTGTCATGCCATCCGTTCGCAGAGTTTAGGCACCTTATTAAAGTTCAACAAAACTTCTGAAAAATAACTTTCCTAGGCACCATCCATCGCGCAATCCGATCAGTCAGTACAAACTCTTTATTTGCAAACATGGGTCACAGAGATGAGATAGTGTAAAAATGTAAGCACCATACACGTTTTGCCTTAATAAAAAGGCATGCAAGTATAGTTTACACATGTAGGTAAGTCAGAGGAAACTAGTTATAGATAGAAAATTAAGCACAATAGTAGGTATGGTAGGTATTTCCAATTCTACCGGGTGGCCAATTAGTATTCCACCTTGGTGGGTTTACACTGGGCCTTTTCTAATTTGCTCGTATTACTGCGGATTAGCAGAAATAAAGCGGTATTAAAGGATTCTCAGGTGCGGGAGAGGAGTTATGTATTCGCATTAATGAATGTTGCCATAAGATTTAAATTACGTAAGTAAATTAAGTATATCTATGTTGTTTACATTGTATAAAAGGGTATATGTATTCAGGCGAAGGTCATATAGAGGCCTGCTACGCAGTGAAGCGACAATCACTGATGATTATTCTTATTCATATCTTTGAATAAGAATAATCATCAGTGATTGTTTCATTCGATATTCTGAACGTAAATATAGAAATTCTATAAAAATTATCTAATTGCATAAAAATTACCATGAAATTACAAAAGAAAAAAATTACATAAAATCAAAATATTGTAATTTAAGGGATTAAAATTAATACAGTTATAAACAAAATCTACTCGACAAACCAACGTTTCAGTTATATTTTTAAATAAATAGACTGAATAATACGAAGGTTGCCAGGAAGAAATTCTCTTTATTGCACGTTGTTTTAATTTACATAGGTAATATTTTTTTAAAATGTTTCGTAAGTGTTAATTCATTCGCTAAAGACAACGATCGTCTAAGTTAAATTTGAACTTGAAAATCCCACGAGGAAAAACGGACGGAATTGAGGATTTGGTGAAATTTGTAATTCTATAGGTGTTTCAGTGGACGATAGAACCTAATTTAAATTCACCGATACAGAGTAGCCTGAACACGATATGACTTGCAAATCCTTCCTACCTGTTAAAATATAAAGGAGTATATCCGACAAAGAGACGAGTTAAATTTATTCTATTTAGTTTAGGCAGAGATACGAAGTTGCCCTTGGTGGCCACCAAAATCTATTTTCGTATCTCTTCCTAAACTAAATAGAATAAAACTATTACAGAGGCATTAAAAAAAAGCTAATGATAGGTATCACAAACTGGACGATGGATTTTTGAAAATTCCTTTGTTAAACAGAATAATAACATAAAGTAGGTGGTGGGGCGCTAGTTTAGGTGCTGTATGCGCCTTAAGGATATAATCTCCTATTAATAATTAAATTTATATATTGCCTTGTTTAAAATCAGATATCATTGACGTCAAGAAAATAAATCCCATTGGTATTAGACAGGAATAGATCAATTTAACGTAAGTATTTTTTTTCCTTCGACCTACAAAAAAGCTAACGGCTGATTAAGACGTAAGTCCAAATACAAAGTATTAAATTATTTTATTACCCATCACACTTAAATTCATACCACCTGAAGCAAAACTAGTCGTAACTAGGGATGGATGTAAGTAGGTACCTACGCCTAGACTTTTTTTACCTGTTAAACAGCATTGAATAACTAGCGGCTGGTACCTGACAGCTTGACTAGATGGATAACGAACCGTGGAGCAGAGTCCTTGAGCTGAATATTAAAAACCTTGCTTTACAAGTATCGTCAATCGTGTTTCGACTAGAATAAATCAAGTAAAAACCGATGTAGCTACACCTATGCCTTGATGTTACATTAAAAACCTAGCATTACAAGGTATCGTCAATCGTAATTCGGCTAGAATAAATCAAGTAAAAACCGATGTAGCTACACCTATGCTTTGATGTTACATTAAAAAACCTAGCATTACAAGTATCATCAATCGTAATTCAGCTAGAATAATTCATGTGAAAACCGATGTAAGTCCCTATATCTACATTATACGGCGCACTTGCATCAAAATATTATGGTATTCGATTCGCTTCATTGTCTCTTGCATTTCTCACTAATCTAAATTAAAATAAAAGAGGCAACGTGGTTACGATCCACGATGAGAAGCAGAGACGCGAGTGAGCGTGTTTATTCCACTAGATTATGTTGAAGATACCCAGTTGAAGTACCTATGGAATAATTTTGGGGTCTTACACAAAGGGAACCGCGAACAGTATGGCCCCTTCTGCATATGGCACGGAACAAGGATTTCATAAATGGAGTGCGACATAATGCTGTGCTTGAAAATTAAACTATGTGAGAATATATTTGAAGATGATTATTGATTGGGCACGTTTTGATGAGTTGATCAGTTTAGTGACTAATGATGACCATGATCCAGAACAGGCACTGTAGATGCGTGCTTTTGGTATTTTATATGAGAGATTAAATTCAATTATTATTAATTTTGAGGTAATAAATAAAAATAGGTTAGGTTTTTACAGTTTTCGTCATTATAAACTATGTATTAAGAATCATTATAATATTTTAATACGAGTCATCATAATTATCAATATATTGTCTATTGATAATACACACTATTGATTTACACACATGCTCTACCTGTTTGTTCTTTCCCAAAATAAATGCTGCTGCATAATGTAATGGTGCATAAAATGTGTTTTCATTTCAAATGCAAGCAAGAGCTAACCCAACGAAAGATCCCAGAAGTTATTACATTACATCATTGCTAAACATCATTATTGTTCGATAATACAATTGAATTACGCAGGTATTGAGCAGTATCGGTACCGTGCTCATGTACCCACACTATCCACCTACCGGACAGTCAATGCCGTGCAATTCATTTATGGATGCACAAAGGTGCGTCAAAGTACACTCGCTAACAATAAAACGTTGGCAATAGCGTATTTGAATTTATGGCTACGCAAACGTCTACCTACCAGGCGATCGTAGGGCATTCGTAGGGTAAACAATTCATAAGAGAAGATGATGATGACTCAAAAACATTCAAAGTTATAAACAGGAATGGGAGGAATAGATAAGAGTTAAGTACCATTTTAAGGTCAGCAGCCTGAGAAGCAGCCTGGACTCTATCCAAAGGCTCGTGCGGCGATGATCCTTGATTCCCCATTGTGTACTACTGACTGTTGTATTATTGCACTTTCTTCGCAAAAACTCAAATTCACTTATTCACTGTAAATTTTTCACTGTGCATCACTTAAATTCCACTGTTTCACAACGGCAGACAACTCATACATTCAACAGCACGTTGATTTACACAAAAATACTGTCCTCTTTTGATAAAAAACATTCTATCCGTAGTACAGAAAGATAATAATATCGTTGGAGTTGAAACTCAGCAAACATGGCAAAGCCCCGAATAAATAGTTCTTTGAAATGGTCCAACCTTGGCGAGAAAAAATAATAAATGTTATCTGGCACCTCAGTATTTTTCTATTATTCCCTCAGTCTCTTTTATTGGATGTAGGTACCTATTCTAGGATACCTTAGAAGTAAACTTTAAACACTCACTATCGAATTGACAGATTCACTTTAAAATCTAGGATACGGTAGTCCAAGACCTCGGATCGTGTGAATTCGTTAACAATAAAATTTTA
Organism: Eupithecia pulchellata; assembly: GCA_963931895.1. Lineage (NCBI taxonomy): Eukaryota > Metazoa > Arthropoda > Insecta > Lepidoptera > Geometridae > Eupithecia > Eupithecia pulchellata. The sequence goes on from OZ007530.1 coordinate 3,044,319, forward strand.
AAAACGGGGGTCAACTTTTCCCACAAACGATGAATAAACGCAGAGCGGCGCATTGAACCCGGCAGCCGGCTCGCGGGGGGAGAGAGGCTAGGTAGGTAGCTGGGAACGACTGCCGAAGCCAGCTGAACGTTATTTTTTCCCACAGCATTGTTCTTTGGACCGTAGCGAGCGACGATTATACAACTAATTCACTTTTTCAATATTTTCACAAACACTATCTCCGTAAATGATATTAGGAGAAAACTTCATTGTGACTAGATAGTTTTGAGGAATACTACAGGAATATCGGGTTGAGGCGCGCGCGCCGACATTGAGCGGCCAACTGTCGCGCCGACTACTGACTGCGGGCCGTACGGTACGGTGTGCGTCGTGAATCGCACGAAACCCTGCAGCGAGTCCCCGTCTCCCCTCGCACACCTCGCCCCGCAACGGACCGGTCCTTTGCATTGTCAAGATTGACGATCGGTGAGATCATCCAACGGACAGACACTCTTTAATCGAAAACCGATGAACCCATTACATTATATCTAAGAATCTGTCTTTAATTGCTTGAAAATACAGAGCTTGAAGATGATTGATGTGATGAAGCTAATAAACATACAGTCTAAGAGGTCGAAGACATCCTGCAAATATATACGCATGAAACTGAAACATAATTTTGGACTCAAAACATCTTATTTACACCGAATCGTTCAAAAGTATAGAGCAGATGGTAGAGTAGACGAACTAGCACGCGCGAGTGGGACGGATGCAGGTGCAAATACCGGAGAGCTTATTATTGGCGCACAAACATATGGCCTTCCCAGCATCAAAGCTTTTGAAATTGAACATGGTGCTATAACACAAAAGGGGCAATACAACTTATATCTATGTAGGTGCTGTGACCACGATCAGGTAGACGACAACATCGACCATCTATAAAACATCTTCACAAGGATTTGACTATACAGGATCTATTAAAACTTTTACTGAATAATGAAAAACTTATCGAACATTTACATAATGCTCGAATCGGGCGTTAAAATTGTCGAACTGGAATTCCACATTTTGTGCGTTTGACTCATGTCCGCCTATGAGTCATCAACAGGTTACATACCAATGATTATCATGCATTCGTTTCGATATTCTGTTACTATAACGCAACGATTAATTTTCATGATGACATGGCATGAGATGAGACACCAAGCTTTACCAAAGTGTTAGTTTAACATTTTGTGAAATTTTGGTAGTCTATTAGTTGTTTGAAAGTGAAGGTGAAACCTCAATTGAAGGTGTGTAAGATGCACAAATAAAAGCTTTCTCCTCATCTGCTGTCATTGATTCATTACCGTCTCTTTTCACAAAACTGCACCCATAATTATACCATACATACATGTCATGTTAGAAAAAACTAGAATATTCATTTCTGACCTTTAAGACTTCTTACGATGTCAAAATATTATTACTGCATTATCTATTTCGAAACACATATTTTTTTATAAGGAAATTAATAAGATTCGGTCGAAAATATATTTTATTTATTCGATTACCACAAAAAGATAACTGCGAAAATTGAACCTTTCCAAAATTGCAGGGACCGTAAGGAATTTCTTCACCCACAGGCAATTTTTTTCGCTGAAGTGGTAATAAAGGTTTGATGACCCTTTTTCTTGTTATTAAATTATCTCCGACGGCAAAATATATTTTGCAGAGTAACAGTGAATTCCTTAATTTTCTGGTTCATAGCGCCAAACACCTCAATATAGTAAATTAATTCACCCCTCATTAAACAAGAGAAACTGTAGAGTCTAAAGAACTCCCAAAGGGGTCATACAAAAGAATAATGCACCAGCACAGGATCGTTCTATGTATGCTACAGGTTATTTATTTTCTCAGCCCATGGTAATTAATTCAATGCCATGAGTTTGCGAACATTCTTTGACAATTGTGGGCATTGGATTATTTATTACAGAAAAAAGATGCTTAGAAGTTTCTACGCAATAAATACGGAAACCACAAATTTTTAATAAAAAATATCCGGATATTTTGTCAAGAATTTCCGTTATTGTACCTACTTGCTCGCTTGCAGGAGATCTGTACAGAGGGCAGTGACACTGTTCCGGACCTAACCACCGTAAAACTACCGGCTCTATTGTCTATTCAGCAACTATTTCCGCTAAATATCTCATTGCAATCGGAACACCGTTAGGTGACCGACACCGATGAGAACAATCCATCTCTATGTATTGAAATTGGGCAAATGAAGCAAGCGAGTGTAGGTGTAGGAAGATTAAGGAACCCACGTCCGTGTGTCATCTTATCATCAGGTGTTAATTTCGTAATGTATATAAAACGAGGCTTAAATTACTTTAGAATCAGGAATTAGCAAGAAATTGAAGAATGGTGAGACAAAAGTTTGAGGCTAAGATTATAAAAATAAAATTGCTAAAATAATAAACTACTAGGATGCTGTATGATGATGATGCTGTATCTCTCAAGTCAGAGTAATTATAGATCGATAAACATTTCCACAGCAAGCAAACCCGACATGAGATTGAGAAGAATGGTTTTTAAATAGAATTGAAATAGGATCCAGGAATAAAGCACATAATAACAACATCTCCAATATCAATTGATGACAATCAAAGAACCTTGTTTATTCCGTGCGTGTTTATTCCACGAGATTTCATGGTCCAAGGCCATGAACATGATTGTTTCATTTAACGGTATTTACCTCAAGTTAGCAATTATTCGCTATCTAGGACCACGTTCCATTGTTATACCAAATTAGTATTGTTTAAAAGCAACGGTGATTCTCCAAAAGGAGTTGTGTTTTTCTTGTCGCAGTTTATAATTTCTAACGGATAGATCGTAGAGTGTATGACCAAGGTTGTCAACGCAGTGCACGAGCTTGCATACTAAGTCATCTTGGTCTACTTGATATACCCTCTGTAGCATTGTGAGCACGTTTAAAACACAACGGATGTCATAACGCGTGTGACCAGCTTGCGAATGTAGCCTGGGGGCCTTATTGTCACCAGTCGGCGTACATCGCTCCGCTCTGCAGGTACACACTTACGATACTCGCTACAAAAAATAAATCCATTCAGAAAACGTAAGAGGAGTAGGACGTGTCAAAAGTGTCTGTTTAAAAATAAGTGTTAACCTCGAGATATTTCCGAAGTAACAGATGGAAACGTGTTTTACCGTGCGTGTTTGAGAATGGCACAGTACGGGGATCAACCAATGACTGCATGGACCATGTTTAGCTGGAGGAGACTCTACAGTAACGGAAAGAACGGAATGGAAGACTCACAAGTGGAACTACCAGCCGACACCAGGCAGCTGGTGTACAACGTGTACATGTATTTCTCCCGACGGCCAGGCAGGAGCGCTAAGGTAGCCCTGTCTAAGACTGCGAGCGCGACCATGCTGCCTAAAGATATTGTGGCAGACATTATCAGAGACAAATATAGGTCGTGAATGAAACACGGAAGTGACATACTATTTGAGCAAAACGCAGAGATACTTTGCGTTGCAGATTAATTAGGAGACAAAAGTGAAGCTATGGACAATGGAAGGCTGTGCTGCTAATATAAAATTTTACAGACTCATTTAATTCGTTATGATCATTACCGTGAAGGCTGAGACTATTTCAAGTTAATCATGTCAGTGTCGGAAGGTACGTTGATATTATTTATTCGCATTTCGTAACCAGATTATGATGATAACGTCTACAGTAACTACCAATCCAATTGACCGGCGTAAACATACTTTAACTCCAGTCACGCAGATCTAGGTTATTCTATTAATTATTTTGGAAGTAAAGCTGTGTAGGTTAACCATGGAAATTTACAAAACCTACTTAATAATCTCGGCAAAAGTACCCATATTATTAATGTTCAGTCTGGTAAGGTAATATAATGATTATATTATTGATAGGAGCTTCACGAGGTCAGATTGTAATCTCAATAAAGTAAGGTTTAATATTTATAGTTCATTAATAAATGAAATGAAATTATACCGAAAGCATTTCATAATTACATATATTATGCTTTCCCTCCACAGCGCAAATAAAATTTAACCTTTCAATACAAAGCTAAGTGGTTTATCTGGCTAGGGCGTTGGTTGCACAGAGTTTGTTGCTGCTGCTGCGAATATCAGTCAGTCTCACGGCAATGTTGCAATTTGCTTGGCGTTCCTAATTCCCAACTCAGCGATTTATCCTTGCGCAAATAGTTTTAGTTATGAGCTTGACAAACAACAACTTTCAAAACAGATAAGCCGTGGAAAATCTGCCACAAATAAACAATGCTTAGTGGTAAACACGAAAGCTATAATATGTTGTTATCTGCTTAAGCAACAAGAATTTACACAAAATACTCACATAACCCAGAAAACTACCACGAGACGCGATTCACTGATTTCAAGAATAGCAACACTGTCGTAACCAACACAAGATTGTTTACAAAAACACAACTGTATGGATATTTAAAGAGCCACACGCAACAGGCTCAGGATTAAGTGACTTCAATGGGCTTGCAGCAGTTCCGCCTCGCACTGAAACTACCCAGATACTAACAAGACCTAAAATAAACGAAGGTATGTGCCAAGTTCGCGCGTCAAATGTATAGGGCAGTGAATGCACCGGCACTATTTCAGGCGTTCCGAGTCAAACACCAGCACAGTCTGATTCACCGATCGAGACGACGACGGTTCCAACTCTCAACACAAACGAAGGTCAAATCTACCTACTTGTACGTTTTAATAACAATGCCGGTTTTAAGAAACAGCTAAAGTGAGGCTTGTGTTTTAAAACCAACGCGATAAGTACATTATCTACTACCTATCTAGGTGTATCTACTCGCGTTTAAACAAATATAGAATAGTCGATAAGTTGACACGCCTATCCACTTGATATCAATGCCTTGATCTAGTTATAGTAGAAATCGTTGTATTGTAATGAATGATGAATGCAATTTATCTACTGATATCGGTACGGTACGGGTTATAGAATCTGTCGTTGGACAGGGGAATAGTCGATGCCCAATCCTACTCCCCATATTGGAACCTTTATCTTTCTCCTAGAGCAGTTTATATAAAATGAAAACAAAGAGATATTTTTGACTTTGAACCAATATTCACTGTCAGTTTATATCGAATTCAATTCAATAGTCGTGACGTTGTGTGTGACCTTTGTTCTGTACCTGGTATAATTTCGTAGAGAATCTACTATCCGAGCGACCAAGAAAAGTTGGGTAATAAATTCCTCGTTATCAGTCCGCAAATAAATCAATATGTAAGTATAAGCAGTGATAATGATAATTGTAACTGAGAAGCAACAAACACGTGAATGCTTTAAATAAAATGGACAGAAAGTAATTACCGAATCGATAATCAAATATTTATATTAGCTAAATACAGACTTAATTACATAATGAGTGTCAGTACTATAAGTAGAATTCGTTAATACTGAGTAGAATCTCGAATACACAATCGTGGCGTATAGTCATGTGACATCATTTGGCGCCATGGTCGAGGGTTATGTTTTTGATTCAATGTGCTTTGGTTATCTGATTACTCTAGAAGTATCCAAATAGGGCTGAAACGATTTTCAAAGAAGAAATGAGGCATCAAAATACTCATGTAGACTAATTTAAGGTGTATACTAATCGACATTTCCTAGACCTTTGTCTTTTTAAATGAAATTTGGCGAAAAAGGTTAATTAAATAGGTAAATTAATTAGGTACTTCTTTTGTTTGTTATTTAAAATTGTGCCTAGTATAGAAGTGTGACTTTACCTCTGCTCCGAATTGAAACCGACAATTTTATCTGTTCCGTACGCGTTTTGAGGCAAAAAGTAACAAAAAGATAAAAGCTTAATGTTAATCCTGCTCGGGATTTACATCTTTGCAAATTACAGCCGGGTCCAAGTTTTACCATTATGGGGCTATCCCTTAATTCTTATAAAACTTTTTTATTCATAAAATGTGAGTAAACTATGTACGTACTACTGTATGCTTTTATCCTTATGATACCACATACCTCAGTCATAAATAACATAAGGTATGTGATGTGATGAGCTTCACCACTAGAGTTATTACTTATTACAAAGTCCTCTAAATAAATGAAATCCTGTTAATTTTCCCTTTCACTAGTGCAAATCGACTGATGAAATAGGCCTGCTCATTAATCAACTAACATGCAACTCATCCACCCATGCAAAAACCATTGCGGAAATAATATTTCCGCACTAACTAGCAGGTGTTTAGGCAGCAGGTTAGGTAGGTGTGAACATTATATTATAATGTTCACACCTACCTAACCTACCTAGTTACATAGAGCGAATCTGGTATGGCACCAATGAGCTGATCGAGCGTTAGCTAACTTTGTTGCTAGTTTTAATACATAAAACTGGCTCTTCGCAGGATGCGTATGATATCGAGGTCACACTCGCAGGGCGTGTATTGAGCACTGTAGAGGCAGGCATTCGCTAAGGAGGCCTATATACCAAGCAGCGGGTGGCTAAGTATGAAGATGATGAATAGCAGATTTACGAATGTTTTGGCTTGGCCACCCATTACGAAATTTGTCTAATGATAGAGAATATACAGTAGCGGCGTTAGGGTAGGGCGGGGTTGGGCGACCGCCCAGGGCGCCGGACATAAAGGGGCGCCGCAGGCGCCCCTTTTTTTTCTTCTCGCTCATTAAACGAGGCCTACTTACTCGTAGATAAAAAAAAATTGAGAAAAAAGATTATATTGGCAACATTAAAATGGAACGCAGTGTTAAAACGGAGCACTGCACTGCATGCATTTAATTTTACCGGTAATCCCCGACCATTGAGAAAAACATTATCTATCTTTTTTACGTTTAAATTAGAGAGAGTTCATGTTATTTTAGTTTATTTTTTTTTTAAATCGCAACTTACAAAAACTGTATCCAAATGTATGGATAGCAATGCGCATAAACTAACCCTATTGTGTAACTAACCATTAACTATACCTGTAACGGTTGCTAGTGGGAGAGGAGTTTTTCTAAGCTTAAGCTGATAAAAACCTATCTGCGATCGACAATATAAAAATTTCGCGGCTCGCTCCGCTCGCCGTTCATTCTTCAGTCTTCTAAGCTTTTTAGCAGGCTTCCGGTTTTCTTTTTTTATATCTAAACTTTTTTGTCATTTTCACCAAACCTCAAAATTACCGCTAAGCCTCTAAAATTTTCGGGTTCGGTAATCATAATCTTTTGTCACACTCTTGATTCTATTATACAGAAAATCCGAATAGTCTAAAAAAAAATAGCGGCTCGCTCCGCTCGCCGTTAATTTTTTAGCATTTTGGTCACAAATACGAGTACGTTACTTGCCTCTCGAAAATATGTCAAAAATTTGGCGACGTGACTTTCAATAAGTAGTAGGAGTTATTTTGTTCTTAATTTTCAAAATACAATATTCTCATTATTACACACCAATTTACGAAAAATTATGGCTCACTCCACTCACTGACATTTATAATGTATTCATTTTCAACCAAAGGCTGCAAACACTACAATATGTGAAGGCTGCTGTTATTTATTTTCATACTAGATAAAACCTACATGTCATCCATATTAAGTTATATCTTTTTTCGCCTTTTTTGTATTTCTAACATTTTTGTCTTTGTTGCTGTCACACCACACCAAACTCCAAATTTACCAATCATCGCAGTCTTTGAAATATTCGGGGCTCCCTATCATATCTATTGTCACACTCTTGCATACTCATTTACAAAATAGCGGAAAAATCCAAAAAAATTGCGGCTCGCTCCGCTCGCCGTTACTCACGGTTCATTTGTGTATAGGTTTTTATGGAAAGTTTTTGGTTAGAAACCTCTTCGGGTATGTACCTACTATACCAATCCACGCTATGCTGCAAATACCTACTACACCCACAGTTTTAGATCCTTTTTTTTGCGGACCAGGTAAAAAGGAAAATTTTAAATACTTTCAGAATGAATTTGATAAAGTTAGGGTACATATTCAATATCAGCCCATGTTAATCCATTGCTAGACCCAGGTACGACAACAACTTGAAAGACATTTACTACTTAGTTTTTTTTATTCATTTCTTATGTCCAACCGCGGACTAGGATATGAAGATGATGCATGTTGACTCGGGGGGGTCAAAGGCTTGACCCCCCCCCCCCCCGAATAGTTACACTCGCACTTGACGACTTGTTTCATATGGGTTTGGATTGCAGTTAGAGGGCGCCGTATAAATCTCGCCCAGGGCGCTGGTAGTGCTAAAACCGGCACTGAGAATATAATACAAGTGCCTATTTCAATAAAAAACGTGAGTGAACCAAGCTCTAGGGTCACTTTCATTCCAAGAACCGGATTAGCATAGGTATAGAAGCTAAGAAGCAAAAGTTATTAGGTATTATACAGCTAACAGTAGGTATTATACAGTTTACTTTCCACAAAATCAAAAGAAGATCGTTTTTAGAGCGTATTTTTTCAAAATCGAGCTTTAACTCCTGACATGACTTCGATAACCCTCACTGTTTCAGACTTCCTCTTAGTAGCCCTGAAAAAATATCATCCTGTTTACAGCTATAGCCTTCGAAATGAGCATTCGGTAGCTTAGTTTGCCCCAACTGGCATAAAGATTAACGAGCAGCATCATTAGCGCAAGTTTACTTGTACTGCCTACTCTTGACCTTTCTCTAAATCGATATGGAGCGGGAATAACGCCGACCGACTTGGAAAACGTACGAACAGCGAAAAATATGAAATTGGATTTACTTCCCTGGAGAAGGAATGCCGTCATCGATATAATATGGTAAGAGTAGAATGAAGCTTAGGTATTATAATCTAGCCCCGATGAAGTACAGATCCGAAGAATGTGCCCATTCACACATTCTCATAAATAGTAAAAATACTTTTACTACGAATTTTAATTGAAGATAGATTGTGAACATACAAGGCAGGATCAGGGCACTATGGCGCACATTCGGGGAGGCCATGTTTTGTTCTGGGTTGGGTAAGATGAATTTGTGCGACGTTTGTCCGAAAACTGCACAAAAATTATGTATAGGATCCGCCAAAATTTTATGTAAACCGAGAACTGGTATTTATATCTTTATTGAAAATTATTAACGTCGAATTAAAATTTAAGTATTGTGGGAGAAGTTAGAGAATCTCATGCAGCATTAAGCAAATTCTTAAAGGGCAATGTTATTTTATAGCAGTTTCAAAGAAAGGAACATAAACTTTGTATAGCAAGCACTTTAATTGAAGAAACACTACTACTGCAGCGGTAATTTGATGTCTACCCACGTTTTATAGCAGCTATGTTTTGACTCTGATTGATGAATCTCTACAATATTCGTGTCAATGGTTCATTGAGTGGGCGGAACATTCTGTCGACAATAGGTAGGTTCTATCTACTATTTTCTAATACACGGAGGTAAGCAGGGTCCACCAGTCGGTACTCTGAAAAACCTTTATTTCTAATTTTTATTCGTGCAAATGTTATGTAAGTGACAAAGAGTTTGCACGAAAACGAATAAGAAATTTCGATTTAATATTTACGGGTGAGCCTCCAGAATTTCTGTGTGGGATGGGATTATGGTCTATCCTACTACGCAGTTGATAAAAGTACGAGTGTACGAGATGTGAAGAAATTCTTAGGTAGGTGATTAAAATTGTGTTACATAAGAAATAAAATATGAAGCGTTCGTACTAATAATAAACGAAAGCTTACCTACGTATATTTTGATGTCTTTGTGTCACTTTACGATGTGAATTTTGAAAGTCTTAATGCCTCTGAGATATTAAGTGAAATTTTCTGCATTGTGACAGTTATTTTATACTTTATTTGGTGTGTTGCCCGCGGTTTCACCCGCGTATCTCCCGATCCCGTGGGATTTTCGGAATAAAAAGTAGCCCATAATGTTTTTTCATAAACTACATATCTGTGTACCAAGTTTCATGAAAATCCGTTTAGTAGTTTTTGCGTGAAAGAGTAACAAACATCCATCAATACTTACAAACTTTCGCGTTAATAGGTATTGTAGTCCATAATAATATTATAAAGAGGAAAGATTTGATTGATTGTTTGTTTGTTTGGCTCCGAACCGAAACTACTGGACCAATTTGAAAAATTATTTCGCCATTAGAATCCTAAATCTTCCGTGATGACCATAGGCTATAGATAGAACATTTAAAAAAAAAAAGGGTTCTGCATGAAAATTTACTGTTTTGTGAAATACCCGTGCGAAGCCGGGGCGGACCGCTAGTAGGATATTAGGATATATTGTTATAGAAAGGATACTTATAAACTGTCCTAGATAATCCAAGCTAACTTAATACAGGAGGGAACGCTCGCCGCCGGCCGCTTGAACGTAAATTAAACTCCAGCCAAGTGGATTAAAGGTCAACGGTGGACCTCCAGAGGTGGATCACATTATATGACGTCATTATGATATGATTATAGAATAGACATAGTTCTTTTTTTTAAGCTCTACAGGTACTTTGAAAGAGGTATTTACATTTTACAAAAATCGTGTTTTTATAAGATCATTCCCTATTTCACTTCTAAGACAGTTATCTCCCCTTTTTATGTGAATTGTTCTACAGGTTCTTTAAAAGAGTTTATTTTTCACATTTTTACAAAACGTGATTTTATAAGATCATTTCCTATTTCACTCCTAAGACAAACATCTCCCTTTTTTACGGGATAAACATCACAGTTTATGAAGAAAAACAGGACATGAAACAATTGGGGTGTATTAGGGTTTGTTTGATGAATATTGATACTCACTTTACCATCCTGTTTCGCTTAGTTCTAATTTGGAAAATGTGAAGGTTATGGAAGCTTAGTTTTTATTTTATCAAAACCAGTTTTTAAATAGGTTTTTTATTGCAAAAACCTGACTAACAATAATGTTTTATGAGCATAGTCCACGGTGAATGGTTTCAGAAAATATGATTACCTTATGTGACGTCAAAACATATCTTTGGTACACAGAGACTCTGTTGTTAAGCTGTTTAATACACAATAAAGAAGATAAAAAATAACTCAAATAATAATTAAGTGAGGCTCATTGACTACGCATTGCAGATGACATAACACTATAAATATCTTAAAAGAAGCTTCCAAATTTTCCATTGGACAATACAGATTGTGGAGGTGTGTTATCCATCTAATAAATATATTGGAAATAAAATTCTAACCATTGTTAATATATTTATAGCATTTTATATTGTTTGTCTGTCTGCTGCTTTTCATGGCTATACCACTGAACCAAAGTTATTGAAATTTAGAGGATATACATGATAGTATCCCAGGGGAAGGAAGTACTTTTTTTTACAATTTTTTAAATGTGTGATGCGGAGGTGGATCCTAACCATTATTAATTATTCATACTTTGTGATTAATAAGCAGGATAGTAATCAACATACAAATTTTACTTTATGTACACACTATTTTTGGTGAATGAAGATTATTTTACCTTATTTAGTGTGGTCCTAATTCTAATTATTAAGTTCCTTTTGGCAAAACTTTGGTAGATTTTTGAAACTATGGTATTACTGAACTTCAGTCTGCTACTCCTGTAGATGTTCCCTGTAGGTGATTCCATGCAAGACCTGAATCTAATTTTCTCAGCTGCTTCTAAAGAAACACCTGGTTAAGAGCTTAGTTTTAAGTTAATAGGTACCAGTTTTTCTAATTTAAGAAGATCCTAATAAGAAAATAGATAGACAGAAACTTCTGAGAGCCCTATTTAAAAAAAAACTAACCCTGGATACACAGGAACATCTTATGAGTTCACATTATTTAAATAATAAAATAACAAGAGATAATGATATCTTCTATTAGAGGTAGCAGGTAGGCAGTCTATAAAAGTAGGTACGTACCTAGATATCTTCTGTAGGTATGCACCTATGTAATAATAATAAATTATCATCTACATTCTACAAGCAACTGAGAGAAAATCTGAAGCACTTACCGAGAAAGGGTTTATTGAAGCATTTTGAGACACTAGGTATTGGTATGGTATTTGATGGAGCTACGTTTGAGCTTATCTCCTGGAAGCTTTTGGATTTGGAAGAAATCAATGATTACAGTTTTTTACGATTCACTTTTTGTTTCCAACTCTATCTCCAATGAAGAACACTACAATTTCAAATTTTTCTTATACATACGTTTGGTGAATTTGTTTGATAGCGAGCAGGCAGATAATTTTCGACTTTCAGACCGATCCGGATTTTGAGATTTCATTTCATTTTCACTCGATCCCTCGGGTCACTATAATGCACGACTGTACTCTAAACAGCCTTATAATGTACACCTCTATAATCCGTGTCAAATAGGGTTCCAATTATGTTGATGTGCCTTATAGTTCCGTGCATTATCATTCCATGAAAGCTTGACACGTGTCAATAATGCACTGCTAGTATTATACGGCACAATACTAAACACTATTATAATTGGAATCCGCAGAACAGATTATTAGGATGTTAATTATTTGGCCGTACAAATCGGGCCGCTCATTATTTACACGAGACAAATTTCAGAGCCAATTTTCTGACACCACCATGCTTCTCATTGGCCCAGAATTTGTCTCCTCATTGGTCGAAAAGTCGGCAGTCATGCTTCCTTTGTATTGTTCCAGTTTAAACATTTATATAAAAAAGTTGCCACTATAAAAAATGTTTTAATGAAGGTTCTGTCATGTCGAAAATTAGTTCGTTCGTTCAGACCATGGACTAAGTAAATCCATAGACTGACAATTCTCATACTCAGTCATCTCATCACATCAATTACTAGTTAGTTGAAATAGCACGAGATGGCGCCACGTGTACAATTCGTTAAAAATAACCAATCTCCACGTTTATTTTACAACAATAGCCTCTTAGATCTCACCCTTGCACTATTTCAAGATCTATGCCAATGGTTTAAATAATAAATAAATTATGTCAATTACTAGCTACGTCAGTATCAGTATTTCCGTACGATAAAAAAATTTACCAAATATTGGGTAAATAATGTTTTTATATTATCTTTTTTTACGCAAATGAATAGACATAATTTATATATTTTATTAACTCTATGCATAATTATGCTGAAAGCATATTTGTAGAAAGAAAGAAACAATTTTGTCCTCAACATGTTCTTAGATTTTAACCAATTCGAGGTGAAAATATAATTATAATTACCTACCTGCAAGCAACCTACAAAGCAATAAGTAAAAATTTAACGTTCCCAAAAATTTACAACGAGGATCGACACAACAAAGATACATAACTTATATGATAAAAATGTAATTAATACATTTCTACTTTAGGTTGGTGTGTACTTTTTTATGTCGTTTGTGTACACACTGCAAACAGTAATGTTGCAAAATAAATTATTTTCGCATCTTCTATCCAATAAACGCGCGTTATCTTGTAAACGATTGTCACGCCATCTTTCATAATTCTTCGAAGACAAGCCTAGAACGATTCTCTAAATATTATAACAAATTTTTAAATATGAACATGAAAGCCTTTATACGTTATTGAAAAAAACTATAAAAGATTTTTTGTGATTCACGAATGACTCCTATTCATTTACTTGGTTTAATCATAACAAAGATCTATAATTAACTACCTATTTAATTATTTAACAATTTTCAGGTTATTGATCAACGCCATCTGGAATAAGACAGAATTTCAAGCTTTTTCGGAGGAACGCAAGTTTGTATGGGATTGATAGGCTATGGTTCAGACTAAAAAGATGGCGCTTTTAGTATGGTATGATAATGGCATAGACTCTCCTACATAGGTCGATAAGGCTTAATATGTAGATACACCACAACTAGAACCTTCGTTCTTCAGCGAGAAACCCTGCATGCCGTATATTGAGTTAAGAAAATTAGCTTGGATGATGTTGTCAGGGTCAGACTGGGCCAAAAAGGAGCTCAAACTTAGGATGTAGGTAAGGAAAAATGAGGACCCGTACAGTTTTTTGTTATGAATGCAGTTTTATAGACCTTGAAAAACTAAGACATAAAGTGTAGAAATTTTTGTTCTACGACCAAAACTGACAAAGTTATGAGCAAAATACCTAGCGAGGCTCACTGACCGCACGAACGCAAGCGATGACGTCACAAACCCCAAGCGCTTGCCGCCGAACCACTGCGCCATGCGTCTTATTTTGTTCGCGATACTCCTCCAACTAGGAGCGTAACTTCACCAGTTTATACCAAATCGATAAATAAGTGATTATTTTGATTTGTTTAATAGTAAAAGTTTATTATAATAATATAACAAAATGAGTGGTAGAAATACTACTTCGGTATCGTTTTTTCGATCTACTTTAGGTTAACCTTCATGTTATTTGATTATCTTAGTAATCATTTCACACTGACGACCACTGTGGCGCGGTCTCTGCTAGGAGTAATATTATTCTTTAGGCGCGGTGGGCGAAGCTCCGCCTGCGACGCAGGAGGTTGCGGGTTCGATTCCCGCCTCGGGACAAATATTTGTACGATCTGCAGATATTTGTTCAGGGGTTCTGGTTGTTTTCTATGTGGATTGTCCAGCATTCTGTATTTATATTTATTTGTTTAAACTGAAATTCGTGGTTGGAAAGTTCGAAGGTAAAAAATCTTATTTTCAACCTAATCAGAAAAGCAGGATAATAAGTAGGTAGTACCTACCTACCTGGACTCTACCTGGACTAGCCTATATTAAATATTTAAAGTTTTAGGTTAGTCAGCCAGGGCAGTGTGTGTGTTTGTTGTTGTAACCCTACCTACCTACGCCGTTATTTTCAACATTGTTATGTAGATATGTATGTACAAACTTAATTGTTTCTTCATGACAGTACATTTTTTGCGACTTTTGAATGAATTGAAGTATTAGTATATTTCGGTACTACACAGTACCTACTTATAATTCTACATTATTTTCACGTAAAAACCACAAAAGACCCGCCCAGATCGAGTGAACTTTAATAAATGAATGGTGGAGAGCGCGCGCTCGGGCGGAATGGGGTTCGTGACGTCACCACGGTCTATCCGCGGTTGGCTTTTACAAAATGTTTTGTACCTTCGCAACCAATGGACCGATTTCAATGATTTAAAAAGTATCGTACCTAAACGAGTAAAAGGAACACCATTATATACATAATACATGCATTTTCCGTCTTGGTACGGGGACTCATTGGAAGTTAATCACGGGCCTTATATCAGGGTAAAATTGATTTGTCATAAATATGAGGCTCATTGCGCTGAATAAAGTTTTACCTAGATTTTATTAAATAATTAAGACTTAGGTATAATTATCAACTATAGTTATTACATCTCAAAGTGTCTGTTCGACTCACAATTAAATAATAATGTAGGTAGGTACCTACTGTGGCCTCAACGATAAGTTTTTTTTATGAAAAACGATTCTTTATAAAAATTAAAGGAAAAATAATTTACGAGTGATCTGAGGTTTTGGAGTGGAAGGGGGTAAATGTTAAGGGTAATAACGGTTTATGTCTATTTCTGGAAAAATATCAAGGCAGAAATAAATGAAAAGTTGTTGGTAAGTATTAAAAAGATCTACTTACTTACAACTTTTTTCCATACATTTTTTTCACATAGGTACCTACCTAATCTCAAAGTTTATTATGAAAAATTCAAATAAAAATGTTTTTTGTTTTTTTTTTATATTTTACCAACACATTTGTTTTTTTACGAAATTTGGAGAACACGTAAATTTTTATATCCGAAACACAATCCTATTAATTCGATTTGAAATATTTATTTTTTCACCATAAATTTGACTCAATATCGAACAAAGCATCTTTATTTTGAATCACAAACTCTGGTGTCAAAATATACCTAAGCTTGTTGTTTTTTACGAAATCGGTAAAAGTCTTTTGCTTAGTTTTAAAGATCTAAGCATACATAGGGACCGACAGCCGGAAGAGACTTTGTTTTATACTGTACCTACTTAGTGATTCCTTTAAAGTCCTGCGTACAATACCTACTTGATGAGATGATATTTTTCCCTAATAATACCTTCATTTTAACCTAAATCTATAAACCAGTTGCGAACTATCACGTTAGATTTATAATTTGCTTGTTTCCATGGTAGCTCCTACAAAATATTTTACATTTTATATTTTTCAATATAATTCTAAAAAACGACTAGAACACCCGAAACTAATCTTAACTTATCGTACAAAGTTTTTTACGGCGGGAATCGAACCCGCAACCTCCTGCGTCGCAGCAGACCTACACCCACCACGCCATAGACATCTTTTGTTGCTGATACCAACTCGGAACCAACTCTATCTTACCGTTATAATTATAAAATATCCTTTTACACGAAACAATACAACCCTTGTTCAATCATTTTGTAAACAAAAGTCAGTTACAGTGATTATGATTAGTATTGATACTCGAAACCGTCCATATCAATGATGTGATGTTATCGATGAAATGGTGTCGACCATGTCGAGGCCTGTTTGCCATACTACATAATGTACTCATTTAGGTAAAAGAGGACCCAATTAATACATTATATCGCTGCCCCGGACTGAAGAATCAGCAAGTGTTTCGAAAACACTAAATTCTAAATTCATTGATCATTTCCCGATCTGTGGTGTATTCTAGAATAGGCTGATGACGATGATGCTACCGTCCTCGACGTGGACGATGCTTATCGAAGACACTGCCGACTATTTTTCATCACTAGTTAACCTTCATATTGTGCCTTCGGTCTTCGATAATAATAATAATGTTAAGCAAATATAGACCTACGCGACTAGCTCAATAAAGTTCAACTATAATATCGTTTGTTTTTCTAATAATCTTCACAACATCACAGTTGTAAGGTATCTACCAATTGCGATTTCGTAGTTCCATATCACTTGTTTGCGATATAGATGGAACATGATTTTTCAGTTTGTAATATTATATTTTGTAGTCACAGCTTTTAAAAAGAAACTTCGTAGGAATCAAATTTAACCTACGTTTTTTTCCGATTTAATTACACAAAGGTAGAAAGTGTAACATCCTTCCTGAAAATTGTTTTATTTTATAATTACCTATTATCTTGAGTTGTGACATTATTACAAAGGACTTTTTTTAGAACGCTATTTACTTTTAAAGCGATACAAACCGTAATAATAACAAACTAGCTGTACCCGCGACTTCGTACGCGATGGCCATACATTTGTTTCAGTTACAGTTTTTCTACTATTAAATAAAAACAAAACTTCAATTTGCTGTATTTGCATTGTTACACTTTTAATGTATTTACTTATTTACAAAATTTTATCAAAGACCTACATGGATAGGATAGGAGTAAAAATATAAATCAAATATTGATCTACGTGGGACAGTACCTATACTGTGCCGCAGTTATCTTCATCAACATTCTTTACACGACTATTAATTGAAGAAATGTAAAAACAATTTCATGTTTCTAAATGCTGTTATAATTTGAAATAATACATAGGTACCTACCATACTCGTGATTTTCAGGTGATACTTCATTTGTTCGGAAATTACGCTTGATTTTTATATATTGAGTATTAGCTGTACCCTAGACTTCGTCTGCGATTGCCATATATTTGTTTCATATATTTTGCTTTCATCCCCTCTCCCAGGTGAACTTTACTGAATTTCAGGATAAAATGTATCCTATGTTCTTCCTCGTGGTATGACCTCAAATCACGCTAAGTTTGATTCGAATACATCCAGCAGTTTCGGCGTAATGCGAGGTTAAAGAATTTTGCTTTCATACCCTCTCCCAGGGGAACCTTACTGAATTCCAGGATAAAAAGTATCTTATGTCCTTCCTCGTAGTATGAACTCAAATCGCACCAAGTTTCATTCGAATACATTAGGACTTATTAGGCCCCTTAGGAGTAATGACTTTTCAATTTAATAGTTGTCTAGTTTAGGCGAGCTAAGCAGAGCTTGTGTTACTAGATAACTGATATACATAATAATATACGAATACATAGATAGATATTTTTTATTATACCTACATAGAAAACCACCAGAACACCCTGAACAAATACTTGCAGATCGTACAAATATTTGTTCTGAGGCGGGCATCGAACCCGCAACCTCCTGCGTCCCAGGCGGACCTTCGCCCACCACGCCACAGAGGTCGTCAAATTATGTAGTTTTAAACTTACAAGATAGTTATTTAACTATCAAATAGGTGAGTAATGCTTGTAGACTCAGTTTCAATTTGTTACCTAGTTTTCTTCTGTTTTTATTATTTTATTTGTTTACTTAATTTGGGCTTTTTTGGGAGTAATTTCGAATATATTAATATCAAAATAATAATAAGTCATGTTGGACAATCCACACAGCATTATCTAACCCCCAAGCAAAGTAGAGCTTTTAATGGGCACTAGATGACTGATATGCCTACATAATACAATAGAGCACATAGGTAGATAGATATTTTTTCTAAACATAGAAAAATATGACTGTATTAAAATATTGACTAATCAGTAACTCCCATTTTTATCTTATTTGTTTTTATCGATTTCATTCAATTGATTGAAAGATATGAAGGTTTTTCAGCCAAATTAATTAAAAGAATCACTTGCTTATGATATGAGTTTCATGACGTCTAGGGCACGTAAGTAAGTACTTAAGTATCTACTTAGTGTTATATTTCCTCTAAGTATGTACATATATCTTAGGAAAAACAGAAACATGATACGTCATCATTCGGACATTAACCCCACCCTAATGAGTGCCATAGCGCCCTGTCTCCACCCAGCTTGTCGTTAGGTAAAGGAATACATATGTACCTACATACGTAAGTACCATTACATAGATTTTTTTCTCATCCAAAGTAGGTAAGTGCTATTAGTAATTTATTTATTTTCAATTGTGTTAGCATAGGCAGTATTATGTTATCTGTGCCTAGGCTAGTATTATAATTATTATCTGCCCTAGGTGAGTACAATATATTATGTAACTTATTATGTTACGTCGATAGAAACACTAAAAGTTACAAGACTTACAAGGTAGGTAGAGCGTATTTGTTACCTTCCTGCCATGTAAGTCATGGTTGTTGTTTGTTGATACCTAATGTTATGTGATGCCACCTTCCTCTTAGGGATACGTTGGTACCTTTCACGGATGTAGGTAGTACTGAGAAAACAATCATAGGTACCTAAGTTTAATTTTATGTAGTTAGAAAGTAATAGATAATATCAGTATTTCACCATTAAAAATAAGTAAGCTATACAAGTATCAAACTTGCAAGAAATATAAATACATAAGTCCTTACCTAGCTACACCATCTAGGTACTTGCTTGCTTGACACCCCCCAGGAAAGAGAAATAGGTACCTACCTATTCTTAAATTTCTGCAAAGCTTGTGCTGGTTAAGTAAACATTGCTTGCGTTGCGGTTCGGCTTTGATAAATTAGTCTGTATACAAAACGTTCCATGAACAATAACATAGGAACAATGATGAAGGGTAGAGGTACCTACTTGTGACATAGGATACATGATAATTGAACTTTGATAAGCTCATTGCTATTAGTTATTTTGCGTGAGCCGGGCTAGCTAGTTAAGAAAGATGTTATTTTTTTAGTTATTTTTTTCTTAGACCTACGTAGACCTACCTTAATATTTGTGTTTTCATTGTGTGAGTGAATTGAAGGATCCCTAATTATGGAGATACAAGAAATAACTCCATATAAGGGAAACTCCAGGTGGTACTCCCGTGAAGGTTAGGTACTTTTATGTGGCCTGTCGTTCGCGGGGGACATCCATATACATGAGGTGCGCCAGCGACCGGTGTCCAGTACGCTGGATCCTAAAAAATGGCCTGGTAGGCCCCCTTAGCGGCGGAGTTCATGATCACGAGTCTACTCCTTGGCTGCATAATCGGTAAATCGATATAATTATGTGAATTTTACTAAACTAACGATGTATGAAGAATTTACAGTGTAGGTTGCTAATTTAATAATAAGTAGGTATCCATCAACGTTTATTCTCTTTCAGAAATCGTCTCTTTCAGGCCCTCCAAAGGCGAGTGCGCATAGAAAATGGTACACTGAACTCAATTTATGAGGAAGAAGCAGCCAGGTAGATAAAAATAATCACTATTTAGCTATCACAGGCCTGCATACTAGCAACCACAATTATAATCTGTATTTACTTGCTATGTGGAGTATTATTATTAAGTTACTAATTTAGGCATGTAAGTAGGTACCTATATACCTTTCCCAAAGTCAAGATTTCTAAGTTTCAAATTTGTCCTGCCAATAAGCAATTGCGCGGAATAAAATGTAGGAATGATAATTAAAAATTATAATCCATATCTAACTACAGATATCCGGATGCTGCACCACATTTACTTTGGGAGAGTGTTGCGCCATCGATGCGTAAGTGGCGCCGTTCTGTGCAACCAGCAGTGCCAGCCAATTTGACCGCCTATTCAGTGGCGTTGGCAAACCATCCGCGCTACAGCAACATGCTATTGGCAGCGGTCTCAGCCGGTAACGCTACAGCCGTCATTTTGGCCGAAGAAGGTTTTGCCAACTGCCTCCGTGACAGTACCACCGTCGTCGCGGATGGCACTTTCTTAACTGTGCCTGCTGGTCTACCCGCAGCTCAAATTCTGACATTTCACTGTATCGTGCAAGGGCATTTTTTTCATCCCGTGATGGCCATCATGGAAAACAGAAGAAGGCCCTTGTACGAGGCAGTGATAGAAAGAGTCTGGGCAGCTGCCAACCATCCCACTCCTCAGCACCTCGTCACAGATTACGAGCCAGCCCTTCAGGCTGCACTCATATCCGTCACTGGTGTGCAAGCAGAGTTTAGTATCACATTAGATGATTTATTTTTATGTACCTACGTAGAAAAGGACTAGAACACCCGAACAAATAATCTGCAGATCGTACAAATATTAGTCCCGAGGCGGGAATCAAACCGCAACCTCCTGCGTTGTAAGCCCACCGCGCCAACAGGTCGTCAATATACGTACCTACCTATACGACAAAAGTTCAAAACCCTCGGCGCGCGAGTTACACTCGCACTTGTCGTACTTGTTTTTGTTTTAGTTTGAAACTTATTTTTGAGCTGGATTGAAACGTAAGCTCTATTTTTATTCACGAATTAGCCATACCTACATCTTTAATGGGGAATCTCGGGCAATAGTCCATAGTAGGTAGGTACACATCCCTGGCTCCCGCCTTTTAGTTAGTCTGATGTTAGCGCATCAAATTATAATCTTTCTTGCCTTTGGGTTTTTATGTGCTCGATAGATACTAACAATCGCGACACTTACTAGACTCACCCTTCTATTGAGTTACCTGCAGATCGTTTAACTGGAGTTAGTTAGCTTAATCGTTCCAATTGTATATAATACTACCTATTTTTTTTTATTTATAATAATAAAGTAATTATTGTGAATATATTTAAAAATAATCGTTAATTTCAGGTAGGACCGGCCAGCTTTAGTGCGCACGGACGGCCGCACCAGACCTCCAACGTGGCAGAAAGTTTTCACGCCAAGTTACGTCGGTCTCTAGGCCCTTCACCAAATATCTGGAGATTCACAGGTAATTCATATAAAAGGTACCTAGGTACACAAATAATAAGAATTATGTAAGTTATTAAATAAATAACTATTACTAGTTAGTTAGTTAAACTAAAGTCTAGAAGACTGTTGTCACAATCAAATTGTAAGTATAAGTACCTACACTATTGTAGTACGTGCTACTTACGTGCCAGACAGAAGCCATATTGCCAAGCGTTGTTTAATTTTATAATCTTTAACAAACTCTTTTTGTTTTCAGATATAATCGCGAAAAAGTTTTCTGTGTCTGCCTCACGCCTAAGTGCCCTACGCCGAGGGAGCCTACCGAGACGAAACAGAGACGCATCTTATGTACGGGCCACTATACACCGCAACAACGAAAGAGCTCTCGAACGGGGACTTACCCTTCGGGAGTTCTTAGACGCTACCAGCCGGAGGTTGGATGTGGGCGTTGGGGCCCTCATTGACGACGCCGATATTCCAGTGGTTGGGGAAGAAGTCGAGGTTGAACTTGAGGTTATACCTTTACCCAGACCGCTGACACCCCCATCACCAGAACAACGCCAGCCAGTGTGTCGGATCTGCCTTGACAATTACACCTCATTAGTGCTAGTCCCCTGTGGCCACATGGTCTGTGGGGGATGCCAGCCTAATCTAGTGACTTGTCCTTTTTGCAGATCTCCAATTAATAATGTACAAAGATTTTTTGTTTCTTAAACGTAGTAATAAGTAGGTAAGTTAATTTTAGTTTTACTATGTGTTAGTTATAAGTAGGTACGTGATAGGTACTATGTCAGGAGGCCTATAGTCAGCTGTTCGTATTGGATATGTGTGCTCTCCTTGTGAAAAGTGCAGTAATAAGAATTTTCGCGACAATTGTATGCGTTAATATTGCAAGTTATTTGAAGCAATTAAATTTAGCAAAAAATCTAGTTACTGCACTTTATCTATGGATGTGCATCTTTTAAATGTTGTAACCTGCCTGTAATAAAAAAACAACTAAAAAGTGATTGCTCTCCTTTATACCTATATGTACCTACTTTAAATAAGTACCTAGGTACTTTATGATTGATGATGACGTTAGTACTAAATATAGGTTAAATATTAACATCTAGACTGTTTAAGCACAGAATAGAAGAAAGGTTCTTAATTTTTTAAGAAATTAAGAATCTCTAAGCTAGTATTTAATGATCTGTTGTGTTAGCTAGCTTAGGTACCTAACTTCGATTTTAATACCACTCGATTAGTAATTACAAGTAGGCACGATTAAATAATTAAGGATAGGTATTATAATTTATGGATTTTATGGTGGGTAGGGCATAAGAGGTAGGCAAGATGAACTCAAGATTTAAAACGTTAGATACCTACGCCCTCTGACTCATTATTGCGTGCGTTTATCGCACAAATATAAAGACACTCACAGTTTTTTGGTGTCAGAGCCTCTGACACCAAAAAACTGTGAGTGTCTTTATATTTGTGCGATAAACGCACGCAACAAGACAATAATGAGTAGTAGAACAGTTAAAATAGTGTTTTAATAAACCTTACTGTTATTTATTACATACTACCATTTTATTAAGCAATCACATTGCACACATTTTCATGAAAAACAAAATGTTCTGTCTATGCCCTGAAATTGAAGATGTCTGAATTAGTGTGTCAAAAAGCCATTTATAACACGCATTTAATAAGTTCTAGTTCAAAGTAGTCTTCAAATCCAATAAACCCACCTAACTGATATGATAATATGATATTTTTTTATGCAATCATCCAATTTACTTTTATGATAAAATCAACGACACTTTTTCTTTCGTGCACTCACTATTACCTTTACAGCTTTTTTTTGACAGCGGAAAGTTATATTTAGTCGGGTAGGTAGGTATTGTCCAGCATTATTTATTTATTTATTTAGTGGAAGAAGAATTTTGTATAAAAATTTAGGTAGGTACGTTTTTTTATCAAATCAAATAAAATCAAATCATTTATTTGCCGAAAACATTATTATAGGTAGGTACATGTCAGATCTTATAACTACAGTAGTGTATTATGTATTCAACCCGCAAGCAGGTGTGCAAATATTAATAGTATTGAATAGTTTACAAAAAATAATCGAATAATTAAGTTGGCAATGGTACCTAATCAATTAAATAAAAATAATAATTATGTCAATATAAATCAAAATAATAAAAAACTATGAGACATTAACAAACAAAACAGTAAATAATTCTACTTAAAATTAATAAATTCATCTACACTATAAAAAACATTTTGTCTAACAGCCACTTATTTAATTTTTGTTTGAATAGATTTCCATTCAGAGTTTTTATTGTATCTGGTAACTTATTAAAGATGCACATAATTATAATCATTTATTTCGTAGATACGCTTGTGGCTTATTATTAAAAATCATGATCGTGGTTTATTATTAAAAATCATAGTATCACCTAGATCTAGTCCCAAATTCAATGTTATTTTACCTTAGGGCAAATCTTAATAATATTTATCTGGAGGTGGGAAACACCAACAATGAACGAATGTTTTTGTTGGCATGTACGAAACTGTACCTCTATCTAATCAGATAAGCGTAACGCCTGCTCGTATTATGAGAGCAGGGGTGCGTTCAGAGGCTCAGGGTGCGGTTGTTTGGTGTAAATTTTAACTTACCCAAAGGTTCAGAACGAGTCGGTTGTTTAACGTCAAAGTTGACATTATCATGACAAATCTGACGTTACAGTTGCCGGACGTTCGTTTGTTTTGTTTTTGTTTTGCGGTTACTTTGAGGTAAATTGTATCTACTGACTGTAACTACGATCTATAACTGATAAATACTGAAAATTTTGAAATTTACTGTAGAAATCTTGATATTTAAGTAGTTAACAAACTATGACAACGGAAAATATGACAGCTGTCAATGTCAGAGTGTTTTTCGTCGATCGAATTACACCGGTAAAAAGTTGCAACCGTCGGAGGTTGTGAACGCTCTAGTTAATAACAACCGAGCGTTTCCCCTGAGGTTATGAACGACCTAGTTGCACTCCGAGCGCGCTCGAGCGTAGGTTGTGAACGCAGCCCAGGTATCGTTCAAGTTCTTAGTTGCATGTTAGTTAATGTAGGTATAGGTATCCATATCCTAATTCCACAACTAAGTGTTTGTTATGAATATATAAATAATAAAATAAACAGTTGTCAAAGATCCAGGCTTATTATTTCTAAAGTTTTGATAAATTTTAGGTACTATTGTAAGTACATTACCACCATTGTGGTGCTAGGATAGAATTGCACCAACCCAATTCTTCCCGTGAGTGGCGTAAGAGGCGACTAAGGCCAAACCCACACCGAGGGGGCCCGCCCCCCAGCGGCAGCGCCTTCTGCAGAACAATGCGATCCCCGACCCGCATGCCCAGCGTGGGGATTGTAGGCATTAATCACAATGATGGTTGACAGGGCGCTTAGGCGCTCATTAGGGGAGGCATTTGTCTAGCAGTCGACTAGTATGGGCAGATGATTTTGAAGTGAGGAGTGTCGACGACCTCTGTGGCGCGATGGGCGAAGGTCCGCCTGCGACGCAGGAGGTTGCGGGTTCGATTCCCGCCTTGGGACAAATAATGATCTGTTCGTTTTCTATGTATAAAAAAAATATATTGTATTAGGTATATCAGTCATCTAGTACCATGATACAAGCTCTGCTTAGCTTGGGGCTAGATGATGCTGTGTGGATTGTCCGGCATATTTATTTATTTATTATTATATAATGTATAGTAGGTACCTATATACCTCTATGTACAGTAGGTAGGTATATATTTACCTCGTCCCGATACTCTCTTCTATTAATTACACATAATTAATGTCAACCTAATAGGTTGTTTGAACCCTTCTTATCCATATTATTATATTATAGTACATAATGTAGCGAGCAGGTGCAGCAATATGTTGAAAAATTATCAATGTAGGTTTTATCTTGCACCAGCTAGGCTAAGCAGTGAATGGGTAAATAATAATGAACAACTCAAAATCAAAGTGCTTTATTTCCTTTAGACCTTATAGGACTCTTGGACACTTGTAGGTCCTGTCTAGTGGCTAGGCACTGATAATTATAAACATTCTTACAGAATATAATTTTTTAACAATTCTATTATGGACATTAAAAACTGGTGCATATTTATTTTATTAAACAATAGGTCTAAGTTTTCCATATCTAGGCATAGGTCTCCCAATTTCTTTCCACAGCTTGCGGTATGTAAAATAGTTGAAAGATCTAGAATATGAAAAATCTGACATCACATCACTCAGCATATGGACGGCAGATTCCATATATTCTCTGACACAGCATCCAATTTGGCAGAGCAAATGCTCATAGTTGTATAGTGATATGGACTGGCTATTTTAACTACTCAATTAACAGTAACAAGTTAAACTCAGATTAGTTTAAAATAAGTGGAGACAGAATAAAATGTGTTTATGTCTTAGATGGAAATAAAAAACAAGTCTAAGTTAAGAGTATGTATTAAAAAATATCAATAGTTCTATGATACTTGAAATATAAAACAAGTAAAACATCTGTCTTTAACACAGCTTTCTTAATCTGTCAAGTACAAGAATTTTTGGGCTGACTTGTGTAGTCTCTGTTTCATTTAGATGTAGAATTAAAGAAAAATAAAATTTCCTTATATTTCTTTCCTATAACCCAGGTTTATAGCGGAGAAGCTTTCAGGCTGCAACGATTATATAAATATAGTATTAGTCTCTAGGTTTACAGTACCTATTAGTATGTTAATTGATAACTATGATATAAATTTGTTTTCACAAAAAGAGATTCCAGGGTGCTACTTATATATTTAGTTTAGATAAGTCTTTGCAGCATCCTGGAATCTTATGTTTACCTCAAATTATTTTACATTGTAATGGGAGATGTCTGGTTCTGTGTGAAGTTAACTTGCTAATTCATCTATTGAATAAGGGAAGTTATTGGCAACAATAAGGAAACTGAAAAAACAATTCTATTATTCTTTTAGGTGTTAATTATTTCGCATCAATTAATTTTATTTAAATCAAGCTACAAATGCCTATTCAGCGTGCAATAACTAACCTTACCTGATTGATATTTATTTTCACATTTTGAAAGACTACAGTTTATCTTATCTACCTACATACTGCAAGGTAAGCTAAAAACTCTAATAGTAATTTGACCGGGTAGCTTCAATTCCTTCGGAATTAAAAACAGTTGCCAGCCTGTACCGGCAACAAACAGTGTCATTTGGATATTTTACCTTATTTTCATATTTACACAGATCGAACTGACGTTGTCGTTGGTTATTTTTTAACAATATTGTAAGTTTTGTAGTAGGTATCTTAAAAGAGTAAAATTGCAAGCGTAACACTGTTTGATGGTGTTAATTCAGTCGATTTGGTTAGGTACTCACCTAAGATTCATTTAAGTTTAAATAAAGATCATCATATGCCAACGAAAATATGTAATCTGTCTATAATAAATACTTATACCGAAATCACGACATAATCTACAAGAAAGTAGTGGTATTATTTTCTTTGATCTACAAAATCAAAACAAAAATAGTCTCTTTTTCGGAGTTTGTTTGTTTTGGTTTCTAGACCGCTTGACAATTGTGAGTCCTAAAAGCATAAGCAATGCAATGTCAACGTCAAAATCAAAATGGTGGCCACCCTTCCTCATATAATTAAAACCTTTAACCATAATTTCAAAAAATAATTTAATTTTTCCTGCAACAATAATGGAAAAACTAAATATGCAGATTTATTCAGAACTTTTAGGGCTATCGATTGATACCCTCGCGATCGATGCACAAAATGGGTCATAATTCTTGCCATCATTCTTTGCAAAACTGAAAACGTTATCATAGCGTCAGTTGTATCATCTGTCATGTCAGCAGGGTTACCAATTACCAACCATATTTTTTTTTCCTCGTACGATGACAGAGACGAAATTAGATAAGTCTAAAATCCTCTAAGGTCTAAAAAATGGAGGAGTGAATTTGTCAGATCATAGACAAGACCATAGATATAACTTCAACTTCTTTATTTATGGCGCCGCTTGCTTTTCGCCACGACTAAAGCCATACAAGTGAGCCTTGACATAAATACTTTCATTTTTTTTGTTCGTTGTTGCCCAGCCGTGATTAAATGTAAACATAAATAAATTCTTCTTTCTTGCTTATCATTCTGGGCTTGGAAACTGGGTTACATTTTAGATTCAAGCGCAACGCAATAAAATTCGTTTTACCTTCAATCTCGCACAAGCGTTAAATGGATAGGTATGAGCTTTCATTTTGCCAAAATCTATTCAAACAGAGCGAGACATTCATCACTATACATTAGTAGGTAGGTACACTAACTAACATACTATAAGTGAAACTGTTATTCACAATTTATGCACACTTTATTTCTACCTACGCCTACGGGCTGGAGGAGCCCGGACGGAAACAAATCACTACCAGTGCTGCTACCTGGTGGACGATCTACAATAAACACTAAGAGGTGTAAAGGAGGCATCGATTTGACAGCATCTCTACTAGGGGATTCCTTTTACTATGTGTACAAAATCAACACGTACTAATAATGCACGCTTCGATATTGTACACAGCGTAATTCGTTTCATGTCTTCCAATCATTGTGGTGTGCAAAATGGGCCGTACAAAATGTGGTGTGTAAGCTCGTCACGTGTCAATAAAACACAGTCTGTTATTTAATGGTCATCTATTGTACACCACGATAGTAGGAAGCGAAGTACCTGAATTATCAGGGTGTACATTTTATGGCACAAATTGTTGGACCGTGCAATATTTGACAGTACATTATTGTCTCCCGATCCCTCCACTTCACAAGCGATAGCGAGTTTTTTCTATCTCCCTTTCTCAACAAAACACTTGACATTTGGAGACAGCAAATGTCAAATCTTACATTGACGGTTTTATGAGATATGACGGTTAGCCACTGTGTGGACGGAAGAAACCACCGTCTTTGTGCACTTTAATATGGTATGTAATGAATGTAATGAATGATAATGATTAATGATAAAGACATAGATAAAGTGGATGGCCTAGTTCTTAACTATTGATAGACAAACTATCGATATTAGGACAATACTAGAATAGTTTCTAACATTTATTTATTTGTTTGTAACGTTTTGTAGGTTAACCCTTTCAGTCCGGAAAGGGAAAACACCAAAAAGACTGCACATACAAAAAATAAATTCCTGGTATACTTTGTTTGAAATTGGTTTAACTGATTACTAGAACCCCTTTAGATTTAATAAGGTATACTTTTCAGCCTGCAAAACCAATATTATGTTGTGGGAATGTGTATCCCATCAGTCCTGAGACACACGAAATTTCCATGGTTACCTGCATACAAATTCTGTGAACTTTTGTATTTCTTTCAGATAAATAATATTTTAATAAGAATAAAAGTTTTATTATTAATTAAATTAACAAAATGAGTTAGTTTGACATTAAACCTACAAATTCAAATACCACGGAGTAAAGCAGTTCTTGCATAAAAATCGTCCACACCCCGTTCATAAAGCCATTCTGGAAGAAATAAGAAAAGCAAAGCTGTAAGCGAACCAACCTGCAATACAACAACAAATCAATATAATTCATTGAAAATCGCATAGTTCCTCATAAAGAGAGAATCACAATGCCGCGCAAAACATCGAAATGCATTGAGAACATTCAATAACCTCTCCTAGTTCGGCAGTTGGGTAGGTGTGGTAAAAAGACTAATGGGTCACCCCATCCTAACGACAGTTTTTACAAAAAACTTTCAAAGGTTTAAAAATTCATAGAAAAACTCTCAAAAACAACGAAAAACTCTTGTAACCAAATAATCTTGAAGCGGCTGGCACTAGTCATGTTCGTTTATCGACCACAAAATAAAAATTTAAGTTGCCCTCTTGTAACTGTTGATGTCAATCTGTCAAGTGATGTACGACCATTTGGGATGCAATAGCCCAATCAAGATCATCATCAACATCACCAGTCTATAATAGTCCACTGCTGGACATAGGCCTCCCCTAATAAGCGCCATAGATGGCATCATTATTTGGGGGTTATTGCCCATAATCCCCACGCTGGGAATGCGGGTTTGGGATCGAAGTTCGGTGTACTTATTTGTTCTGCAGAAGGCGCTGCTGCCCGCCCCCCGCTGTGTTTCCCTTAGTCGCCTCTTACGACACCCACGGGAAGAGTTGGGGGGGTGAAATTCTATGCCGGCACCACACGGCAAATATTATAGAATAGCCCAATATCTTAGTAGAAATATTGCCTCGGTCCTGTGCTTATAAATTAATTCCTGGCTAAAGTAGCGTAGGATACCGTGTCCCATCAGTCCTAAGTATACTGGATGTATGGATACCATCCAGTCTGAAAGGGTTAAAACAAGCGTCTAAACGTGTAAATTGTTACTACTAATGAAATATTAATCACGCCTAATTACAGTACATGAGCCAGCGGCGCCATAGAATAAGAAGTTGAAGTGGGTTTTCAATCATCTAAGATATTTCTTTCTCTCTCTTTCCTTCCAGTCGAATCCGAAAAATCGTAATTCGGAAGAAAAGGAAGGAACTCCAACCAAACCAAA
This sequence comes from Eupithecia pulchellata, assembly GCA_963931895.1. Lineage (NCBI taxonomy): Eukaryota > Metazoa > Arthropoda > Insecta > Lepidoptera > Geometridae > Eupithecia > Eupithecia pulchellata. Next base: position 3,074,460 of record OZ007530.1, read on the forward strand.
GCAAAAATAAAATTGGAAAATCCAAGGGAATAAATCCGTTGATTGGGTACGATTGGAAAAAGCTGACTCGAGGCATAACTGCCTATTTTTATGTGTGAACTCACTACAGAATACAGAGACCGTTTTTTGATTTAATCGAACTACAATACAAACCGTTTTTGAAATGGACACAGTCGTCAAAAGCATGCTGGATGAGGAAGATGAGGAGCCAAAGGTAAACCTTTCCTTCGAAGTTATGTAAAACATGACAAGATGCAACTTTCCGAGAAGATAATTACATATTAATATCTATTGGTTGGTAACATAGTTAGGAGTGACTGACATACAAAATCTAAGTTTTACTGAATAGAGTCTACTTTAGCCCTAAAATTTAGTTTACATAACCCTAGTAAACAGAGAGTTGAAAATGAAGAAAAAAATACAAATTTATTCATAAAATACTAGGCTAGATTATATTAATTCATATTTATAAAACAAGTACCCTAAGCAAAGTTAATAATAGAGCCATCTAAAAATACTTAGGTATTAAGTACCTGCTACTTAGATTTTCTACAATGCAACAGAAATACCCTAAAGATTAGGTTAGTCTGGCTTAATTTAGTTGAATCCTAAATTATTATTGATAACAATATTTTTTTAGGGTGTGGTTCTCTTTGGAAGGGATCTATCAAAGATACCATGTTTTCGGGAGAGTTTCATGTACGGGATCGCTACAGGGGTTGGAGGAGGCTTGGTCACTTTCCTAAAAACATCAAAACCAATGCTGGCTCAGCATGTTGGAGTTGGAACCTTTACAATAAGCACTATGATCTACTGGTCATACTGTAGGATGCGATGGTCACAACAAAGGTTTGATGCACAGCTGATGCAAGATGCTCTCAAAGATAAAATTATATATGAAGGTACTCAGGTGGAAAGAGATTTGGAACAAAAAGGCATATTAAAGTCAGCGTAGAAGTTTTTGAAAATATGTGTTTACTTAGGAAAAGTTTTACAAAGATTTTTAAATAGATTATAAGATAATAGTTGCTGTGTCCCTGACAGCACACTCTTCTTAGTCCAATCATTGGATGATATGGAGCGCCTATAATATATAGTATTCTTACCAGTTTGGTGCATTTCAATATGCATGTGACTTAGATGTACATAGTTATGTTACCTATGTATAAAAAAAGTAATTTAAATATAATCATAGCTGCTTCAAATTACTTGATGATTTTATATGTAAGTTATATGAATGTAAATAAAATAGATTGTTATTTATCTTATTTATTTTTATTCTTTTGGTTCTCTAAGTTTTTTACAGTTAATATTAATATAAAAATATATATGTATAAGTAATAAATTAAACATATCTGTAGTAGGTGAGCTGTATAAGAAATTTAACACCTGAGCGTGTCCCAACAGGTTTTAACTGCAGGATTCACAACATTTTTTCTTTTTATTTAAAGTGTGTGTGAGAGAGAGAAAGAATATTCTATTTGAAACTTAATCAACAAAGACAAACATGATTTAAAAAATAAAGCAGAATAGTTTTGCTTTGAGTCACAATATACTGAAAGAAGGCATCATTATTGACGGAATAACTCTCAAGTACAAAATATGATAAATTCGTTACTGGTCTACTGCAGTAACTGTTTTCAGCTCATAATAAAATATTTAAAAAGTACCCTTTCCCATTACTTATTTTATAAGTAACTAATTAAGACAAAAACCTACTGGTGTGCTCTCCAGGGCCAACTCTAAATAATCATAATCACATAATTGTTATTTTGATTATTTATTTATGAATAAAAATGTCTCGTGTATCTTTCACGATACACTGGAGTGGTAAAAGACACCATTTGGTGTATTAATAATATGAATAATACACTGGCGCGTATAGACATACGGACGGACTAAAAAAATCCGTGAGAGAGCCTTGTAAAACGGAGTCAGACTTGATTAAAATTGCTCTCAACAAAAAGCAGGCGCCACAACTTTTATCGTCGCTTATCGTCAGAATTAAAAATTTACGAACTGCGATGTTTTATGTAGTTTAAAATTCATATTGTATTGTATTTATGGATTCTGATGGCTCGCATGATTTTTAGGATGAAGAAACATGAGCTTGGCTAATAGTTCGCCTTAGCAATTAACTGCCGAACAATGTTGCAAGGCAAAATATATCTTAGCTCACAACAAATAAGTTATTTTATAGGTATGGGCTTGGCTATGTCACAGAATAAATGATAATGACTACCGCTGTTCTGTACCTACTCTTCATTCAGTCACAGTCAGTGGTTGGAGGGCAAGCTTCCAAGTCGGTCACGTTTACTAGCGTTAAAATTGTGATCACTTTACTGACGTTCGTAAATCAGCTGAATGTAGGTTTGTTTTCAATATGGTGTCATTAGAAGATTTGGTGCCGTATAAAACCAAGACTACTCTGGTATTTTTTGTGAATGGGAAAAAGGTGAGTAAAGCCTACCTATGCAATACCTAGGTACCTACATAAATAGGTGAGTCTATTGAATAATGAATAAAGTTTTAATAACTTGAGTCTAGTTTATGCTTGCTTCTACGGAAGATTGGAATTTATCTATATGACAAAACTAGATGTAGGCAGGTAAGCAAATCGTTCAGCCGGAAACAATGACAAGTTCTGCAGCATCAGGAGTTATCTGACTGGATAACACTTGCTCAGGACGCAGGTAAGGGTTAATTAATATTACTTTAATCAATCACTTTCGCTCTATTGCACCTTTAAGATGAGTAAGGACTTTAAAATGCGTAGGTACCTACCTATCAATTGGTAAAATATTTTTTAATCGAATTGTATCATCGGAATGTCATTAGCACAATCCAAGTTCATTAAACTATCATTTGGTTACCGGTTTACAATTTGAAACTGTAGGAAGTAAGCTTTGTTATATGATCTTCGTCACCCAGTTATTTGTAGCCCGCAAAACCACAACTTTGCAAGAGCTGGAATAGTGAAGGATTAAGTACCTATGGACGGTCCTCATCCGTGGTCCCGTTGACTGGACAACAGTTTTTTTTTCTGTAGCTAGGTAAATCTACCGTACTGAACAATAGTGCCGTAATATTCGGATTTCTGTCACTACGTAGGTACTACCACCGTCAAAAAATAGTTTACTGGCTCACCTATCTAGTAAGTATCACCTGTAATAAGGAGTTCGTACACTATTAATATACAGATTCCTTGGATAGACAAAAAATATAAAGGCTGATAGCACAACAACTTTTGCGTGAGGCATTAGTTGACGGATGTCTTTGCTATCGTTTCGTTGTTACCCAGATGTTTGCATGTCTACTCACACGCTACGACGTACTTACCTACGATATACGATAGCGATATTTTACACCTTACAAAGGTGTAAAATATCGCTACCTAATCCACCATCCATCTGAGCAGCTGTCAAGATGCAACCATGACAGTAACTAACGTTCAATCGCGTGAACTACAATCCTCATCGCAAAGTGCGCTATCTCATTGCTTGAAACGATCTCTTCCAGGTTACAGAAGCGCACCCAGACCCGGAATGCACGTTGCTCTGGTACCTTCGCAACCGTCTTCAGCTCACCGGCACCAAATATGGCTGCGGGGAAGGTGGGTGCGGCGCTTGTACTGTCATGCTCTCAAAGTATATTAGAAGCGAGGATATTGTCAAGTAAGTATCAATTTGCTGACACGCTATCTTTGGGTATTTTAATTCTCCAACACGCCTCAGATTAGACCTCAGATTGAAGACATTATCATTATTACCAAGTACGTATAGGTAATAATGTCTATTACCTATTGGGTAATAATGTCTTCTATCTTTAATTGCATTTATTTTACAAGTGCACTTTCAGTTAGGTATAACGAAATATAAAAAAACTTTATTTCCTTTATAACGTAGGTACACTTGGCATCCTTGGACACGTCACAAAATAAAAATTACTTAACACGTTCCCTGTCCCAAACTAAAATGCAAAATTTAGCCGCAACTCCAACATACTTTTTGAAAAATACTATCAGAACAACTACAATACATAAAAAAATTCTTGACTATAGGATCCTCTTAGCACGTCCCAAGCAAATTTAGTACAGTACCAGTGCGTCCCGTAGAAATAATCGCCATAGTGTCCCCTAATAGGTACCTACACATTATGGCTCAGGAACGTATTTGTACTTTCCAAGCGCAAGTTTCCTGAGCTATGTAGTTCAGCGGACAGGGAACGTGTTAAGTAGGTATGTTAAACTGGAAAATAACAAGAAAGGAAAGAGTCAGTTTTTGCTAGGTTCTACTAGTTATTTAGAAAGCAGATAAGTTTAGCGCACATTGTAAGCCATTTGCTATGAACCTTTAAAACATCTTCATCTTTGCTATATCAAACTTTGAATCAATTGTCTTTTTTTGAGTTTATTGAAGTTGAGAGATTTTTTATGTTAGGTAGCTACATGGAATCACGCAAGATTTGATATCAGCTTTCTTGATTAGGAACCTACCTAGGTACTTACTCGTACAACAAATAAAATAGTAAAAACCCGTTTTTTCACGCGTATTAAGTAATTTCGAGTCAATATAATCATCAAATTTCTAAAATTAAATTGATTTGATTAGTCTAGTATTTCATTTTATTTATTTTTTATCCAACCCAATATGTCACGTGCTGCCTTACCCTAGTGATAATCAACATAATGCGGTGACAGGTTTCGTTTTATTTTCTTGTCATTTCTAAAATGTAACTGGGTATTTATGGGAACCTAATAGGTAATTAATAAATAATTCTGGACCAACCACACAGCATCACTATTAAACTTCACCTTATTAACATTATATTTATTTAGCTTAATTATACTGATCCGATGTTTCCCCTAAAATTAATAAATAAATAATGATTATGATGATGAAGCGCCTTCTGCAGAGCAACTACACCGAACTGCGATCCCCAACCCGCATGCCCAGCGTGGGGATTATGGGCAGTAACCCCCAAATAATGATGCCGTCTATGGAGGTCATTAGGGGAGGCCTATGTCCAGCAGTGGACTATTATAGGCTGGTGATGATGATGATGATGAATGACCTACCAGACTACGGCAAGAGTGGGGTTTTTTGGTCCGTAGTTTGACTGTTAAACTCAACCTAAATGAGCAGTTTATTTTCACCGATGTTGATACCACTCATCGATCAAGGTATTCGCCACTTCTTCATCTAAGCGGTAGAATCTTTGATCAGGGATCAAAGATTCTACCGCTTAGCTACGTAGATCATCCCTGGTGTAAAGGCACACAGACACTGGTGCACTTATATTAATTTTGTCGCTTTGCATAATAATTTTCAATCTTTACATACATTGAAGCGGAATACTAGTTCAATCTTGACCTTTCATCGATAAACATGAACTTAGAAAACGCGGAGATGACAGTTTTACTCTAATCGTACCAAATATACAAAGTGTGCGATATGATAACACTAAAGCTATTAATTTATTAGCAAATTCAGATAATGTATTTATATAGGCATCTGAAGCAAATAAACTAACGTAGAAATGGTACCTAGGTACTTACTTAACGCAGGCATTTTGCTAATACCTACTTACCTACTTATCGACTATGGGATTTGACGTCCGATGTGGCGTGGCGGGGTGGAGGAAGGTCCGCCTGCCGCGCCGGAGGTTCCGGGTTCGATTCCCGCCTTGGTTAGTTTCTATACTCATATAGAAACATATCTCTTATGTTTCTATATATTGTGTTTTGTAATATCAGAGATGACGCTGTGTAGATGATCCAGCATGATTTTTTTATGTATTCTCAGCAATAAAGTGCCTAGTACTTACCTAATAGTTTGTTACTCATAATTTCTTCAATCTTTTATTCAGACATGTAGCAGTAAACGCCTGTTTGACTCCCCTATGTGCCATGCACGGGCTTGCCGTCACCACAGTTGAAGGCATCGGTTCAACAGAAAGTAAACTACATCCCGTCCAAGAAAGAATCGCCAAAGCACACGGATCTCAATGCGGGTTCTGTACACCCGGCATTGTCATGTCCATGTACGCATTACTCAGAAACAACAATAAAATACAATACGATGACATAGAAACCGCACTACAGGGAAACCTTTGTAGATGCACTGGATATAGACCAATCATAGAAGGCTTCAAAACCTTCATGGAAGGTTGGGAGAAACATTACACGAGCGGAGATGATGGATCTCCTTGCATGATGGGAAAAGATTGCTGCAGAAACAAACAAGAAGCCGTCGACAATCAGTTGTATATAAAATCGGATTTTAGACCGTATGATCCTACCCAAGAACCAATTTTTCCACCAGAACTTAGATTGTGCAAAGACTACGATGAATCCTATTTAGTTTTTCAAAACGAAAACGTCGTGTGGATACGACCAAAGTCTTTGCAAGAATTGCTCATGTTAAAGTCCAAGTTCCCGGAAAGTAAAATTGTAATGGGTAACACGGAGATAGGTGTGGAAATGAAGTTCAAGAAAAAGACATATCCCGTGTTACTATCCCCATCTGCTATAGCAGATATGAATTTCTGTAATGTAACCGATGAAGGCATACATGTGGGTGGTACAACTACACTAACAGATTTGCTAATCTTTCTAAAGGAAGAAATACACAAGAATTCCTATAAATCCAAGATATTCGAGTGTATAAAGGAAATGTTACATTGGTTTGCTGGTACACAAGTACGTAACGTAGCGTCATTAGTTGGAAACATAGTGACTGCTAGTCCTATATCAGATCTCAATCCGATTCTCATGGCATCCGCCGCTAAACTTAATGTTTGCAGTTTAAAACGTGGAATAAGGGAAATTATCATGAATGAACATTTCTTCAAAGGTTACCGAACCACAGCAATAGAAAACGACGAAGTGGTTCTATCAGTGGTTGTTCCTTTCACAGAGAAAAAACAATTTGTTAAAGCTTACAAACAGGCAAGACGTCGCGATGACGATATTTCGATTGTTACAGCCGCTTTCAACGTGACATTGAATGATGCAAACGTCGTTACAGAAGCTAAGTTATGCTTTGGTGGAATGGGGCCTTCTACCAAGTGCGCCTTAAAATCGTCAAAACAATTGGTCGGTCTAAAATGGCATGAGTCACTTCTAAGAGCTACACTCGATTGCCTAAAAGAAGAATTGGAATTGGATATATCGGTCCCCGGTGGAATGGCTGACTATCGAAAATCATTATGCTTAAGTCTGTTCTTCAGATTTTATTTACACGTTATACAGCAGATACCAGCAAATGGCTACAAATTAGACAAGGGAATTTTCAGTGGAGTAGATGAAATACCTTTTAGAGAACCGACAGGGTCTCAGTACTTTGAAATAGTTAACAAAGATAGAGCCATTACTGACGCGGTTGGGATACCTATACACCACGCTTCTGCCTTAAAACAGGCTACAGGAGAAGCCATCTACTGTGATGACATACCTCATCTAGAAGCAGAACTATACCTTACATTAGTATTTAGTTCAGAACCACACGCAAAAATCAAGTCCATAGATGCTAGTAAAGCTTTAGATACACCTGGGGTGGTAGCATTTCTTACAGCGGCCGATTTAGAAGAAGAATGTAACAAAATGGGACCAATATTCAAAGACGAAGATATATTCGCAAAGGGAGTTGTTACTAGTCGAGCTTGCGTCATAGGTGCTGTTGTGGCTACCTCTGAAAAAGTGGCTAGAAGAGCTAAAGACTTGGTAATTGTGGATTATGAAAAGCTTACGCCTGTGATAGTGAGTTTAGAAGATGCGATAGCATATAGCTCATATTATTCTGGATACCCCAAACAGCTAGTCAAAGGTGATGTTAAAACGGCGTTCGAGTCTTCTAGTCATATTGCTAAAGGAAAAATTAGGAGTGGAGCGCAAGAACACTTTTATTTGGAGACTATTTCGGCGTTTGCTGTGAGGAAAGAAGATGAACTGGAGGTTGTTTCGACTTCGCAGAACCCGTCTGAAGTTGCTGTAAGTACCACTAAGCCTTAGTTATGCCTGACATTGTTTCGATTCTGTGGGCACCAAAACCTGCAACAACGAAAAGCTGCAACCTATTTTATCTTTTCATTATGATGAACAAAGTAAATTAAAAAACGGCTGTTTGTGGTAATGATAAATACCTTATTAAGCTTTTTTAATGGCTCTGTATGTAATCGTTTTATTGGCAGAGATACAAAGTTGCCCTTGGTGGCCACCAAAAGATTATCGCAATGACTAACTGAAAAACTAAATTTTTATGGATGTGAAGATAAAATAGGTGGCGACTCTAGGCCGGGTTGGCGTAGCGCCTTAACTGGCCTTACAATCTGGACGTCCCTTTTTCGATCATAAATAGGGCTACATTATAAGAATATAATTTTGCTTAGATTTTTGTGCCGCTCAAATCACGATGTAGTTAAACTATTTTACGATTCAATAACTGAAAAACATCTGATATCTCATTAAGTTCCAGTCATCTGCATTTAAAAATGATCCCCTGAAAATAAATATTATTTTCTATATTTAAATAACGTATTTTAAAGCTCCTTCTCCCTTTTTTCTTTTTCCAGCATTTAATAGCAGAAGCCCTAAGAATACCAAACCACAAAGTCGTAGCCAAAGTCAAAAGGATAGGCGGAGGGTTCGGCGGAAAAGAAACCAGAGCATCTCTTTTAGCAGTTCCCGTTGCTATTGCTGCCTACAAACTGAAGAAACCAGTCCGAGCTGTGTTAGACAGAGACGAAGATATGCAAGTCTCTGGCTATAGGCATCCTTGTCTGATAGAGTATGAAGTGGCTTTCAATGATGATGGGAAGATACAGGGTGCGAAGTTTCAGGTGTATAGCAATGCTGGGAACTCAATGGATATATCTTGCTCGGTGAGAATAAAGCATCAAGCTTGTTAGCCTCAGAGGGCTTTAAAATGTAGCATAATAGTACTTGCATTTTATTGACGAAGAGGAATCGTCAAAACATCACCTATATTGATCTTAGAGCACTGATATTTCTCAGTCTGTCTACTTCCAGTAACATAAGTTAGAGAGAGAGGTAGGACTTCTTAACAACTGTTTAACTTAGCAGACCGTTTTGAATAAGGGGGTAGAAAGCACTAAAAAAGCTGTGTAAAACTAAAGGTTTTACACACTTTTTTAGTGCTGGTCAAATTTTAATTGGAATCGTAATTGAAACTGCTTAGCACTGTAGTGAGTGCAATTAATGAGTGCACGTTGCAATATAATAATATTGTATTATTTATATCAGTCATGTAGTACCCATAACACAAGCTCTGCTTAGCTTGGGGCTAGATGATTCTGTGTGGATTGTCTGGCATTATTTATTTATTTATTGTAACGTCATAAATTCATGTCATTAAATTATGTCATAAAAACCATAATCATTTCAGATGATGGAGCGGGCAATCGCTCACTTGGACAACTGCTACTATATACCGGCTGTAGAGATCAACGGATACGTGTGCCGAACCAACATGCCTTCTAACACAGGTAGACGCAAAATCTAAATCAAAGTACTTTATTTCCTTTAGACCTTACAGGACTCTTGGGCGCCGTTTTTACATATCGCTAATTATTATTTCATTTATTTCATTTCATTTATGTCTAGTGCAGCCTAGTTACTCTAAAAATACTTATAATTTTTATATATAAAATCAATTGTTCTTTGACCGATTATTTTATTATTGTTATGTTAACTATATAGCAGATTAAAAGCAAAAAAATACTGAAAAAAATTTAAGTAATACTAAGTTTACTTGTTTGTGACAGATACGGACAAAAACAAAATTATGTGCACTATATGAGCGGAATTCTGAATTCGGTCAATTAGTTTTGTCCCATCGGACGTTCCACTTTCGTCGCGGGAATCGAACCTGAAACCTGCGCCGCGCCAGGCAACATCGGTCGTATATGTAATAATATTGTTTTATGTATCAGTCATCTAGCACCCATAACACAAGCTCTGCTTAGCTTAAGGCTAGATGGCGTGTGGATTGTCCAGCATTATTTATTCTTCCACAGCATTCCGCGGTTTCGGAGCTCCTAAAGCAATGCTCGCCGCCGAAGCTATGATACGAAGTATATCAGAAAGCCTCGGGAAGTCTTACGAAGAAATAGCAGAGATGAATCTGTACAGAGAAGGGTCGTTGACGCATTATAACCAGGAGCTAACGTATTGTACGCTGTCGAGGTGTTGGAGTGATTGTATCGAGACGTCCGGTTATTGGGAGCGGAAGAAAGGCGTGGAGGAATATAACAGGTAGCTAAAATAACCTAACTAGAAGAAATATCATATATTATGAATAAAAAGGGTACGCGAAACCTGCTAACAAAGAAAATTATATTTAAGTGATCAAATTATGTATTAGCAATGCATCCAGCATCTTAGGTACACTTCCAACTGGTATTGATATGGATCAGTTGAGCTACCTGTAGTTTGTTTGCAACAGTCTGCAGTTAGTCAATAGTAAATACTAGCTCTAATTTAGTTTTATAATTGTATTTTCTTTGTTAATAAAGGTTTTACTAATAATTAAATTACCTAAAACTAATATTTGTTATTGAAAGAACTGAGCTAGCTACAGACTGCTGAAAACAAACAGCAGGTAGCTCAACTGATCCATATCAATATCATTCGGCAATATCCTCGCTGTATGGCATTGTTGATGCGCTGCGTATATACCTACATATTATATTATTAGCGGTCCGCCCCGGCTTCTCAAGGGTATTTAACAAAAAAATAATTTTTCATGCTGATCCCTTTTTTGAAAATACAATATAGACTATGTTCATCACGGAAAAGGACTCAAATAGTGAAATAATTTTTCAAATCCGTCCAGTAGTTTCAGAGCCTATTGAATTCAAACATACAATGACGATATATATATAGATGTATAGTTTATTATCTATACTGATATTATAAAGAGGAATGATTATCATCACGTAAAACCTATTAAAATCACTACATTTCCTCAGCAAAAACCGATGGAAGAAGAAAGGCATCGCCGTAGTACCCACAAAATACGGAATATCATTCCAAGTGGATATCCTGATGCAAGCCGGTTCGTTACTTCTGGTCTACAACGACGGCTCCGTGCTACTGTCTATAGGAGGTATCGAGATGGGGCAAGGCTTGTTCACGAAGATGATTCAAGTAGCTTCCAAGGCTTTGGGTGTTGATTATCAGAAGATACATATCAGTGAAATGTCTACTGATAAGGTGAGAGTTTTGTCGATTGTCTGTTATCTTGGTACTCGTATGTTTGTTGTTTTAATTCAACGGTAGGTGGGGTTAGTTGCTGCCTTGAAATATGATTTCTGATTAGGTTGATTTCTATGTATAATAAAAAACATATATCTATTCAATAGGTATATCAGTCATCTAGTACCCATAACACAAGCTCTGCTTTGCTTGGGTCTAGATGATGCTGTGCGGATTGTCCAGTCAATATAAACCTTTTTTGTTATATTGCATTATGCTATACAGTTGAGCTACCTGTAAGTTATTTGAAACAGTCTGTAGTTAGCTCAATTGTTGGGTTCTAATTTAGTTCTGTTATTTAATGCGGGAGAGTGCTATGGGGGTGATTCTCTCCACCAAAGCCGATATTATCATAGCTCTCTCCCTCATAGATTACCCAGTTAATCTATCCACTCATCACATCATCATCATCATCAGCCTATGTTAGTCCACTGCTGGACAAAGGCCTCCCCTAATGAGCGCCATAGCGCCCTATCTTCGGCTTGTCGTATCCTGCTGGATGCGACAAGCCGAAGTCAGGGCGCTGATGCTGGCAGATGCTTCTGCCAGCAGTCTTTCGCAGATCGTCATCCCACCTGGCACCACTCATCACAATAAGCTAGTTTATTTATTTTTATTCCTTTCATTTTAATTTGTTATAGTCTATAGGTACCAGGCGGCTAATGTGTAGCCCTCGCCTTTAAAATTAACTCTCGTAAAGGGCCTTAGTCTTGACTACGTCCCCACGCATGCTCTCAAAGGACCGGCAGCCTTATTGTCTCACTTGAAATCCATTACCAGTGAACTTCAAACCGATTATCACTTGTAGACCCAGTCAGAATGTTGTCGGTATGTCTAAGGTATTCAACTGGTCTCGGTTTCAGCTATTTACACAGTACGAAAGTGACAATCGAAGTCCAGGCTAGGTTTGTAATGCCAAAATGAAGCCGATTACGATTACCAGTTGAGTTAGACAATGGAGCCGCGGGTCCGTAAATGGCCCGACATCATAGATATGAGATATATTAATAGTTTAATATTATCAATCGTATAAAATATTTGTTTCAGGTACCAAACAGTTCGCCTACCGCGGGCAGTATCAGCTCAGATCTCTGCGGCATGGCAGTCATAGACGCCTGCAGCAAGCTGACAGCAAGACTGGCTCCGTACAAAGAGAAACAGCCTGACGGGAAGTGGGAGGATTGGGTGTTCGCGGCCTACGCTGATAGGATCAGTTTGTTTGCTACAGGTTTGTGTGTGTACTACATTGTACTAAACTACCGACAGTATTCTAATTCTAATTCTAAGTGGGGGAACTGAGATCTGCACTGATATCCCGCATGGGATTGTATTGTGCATTATCCCCCAACGCGTACAAAGAGAAACAGCCTGATGGGAAGTGGGAGGATTGGGTGTTCGCGGCCTACGCTGATAGGATCAGTTTGTTTGCTACAGGTTTGTGTGTGTACTACATTGTACCAAACTACCGACAGTATTCTAATTCTAAGTAGGGGAACTGAGATCTGCACTGATATCCCGCATGGGAGTGTATTGTGCATTATCCCCCAACGCGTACAGAGAAACAGCCTGATGGGAAGTGGGAGGATTGGGTGTTCGCGGCCTACGCTGATAGGATCAGTTTGTTTGCTACAGGTTTGTGTGTGTACTACATTGTACCAAACTACCGACAGTATTCTAATTCTAAGTAGGGGAACTGAGATCTGCACTGATATCCCGCATGGGAGTGTATTGTGCATTATCCCCCAACGCGTACAAAGAGAAACAGCCTGATGGGAAGTGGGAGGATTGGGTGTTCGCGGCCTACGCTGATAGGATCAGTTTGTTTGCTACAGGTTTGTGTGTATACTAAAGTGTACCAAATAGTTCTGCTGCCGCCAGGAGAATCTGTTCGGAGCTCACATTTTAATAACTTTATTTCTTTAGGCATATAAACTTAGCAATTAGACAACAGACTTAGTAAAATTTTATTCAATAACATATTATAAAATAAGAATTAAGTGTCCGTACAAAGAGATACCTACAGCCTGATGGGAAGTGGGAGGATTGGGTGTTCGCGGCCTACGCTGATTGGATCAGTTTGTTTGCTACAGATTTGTGTGTTAATACTTAACCAACACTTACTTAAAAAATAACTTAGGATTCTAACGATGAAAGAATTTTTCAAAACGGTCCAGTAGTTTCGGAGCCTATTCAATTCAAACAAACAATCAAATGTTTCCTTTTCATAATATTAGTATAGATATGTAATAAATTATTTGATTTGACGATTCCAGGATACTACGCGGCGCCAAAGATAACCTACGACCCGGCGACGAATGCCGGGAACCTCTTCGAGTACTTTACATACGGCGTTGCTTGTTCGGAAGTTATCGTGGATTGCTTGACGGGCGATCATCAGGTCCTCAGGACTGACATAGTCATGGATGTCGGCTCGAGTTTGAATCCTGCTATTGATATTGGACAGATTGAAGGTAAACTTCGACGATAGTTACAATTTATGTTATTATATAAATTGTATAGTCCTCGCACTTGGAGTAATCTATAAAAAAAATAAGAATATTTACAATATAAACAATTGAGCTGACTGCAGACTGTAGCAAATAAACTACAGAGTTTGTAGTTGCAGTTAGCTCGGTGATAGCTAGGATCTGTTGAGCTCCACACACTACAATACCAGTCGGTTCGTTGTCAGCTACTTGGATCAGTTGAGCTATAGTTGGATCAGTTGAGGTATAGTTGGATCAGTTGAGGTATAGTTGGATCAGTTGATCTATAGTTGGATCAGTTGAGCTATAGTTGGATCAGTTGAGCTGCCCAAGTAACCTAATACCAGTACGAAGCGACCTCAAGTCACTAGCTGCTGGACTTAAACATGTTTTGGTTATAGGTGCTTTCATGCAAGGCTATGGTTTCTACACAATCGAAGAGATGGTGTTTTCGCCGCGCGGCGAGTCGTTATCGCGAGGGCCTGGCGCTTACAAGATACCAGCCTTCTCAGATATACCAAAAGTGTTCAACGTGTCATTGCTGAAAGGCGCTCCTAATCCACGGGCTGTTTATTCTTCGAAGGTATGTTGTATTGACGATCTCTGGTGCCGTGGGCGAAGGTCCGCCTGCGACGCATGGTTGCGTGTTTGATTCCCGCCTCGGGACAATTACTTGATAGTCCTTCCAAATTTTAGTCAGTATTAAATAGGTACACTGTTTTTTTATCTTTTATCGATGTAATATAATAAATAATAAATATTTGCACATTCTGCAAATATTTGTTCAGGGTGTTCTGGAAGTTTTCTATGTATAATAACAAATTTCTATATATGAATTAATATTGTATAATTTATATCAGTCATCTACTACTCATAACACAAGCTCTGTTTAGCTTGAGGCTAGATTATGCTGAGTGGATTGTCTGACATTATTATTATTATTGAAAACGCGATGAAAAAAGCGACACCGTAAGGGTTTTAAAACTAATCAAAACCCTAAAACCAATACATTTCAAATTTTCCAGGCCGTAGGCGAGCCTCCACTATTCCTAGCCTCCTCGATTTACTTCGCCATCAAAGAGGCGATCAAATCAGCTCGCAAAGACAGCGGCGTTCCCGAACAGTTCGAGTTGAATGTACCGGCCACTTGCGAACGGATAAGAATGGCTTGCGAGGATGATATTACTAAACAGGTTAGTTAAAGTACAGTACGAGCCTATCACTCATCTAGTATCTCTCTTAACAATGTAAGCTATTCTGAATAATAGCAATTATTAAATAGTAAAAAATAGCAATTCTTAAATAATAAAAGTTTATTTTCAATAAAAATGTACTTGATAGAAATCCTTTATATTATAAAGATAATTTTTATTTATTGTTTCTGCGGATTCAATAGGCTCCGAAACCAAATTTTAACAAAGATTCTAACTAAAATAGAGCTAGTATTTACAATTTGGGCCGTGTGGTGCCGACATAGAATTTCACCACCCCAACTCTTCCCGTGGGTGTCGTAAGAGGCGACTAAGGGAAACACACCGGGGCCGGGGGGCGGGCAGCAGCGCCTTCTGCAGAACAACTACCAAACCAACTGCCGAACTGCGATCCCCAACCCGCATGCCCAGCCTGGGGATTATGGGCAATAACCCCCAAATAATGATGTCATCTATGGCGCTCATTAGGGGAGGCCTATGTCCAACAGTGGACTATTATAGGCTGGTGATGTGATGTGATTTACAATTGAAACAATTGAGCTAACTGCAGCAAACAAACTACAGGAAGCTCTGATCCATATCAATACCAGTTGGAAGTGTACCCAAGATGCTGGCAACATTGCCTCGCTATATGGCAATGCTGATGCGCTACGCCAGATAACTATAAGAATAATGTAATACGGTTGATTTTAATATTTGCAGGTGAAGCCGACCATTGGTGGAAAAGGACGACCCTGGAATGTGATAGCGTGAGGATTCTCCAAATTGATTTGTGACAACCCGAGGAAAAGACGCTATGGCGCTCATTAGGGGAAGCCCGCGTCCAGCAGTGGACTAACATGCAGAAGACCCATGGAATGTGTCATGGCGCATCAAACTGTGCCGAAACCCTGGACTCTAGGACTCTAGACTCTGGGACTCTGGACGAGGAGATCTTACAAAGTAATAAAACTGAAAAGTAACCTAAAATTTTAAACAACGCAAAACCTAAGTTAGTTCTGTAGTCTGTTGTGTAGATTATTAATTAGTACATAATATACTAGTAGCGATATAGAGAAACGTACTGTAGGTACTTTGATACGCTAGTTATTTATGTTTTCAAAACGGAAAGATGCTAAAGGAGTGTAGCTTAAACGGTAGCATTAAGGCTCCGGCGACGGATTAATTTCCCATATGTATATGTATGGGAATATAATATTATATATTTGGGAATATAATATTATATATTCATCCGTGTCGCTGGAGTCTTAACTCAAATAATAATTATTTGAGTTAAAACTCCAGCGACAAAAACTTACAATTATTGTAAGTATACTTTTTTGTATGCATGTATGAACCTATTTTTATTGAAGCGATAAAATCAATATCGTAAAAAAACTTGCAAAATATATTGATCGCCGGAGCCTTAACTCAAATAATTGTTGGTATATTTTTTGTATGCATGTAGGTATAAACTTATTTTTATTGAATGGATAAAATTAAAACAAGTACGACCAGTGCGAGTGTAACTCGCGCGCCGAGGGTTTTGAACTTTTGTCGTTTAGGTAGGTACGTATATTGACGACCTGTTAGCGCGGTGGGCTTACAACGCAGAAGGTTGCGGTTTGATTCCCGCCTCGGGACTAATATTTGTAAGATCTGCAGATTATTTGTTCGAGTGTTCTAGTCCTTTTCTACGTACACAAAAATAAATCATCTAATGTGATACTTATATATACTTTATTAAGTATAACAGATATCGTAGTAGTACGAATTACACAAGCTTGCTTAGCTTGTCGCTAAATGATGTTGTGTGGATTATCCAGGATACATTACTCTTCTCATATTTTTTTGGAGCACGGTGGAATTCATGAATTCAATAATCTTATTATCTAAATATTCTTCGAGCGCAGTGGAATACATTGGGTATGGACTTTAAAATTTTGAGAACCACGGTTTCGTGGCGCTGTGGAACCCTACTATTACAGTTACTACAGAGATTAGTGGGTAGGTAAGTGGGTTGGTACCTACAATTATTTTTTCGACTTTTTTCTACGTATTTCACTAAGTATGAAACTTAGACGATTTTTAAAACCTGTTTTGAATTGTCGAAATCCATACCTTTGATTTGATATTGCTCTCAATGAAATAGCCCCCATTGTATGAAAATTCGTTTTTTGACCATATTTCGAAAAGTATTGTTTTTACAGACTTCTCTTTATTTTTCCTGTAAAATATAGACCTATATCTACAAACGCTTAGTACATTTTATATAGATCACTCTGCTATCTTCGGAGATAGAGGGGGGGGAACGGTCAAATTTTCGACCTTTTTCAAAATATTTCGAAAAGTATAAAACCTATCGAAATTTCAAAAACTGCATTAAAATGTACAAACTGATACCTTTCATTTGATACCCAACTCGGTGGGGTAGTCACCCCTTTAGAAATTTTTCCCGCCCTTTTTTGACCATATTTCAAAAAGTATTATTTTTACAGATTTCTCTATATTTTTCCTGTAAAATATAGATCAATACCTACAAAAACTTGGTACATATCAAATCGATCGTTCTGCAATCTTCGGAGATAGAGGGGGGGTACCGGTAAATTTTTCGACCTTTTTCAAAATATATCAAAAAGTATAAAATCTATCGAAATTTCAAAAACTGCATTGGAATGTACAAACCAATACCTTTCATTTGATACCCAACTCGGTGGGGTAGTCACCCCTTTAGAAATTTTTCCCGCCCTTTTTTGACCATATTTCAAAAAGTGTTATTTTTACAGACTTCTCTATATTTTTCCTATAAAATATAGATCAATACCTACAAACACTTGGTACATATCACGTCGATCGCTCTGCAATCTTCGGAGATAGGGGGGGGGGAACGGTCATTTTTTTGACCATTTTCAAAATATTTTAAAAAGTATGAAATCTACCGAAATTTTAAAAACTATTTTGAAATCTACAAACGAGTACCTTTCATTTGATACCACTTTCGACTTTGTACGTTCCATTTAAAATTTCGATTTCAAAATTTGTATGGAAAATCTTCATTTTGATTTTTCATTTATTTTCATTTATTTTTCTATAAATATATGCGGGCGCACAAAATGTATTATTATTTCAAATTTCAAGTCAATAGCTGCAGTAGTTTCTGAGATATTAAGGATTCAAAACACAAAACAGACCCAAAGCGATTTCATAAGGGTTTTGCAACCGATGGCAAAACCCTAAAAACGTTATAAAAACTTGCAAAATATATTGAACTGCTTATTAAAAAAACTGTTTTTTGTTGTTATTATACTATCACTGCCAACTTATCAATGCGACCCCACGGCCCTGCTGCGGACTTATCTATGCGCTATGTGCATTATGGGCACGGTAAGACCTGTTATTTTTACTTATCAGCATCATCAGCATCACCAGCCTATAATAGTCCACTGCTGGACATAGGCATTAGGGGTAATGAGCGCCATATATGGCATTATAATTTAGGGGGTTATTGCCCATAATCCCCACGCTGGGCATGCGGGTTGGGGATCGCAGTTCGTTGGAGTTGTTCTGCAGAGGGCGCTGCTGCCCGCCCCTCGGTGGCCCTTAGTCGCCTCTTACGACACCAGGCATCACACGGCCTACTTATAGAACTAATTAATTTACTTGAACTATGATGTTGTTTAGCATGTTTTATTCATAACTAGCGACCCGCTCCGGCTTCGCACGGGTGCAATGCTGATACAAAAACCTTCTCCTAGAATCACTCTATCTATTAATAAAACCGCGTCATATTCTGTCATATTCATATGTTTTGATGTTTTCATTATCTTATCTTCTGTTGCGTAGTTTTAAAGATCTAAGCATGTATGCCTATGTCCAGCCGTGGACTAACATGGGCTGATGTTGATGATGAAGCATATATAGGGACACACAGACATACAGCGGGAAGCGACTTTGTTTTATACTATGTAGTGATAGTTTGTTCACTCAGTAGATCGATCGATGGTAATCGCAACTATAATATAAACACGTGTGTTTAAATTATAGTCGCGATTATTCAACGTAACAAAGACAAAAAAGGGTATAAGAGTTATTTTTCATCCGACTGATTGAGAGGGTATTGAACTAGGTATGTAGATTGTTTGACAGGCTGCAGGTAGATGCGATGCTGCAAGCTGAAGAAACGGGGTTATTCCCGCTCGTCCCCTCGCTTCGTCCCCTGAGGGGACGAACGGGAAGTAAACTTCCCGCTGGCCCCGATGGGGACGAACGGGAAGTATACGCTTATTGTATACTTATATTTGATTGTTTGTTTGGACTGATTAGGGTCCGAGACAACTGGATGATTTGAAAAATTCTTTCATCATTAGTATCCTACATTATCCGCTCATCAGGGGAGGCCTATGTCCAGCAGTGGACTATTATAGGCTGTCGATGATGATGATGATGATGATGATTATCCCGATGAACATAGGCTAAAGACTATTTTCAGTAAAGTTACAGATTCGTATGAAAACTTCAATAATGTAACCAAAGTGTAAGTGTGTGTAAAAGTTTATACGTTTTGTTAAATACCATTGCAAAGCTTGGGCTGACTACAAATTTTATAAAGTTATTGAAATCTTTCACAAACTAATGCAAGACAATATCAATATTTTGTACCTAAGCAAGCACTGATAATAAACGATGATAACCTCATTATGTTTGAGTTAACATTGATGTCAAGTGTCTTACTATTTATTTAGGTTTCAATCTTCATGTTGTTAGAATTTAGAAGTGTAGGTACCTATTTTGAAGGTAGCAACGCGCGTATAGAAGAAAGTAGAATTGACAAAAATATATCTCTGAATAATTGTCAGGCATAAGTTTTTCGAATATAAAACGATCAGCTGTTTTGAACACATGCGGAACTATTGTATAAGCCTTCCTTCGCCTAATAACACGAGCTAAAAGTATGACGGCAAATTGAAAAATTGATCAGTAATTGTCCCTAGTTAGTCATCACTTGCATGAACCTAGCTTGTGATATCAATTATTCTTATATCGATCTTTAAATTAACCTGACAATAACAATCAACCATAGGTCTAGAAAACAATCTTTGAAATAAGACAAGATGATTGAACTAAGTTGCGCATACGCAACGAGCCATCGCTCTTATCGATCTATCCAAACAAAACCTCCGTCCCGCCAGCCAATCGAGATTTGATGTTTGTGCGAGACAGACGTGTTATAAAAGTTGTAAAATGGGATTGCTAAACGCTGATGAGGAGGTAGGCGAAGTTGGCACAGAGCTGGTTTTCTACGTCAATGGAAAAAAGGTAAATATTTACTTATTTTTTATATTTATTTGGTATAATGTTGTGTGGTGCATCGCGATCATTTAATGAATTCGTGTGCTTTATGGACTTGATGTTTTCGAAATTTTTAAGTGTAAATTCCGAGGACATCTGTTACATAAACAATATATAAAATAAATAATGCCGGACAATCCACACAACATCATCCAGCCCCAAGCTAAGCAGAGAAACAAATATAAAATAATAATACAATACAACCAATGTTTAAGCAATATGCCTAAACTAAAGTTGTTATCTTTATGAATATGAAGAGGGCTTACGATAGTAAGGTACTAAGGTCCTATCGTAAGAAAACCTAAGTTTGTTTTTAATTACTTTCTTATTGTGACAAACAACTGTTTGGATAGCACTAATACTATCCAAAGAACAGTTTTTTGCCTGCAGTTTACTCAATTGTTTCAATTGTACCTATAAATACTAGACCTTTGTTAGTAATTTGGTTATTTAATTGTAATCTTCTTTGTAAATGTTTAATAAAGGTTTATCCTCTTCTTCATCATGATGGATAAATCATCCATACTTGTATGGCTAGAAATACGAATTATACTTACGTACTACAGTTAACTCAATATACGAGTATATATCCATAAAACATAAATCGAAATATTATGAATAGATGTTTTATCTGTTTATATGCATTCATCACACTTTATAATGTGAAAGTTTGCATGTTAGTTACCTCACGCCAAAACTACTGAACGGATCGGGTTAATATTTTGCATGATGGTATATGCCTGCCTTGAATGAAACAAAGGCTTTTTATCCCATGTTTTTTTATAACCGATAGTCCTCCGTTTGACCACGATCTCACCTGATGGAAAGTGAAGATGTGAACGACGGTGGATCACGCAGGCCTAGAAGACACCTATTCACTCCACTTTTGAAGAGGCCCAGGTTGTCGTTAGTTGGAAAAACAGAGGCAGGCAACAAGTTCCATTCCTTTGCAGTGCGAATGATGAAGGTGGAGTGAATTTAAATGACTTTATAGAAACAACGCCGTTGAGGCAGCAACGGGCGGAAGCGTTTTACATAATGTCATTTGAATAACAATAATAATGTAAACATCTGGTCTCCTGCTCAGAGAATGGTGTGCAATATGCAATTTTCTAGATCGATATCGTTATTTATCTCTGAATCTGTGAAATACCTTCATGTAGGTATAAGGAAGTGGTACTTCGAATGTTTATCTTCGATTACGTGCTTTAAAAACACAATTAGTGAAAATTATCTAGAACATAATTTTTTTTAAATAAATGTATTGCACACATTTTGCTATGTACGTATAATGTAATAATAGCTCACTTTTTGGCTAGAATTTTGTATTGTCAGGAAAGCCGGAAGCTGGAAATACTTGTCTTAATTTTTCGATGTTTGGATTAGTTATTCATTTGTTATTAATTATTATGTAAAAAAGTTTTAACGCTAGATAATATGGTGCGCGTCTATCGCTCTGTGCTACTCACTCACGAGATAACCATATCTTGTCATTCTGCTCTAAATGTCTCGTAGCGGCGGCAGCGGCCTACCTACATGATTTACCTATCTATTGAATTGACTGTCATTCCTTTAAATGCTCATTCATATCATATCCTATCATCTGAGTAGTACTGATATATCTTCATAATTTAGAGCAATTTATGATCAAGTCGGTGTTCGCCGTACAAATTATAAAAGTTGTTTTGAAAAAATCTCATAGTTTAGTAAAATTCCATGTTGATAACCGGTTCCTATAGATTTGGGACCCTACACCTTTTGTTTACCTAACATGCATCTATCACTCATTAGTTTATTGCTGTTTTATACAAATATTTATCGATACTATCATAATTATAAAGAGGAAAGGCATGAGGAAAGGTTTAACTGTTTGGTTGGATTGAATAGGCTCCGAAGCGAATGTACAGATTTGAAAAAAATCTTTGAATACTAGAATCCTACATTATCGCTGATGAACATAGGCTATAGAATATTTTCAAAGAAGTTAGGGATCCGTATGAAAACTTCAGAATGTAACCCCACCATGTAGGTATAGGTATGTGTAGTTAAAATTTATAAATTTTGAAATTATTGTAAAATACTGTCTACTGAGGACCAAAAAACCTAAATTATAATTAAATAAATCTGAACTAGTAGGTACTTAATAACGAAACAATCTATTATTAGCTCAACTGATATGGATAACAGAAAAAATATTTGAACATTTTTTTTTACTTTTTCTCTACCTAGTTTACTTATAATAATTCTATTTCATAATGTCCCTTATGTCATGCATGACATGACAAATAGTAATGTAATTATATGTATGTAATATGATCCTTTTTGCAATAAACTATTCTATTGTATCCGTTTTATTAGGTTATTGAAGATAAATGTATCAAGCCGAGAATGTATTTTTGTTGTTACTGAGTAAAGGCAAATAACATGTCATTGCGTCATCCCGACATCAGAAAATGTCTATAAGTTCTTGGACCGTGGTTGGCCCAAGAGACCAATTGGCCCTGATAATACTGACCCTTGGCCTATCTGAGCAGCGAATCATAACAATAAACTATTTGATACCAATAATATTTTCTGTTTATGAACTATATTGATCGCAAGTCACGCAAGATTTGGTTACACTTTTTGCGTAGGTACCATGAAAATTGATATTATCGTAAGTCACACATTATATGAAAGTATTCCCACGTTTTTTTATATAAGCTAACTATTAAAAGCAGCGTTTCCTTTTAACAGGTAGGTACTTTTCACAAAGAGCTCTTCCTCGTAAAATTTAGTTATGTGGTCGTTTTATTTGCCATCATATTGCGTAAATACACATCCAGCCAGGTTCACGAAGAACGCCATCAGCCACTGTGTCACTTGTCCTGTATAAATATAACATAACTTCAAGCCTCACTTACACAACTAGGTATTTTTTAAATGTCTAATATTGTTCTTATTAAATGATTCAACATCAGCCTATATCAGTCCTTATCGAATGATTAATCTGGCGTATTTGTTTGGTTTGACAACTCACTAATATTAATTAAGTTTACTATCACTGTGCGAGCATCGAGAGAAAGTTTATGACTAAATCAGTGCTGACCGTCAATCGCCCAGCACATGAGGAGCCAACACAATGACATCGTCAAAGGGGCAAAGATCGATTTGTGCCATTTTTAAATAATTGATTTGTACTTTATGTTGTAGGTAGTAGAGCCGAATCCAGATCCAGAATGCACGTTAATGTACTACCTTCGGAAGAAGCTCCGTCTCACAGGGACGAAGCTAGGTTGTGCCGAGGGAGGCTGTGGTGCCTGCACCGTCATGGTTTCCAAATACAACAGAAAAGAGAAGAAAGTCATGTATCCTTTTAAATAGACTTTGCGATATGTATAAGAATGCGACCAGGCTTTGTTGCTGCTAAGTATTCACTTTTCTCGAATTGATTACCCGCTTGAAGCTCAAGAAAAAATCATACAATCAGCTAAAGCAGCAAGGAGACTGGTTATTTTACTTCCCAGCCGATGTTTAGATAACACTGAGGTATCATTATATTCAACCCATGTTTCAAATAAGAATTGGCAAAGCCTTTATTAACAAATAAATTACAATGATCTAACTAAATAAAAAAAAACACTAGTATTTACAATTGAAACAATTGAGCTAACTGCAGACTGTTGCGAACAAACTACAGGTAGCTCAACTGATCCATATCAATACCAGTTGGAAGTGTACCCAAGATGCTGGCTGCATTGCCACGTTGTATGGCAAATTAGTTCAAATTAGTTCTTTAACTCAGTAATTAGTCATCTAGCAGTCAATGCGTGTCTGGCTCCAGTATGTGCCATGCACGGCTTGGCAGTCACCACGGTAGAGGGCATAGGATCCACGAAGACCAGACTCCATCCCGTCCAAGAAAGAATCGCCAAAGCACATGGTTCACAATGCGGATTTTGCACACCTGGAATCGTAATGTCCATGTACACATTACTAAGAAGTAATAGTAAAATTAAATACGAAGACATGGAGGTCGCGTTCCAAGGGAACCTTTGCAGATGCACAGGGTACAGGGCTATTATAGAAGGCTACAAGACGTTTATAGAAGACTGGGAAACGCATCAAGTTGCTAATAGAATAAACGGCAATGGAGTTGCTATCAGCAATGGAACTGCTAATGGAAACGTTGTCTGCGCAATGGGCAAGGATTGTTGCAAAAATAAGACTGAGGAAGATAACAGTGAAACAAAATTCATATTCGACAAATCATCCTTTTTACCGTACGATCCGAGTCAAGAACCGATCTTTCCACCTGAGCTGAAATTAAACTCACACTACGACGAACAATATCTAAAATTCGAGGGTCCAAATGTTACATGGTACCGTCCAACCGAACTAAGCACCGTACTAAAGTTGAAAGAACGGTTTCCCAATGCTAAAATAGTCGTAGGAAACACGGAAATCGGCGTCGAAGTGAAGTTCAAGCATTTTGTGTACCCAGTGATAATTATGCCAAATTGCGTGCCCGAGATGAATGCAATTACGGAATCAGAAACTGGTTTGACGGTCGGGGCTAGTGTAACATTGATGGAAGTAGAAAATACATTCAAGAAGTATATGGAAACGTTGCCTAATTATAAGACAAGGACGTTGAACACTATAAAAAACATGTTGAACTGGTTTGCCGGCAAACAGATAAGAAACGTAGCAGCCATAGGTGGGAATATTATGACGGGCAGTCCGATATCTGATCTCAATCCGATTTTAATGTCGTTGAAAGTCAAGCTCAACCTTCTAAGCAGGCAAGGCGGACATCGCTCTGTGCTCATGGACGAAACATTTTTCACAGGCTACAGAAGGAATGTAGTAAAACCCGACGAGATTTTACTTTCAATAGAAATTCCTTACTCGACAAGATATCAATACGTGAAAGCATATAAACAAGCCAAGAGGCGGGAGGACGATATTTCTATCGTAACAGCCGCAATCAATGTAGAATTTGAAGAAAAAACTAATATAATTCGTAACATAAATTTGGCATTTGGTGGTATGGCACCGGTGACAACAATAGCAACTAAAACTAGCAAATCTCTGATTGGGTTAAAATGGGAGGAAAGTATGGTAGACAAGGCATTTGATTATATGGTCGAAGAATTGCCCCTGAGCCCTTCGGCGCCCGGAGGCAATATCGGGTTCCGAAGAGCTCTCACTATGAGTCTGTTTTTGAAAGCCTACTTATCAATTTGTAAGGACATTAGTAGAGATTACATTCACAAGGATCTCGTTCTGCCGTACCATAGCAGCGGCGCTGAACAGTTCCACGGTAGTATGCCCAAAAGCTCTCAATACTTCGAGCTGGTTGGCGACAAGCAACTCAAGAGTGACATGGTAGGCAGGCCAGTGCAGCACATGTCGGCTTTCAAACAGACGACTGGTGAAGCCATTTACTGTGACGATATGCCGACAGCGGAAGGAGAGCTATACTTGGCCTATGTCCTCAGCACAAAAGCACATGCGAAAATACTAAGCGTAGACGCAACAAAAGCTTTGGCACATCCGGGAGTGGTAGCATTCTTCTCAGCGAAAGACCTCACTCCAGAACAAAATGAAATAGGACCGATTTTCCACGACGAAGAGTTGTTTATCAGTGAAAAGGTTACCAGCCAAGGACAGACTATTGGAGTGATCGTAGCAAATGATCAAGCTACCGCGCAAGCCGCGGCGCGAATGGTGAAAATCGAGTATGAGGACCTGCAGCCAATCATCGTCAGTATAGAAGATGCAATAAAGCACAATTCCTTCTTCCCTCAATTCCCGAAGACTATAGCGAGAGGCAATGTTCAAGCTGTGTTTGAAGACAAGAGTCTGATTATTATCGAAGGGGAATGCCGGATGGGTGGGCAGGAGCATTTCTATCTGGAAACGCATGCTGCTTTCGCTATTCCGAAAAAGGAAGACGATGAATTGGAGCTATTTATATCGAGCCAGCATCCTACTGAAATCGCGGTGAGTAGGTACATTATTCTGAAAGTAAATAAGAATTTAAGCATTATGTGTAGGTAGTAGGTATTTTTGATGATGCTGTAAAAATATCCAGCATTTTTACCTTCATAATTTTTCGTCTTTTCAGAAACTAGTAAGTCACGTGATCCACGTACCCATGAGTAAAATCATAGCCCGAGTCAAACGTTTAGGCGGCGGCTTCGGAGGCAAGGAATCCCGAGGCATGCTTATTGCGTTGCCTGTCGCTTTAGCCGCACACAAGCTCAACAGACCAGTGCGCTGCATGCTAGACAGAGATGAAGATATGATGATGACAGGGACAAGGCATCCGTTTTTGGTGAAGTATAAAGTGGCTGTGAATAGTGAAGGGAAGATACAAGGCGCTGAAGTTAACCTTTACAATAATGGAGGGTATTCTATGGATTTGTCTGGGCCGGTAAGTTTTTATATGCAGGTTGACGCTGTTCACCATTGTTGATGTTGTACGGCTTTCTGATACTTTAAATGTAGGTTGGGCTACATTTAAAGTACTAGTAAGCCTATATAAGTATAGATGTTTGTTTCCAACAGGAGATAAAGAGGTCACAATGTCCTTCAATAAAACTAAAAAAAACACCAACTTTGTTATCACTGTTTTCTTTGCTTTTTGCAAAGTTCAGTTGCAAAGTTTAATTGAAAATATGTAGGTTTCAAAATATGATTATAAGTATGAATTTATGGCGTATTAGTTAGATCAATTCATAGAATATTAACAATATTCACATCATCATCATCATCATCATCATCAGCCTATGTTAGTCCACTGCTGGACATAGGCCTCCCCATATTCACATACTAGCAATGCAATGGAGGGAATGGTTTCAAATTCAAAAGCGTTCAACGATGATGGCGTAAAATATTGAATGAAATGGAAATTTATATTTTATTTTTTAAATTTCATTAATATCATAAGTGGCCATAATAACCATATTACAACAAAGAGTTCGCATATACGCATTAATGCGTACCTATTTAACCTCTTACGTATGATCCTCTTTAAACAGTATGATTACGACTGTACCGATTTCATAAGTCATTACGAAAATCAGTCATTTTACAAATCGGTCTATTTGGATTTCAGACATTATGGGAAAAGTAGGTACGTTTTAAGAATTGTTCTTTCTGGAATCTGTACATTTTAACATTCAGTCATACCAGACCGGACCCATAATAGAGCAATATCGAAATATACTAGCAACTTCAAAAGTGACAACGCTGCACGAAAATATGTACCTGTCTCACTCTTTCTTATGAAAATAAATACTCTTGATTCGGTATTGCTTTGGATTGAACTGGCTAGCGAAAGAGTTGACATAAAAATGTTGGTATTATTACAGGTGGTGGAAAGAGCTATGTTCCACTACGAGAACGCTTACTATATCCCCCACGCATCGGTGACGGGGCACGTTTGCAAAACGAACCTACCGTCAAACACGGCGTTCCGAGGGTTCGGCGGCCCGCAAGGAATGTTCGGCGGGGAAAGCATGATTGAGGATATCGCCTTTAAATTAGGTATGTTAGATCATGAAATGGCTTGGCATGGTAACGCTCGACACGATCGCACCGTTTCTTATTCGTCAAATAATTGACTTGATTCACTTTCGTCGAGAATTAAAATAGGCCCTCAGCTCTCGGGTCAAACATCGCTTCGACAGCAGCGCCCTCTGCAGAACAACTCCACCGAACTGCGATCCCAATGAGCATTATGAGCTCATTGGGGATAGCAGTTCGTGATTATATTTATGAGCAACAACCTCCAAATGATAAATAATGCCATCTATGGCGCTTATTAGGGGAGGTCTACGTCCAGCTGTGGACTATTATAGGCTGGTGATGTGATGATGATGTGAAACGTGATTCGGGATTTGGTGGACTTATTGCTTGTTTTGTTTTCAGGAAAGAGTGTCGACGAGATCCGTCAAATAAACTTGTACCAAGAGAACTTGACGACTCACTACGGACAGACGCTGGTGCATTGCACGATGCAGCGCTGCTGGGACGAGTGTCTAGAGAAGAGCAACTACGCAGAGAGGAAGAGGAAAGTGGAAGAGTTTAATAAGTATGTTCATATAATGATCAATGCCATAGTGTACACTAAAACTAGCTTATAATTACTTTAATATTTGTCAAGTGTCGATATAAAGTACCTAGTTGAAAAGATTGCAAATTGAACGATATGCTGAACCTTACGGTTACTTTTAAATTTATTCTTTACAAAATAGGGACCAACACCAAAAGAATTTTTCTTTTCAATAAAAGTATCTTGTGTTTAATACATTCAAGGTTATAATCAATACTCAAAGTATACTAATGGAGCAATAGATCGACTAGAAGCTAAAAAATAAACTTAAAAAGTAAACCTATATAAACGTCGGGAAGCATCAAATATCAGTTCTATAAAATTTTGATCAAGCTCATTCGATTATTCTCTTCGTCTAAGATGAAGAAAAAAAAAACACTAACTTACACAACCTTTATTTTTCAGGCAGCACAGATGGCGTAAGCGTGGTATGTCAGTGATACCCACAAAATTCGGTATCGCATTCACAGAAAAGTTCCTGAATCAAGCGGGAGCTCTAGTACACATCTACATGGACGGATCTGTCTTACTATCCCACGGAGGCACAGAAATGGGCCAGGGCTTACACACTAAAATGTTACAAGTAGCTTCCAGAACATTAGGGATCGATATATCCAAGATACATATCAGTGAGACGTCGACAGACAAAGTTCCTAACACTTCCGCGACCGCCGCTAGCGCTGGTAGCGATTTAAACGGCATGGCGGTCTTGCAAGCCTGTGAGAAACTGTCTAAAAGACTACAACCCTACAAAGAGAAGAACCCAAACGGCACATGGGAGAATTGGTGCTCAGCCGCGTATTTTGACCGCTGCGGTCTTTCCGCTACCGGCTTCTACGCAACACCTCATATCGGGTACGATATTAAAACCAATACCGGCGTAGCTTTCAACTACTTTACATACGGCGTTGCTTGCACCGAAGTTGAGATTGACTGCTTGAGCGGTGATCACCAAGTTATAAGAACTGATATTGTGATGGATTTGGGTGAGAGTTTGAATCCGGCTATAGATATTGGGCAGATCGAAGGCGCGTATATGCAGGGCTATGGTCTGTTTACGATGGAGGAGTTGATTTACTCGCCTACTGGAACGTTGTACTCGAGAGGTCCCGGCGCGTACAAGATCCCAGGCTTTGGGGATATACCGTTGGAGTTCAACGTGTCTTTGTTGAAGGGAGCTCCGAACGTCAGAGCTGTTTATTCTTCGAAGGTAAATTGTATTTCTTACTATCTACCTACATCTTTTTATATCGTTATTTATTGTGAATAAATGGTCTCAATGCTTTCAATTCAATGCATACTTTGATTTATATTGCTGTTTGGTCAACTGTTCAAAACACTTTTATGGATTTAAAGTTATTTAGGAACGAATTACATGGTTGTAATACTTAACTGAAAATAATGTGAAAATATAAGATTAAATATAACTATTGGAATTCGATAATGCACGCATTAGTTTTTAGTAAAACTGCATCGCAGACACTTCTATCGCCTTTAGCGGTAAAAATGCATGCACAGATCCATTGCTCGCATTTTATTGTATATAAAACAAACCGTGTAATCACAGTTTTTACATCAAATTGCCTGTTCTGCTCAACTAATTATGCTGAACCATTTGAGTGCGTTCACCAGCTTTAGCGATTCGACAGGTAGGGGCGTGTAGCAACGCACTCAATGTGTTACTTCGCAAAATACAAACGTGTAGTACGTTTTGGAGTCAATTAATTTTTGCGTACCTATGCATAGTTCCTTTATCTGTGTGCTATACGTGTTTACCCACCTCCTCTATAGAAAACCAGGGTTTTCGGATTAATTTTATGTTATTTATTTTTCTTTGGGAAACTAAGACAAACTTAATCAATAACTTCACAAATAACACTAAAACCAGCAAAGTTTCCACCATTAACTGAAACATTAAATAAAATATTATTATTATAGTCATTCCATTTAAAAACTTACCATTATGTAAATTCTTCAGGCTGTAGGCGAGCCACCGCTCTTCCTGGGTTCCGCAGCCTTCTTCGCTATAAAGGAGGCGATCCGAGCAGCGCGCGTTGAAACCGGAGCATCTGTGGACTTCAGGCTGGATGCGCCCGCCACCTCGGCCAGGATCCGTATGGCGTGCGAGGACCACATCACTAAGAAGGTAATTAGTATAAGCACATATACAACATCATCAACAGCCTATGATCGTCTACTGCTGGACATAGGCCTCCCCTAATGAGCGCCATAGAATGCATTACTCATCATTTGGGGGTTATAGCCCATAATCCCCACGCTGGGCATGCGGGTTGGGGATCGCAGTTCGGTGGAGTTGTTCTGCAGAGGACGCTGCTGCCCGCCCCCCGGTGTGTCCCTTAATCGCCTCTTACCACACGGCTCACACATTATACGTGTACATCTATTTCTAGCATAAGTTATCGAACTTATGGTATGTCGATACGTACCTACTTCTTGATTAAGGTTTTCTCGGAAACTATTAACCTACTGACTGTTAATTTGACGATTTCTATGGTGCGGTGGGCGAAAGTCCGCCTGCGAAGCAGGAGCTTGCGGGTTTCATTTCCACCTCGGAACAAATCCTTCTACGATCTTCAGATAGGTATTTGTTCAGGGTGTTCTAGTCGTTTTCTATGTATGACAAAAAATATCTACTAGTACCCCTTTGTCAATGCCTTAGATATAATGCCGCATGTTTGTTTTGCTATCATTCTTTGTGTGACGACCTCTGTAGCGCGGTGGGCGAAGGTCCGCCTGCGACGCAGAAGGTTGCGGGTTCGATTCCCGCCTCGGGACAAATATTTGTACGAACTGCAGATATTTCATTTCAGAGTGTTCTGGTCGTTTTCTATGTATAATAAAAATATCTATATATGTAATAATATTGTATTATGTATATCAGTCATCTAGTACCCATAACACAAGCTCTGCTTAGCTTGAGGCTAGATGATGCTGTGTGGATTGTCCTGCATTATTTATTTATTATGGCCAAATAAATGAATCGTTCTTTCTTCACTGCCATGTCACTGAGTTAGAGGTCAATTCTACTAATACGTATTTATCACTCTACTTATTCCTGAGACGGAACCTGTCAAGACAAACATTCTCGAAAACATTTTGTACTCTAAGATATAAGGCCGCCTGTTTGTATTGTTATCTTCCTTTGAGTGATATTATTTTTCTATCTATTTATCTTACTCGAGATAACTCTGGTTGTCTGAACGATATGTGCAATTTATTCATTAGTTAAGCTATCTCTACATTGTTTGCAACAGTCTCCAGTAAGAACAACGGTTTCAAATGATTTATTTTCTATTTCATTGTATTGATGAAACTTACCAGATGGTTTGTTTGTTACAGCTCGACCAACCGGATCCAAACAGCTTCGTTCCATGGAATGTGGTCCCATAACAATATGCAATGTCCTATACTTCTGAAGAGTATCAAATACTACATCATCAGCCCATGTTAGTCCACAGCTGGACATAGGCCTCCCCTAATGAGCGCCATAAATATCCTAAGCCTGAATACTTACACGTGAAATTTAGCTTATAAAAGGAAACAAACTAGCATTTTAGTTCCAGAAAAAAAAAAACACGTATTCTTAGGGAAAGGGAATATTACATATTCATAGGGAATATTTGTATAAAAATGTGAGATTATACATATTATATTATATTTACATGTTAGTTAAATTATTTGCTTTTATATGATTAGGTTTTACCTAAACCTGAATTGTTACGCGTGAAATTTCAACTTATAAAAGGAAATAAACTATAGTATTAGTTAGTAAAAAGAGAATGTATTCATAGTGAACACTTGAATAAAAAACTGAGATTACATTTTAAATTATTTTAACTGTTTTCTTGCATTTTTACTACATAGTATAAAACAAAGTCTCTTCCCGATGTTTGTTTGTCCCTATGTATGATCGCTAGTTATGTTATGTACCTTGAATAAATACATTCAAAATATAAAGAACGCGGTGGTAAATATAAATAAATTCCCATGACTTGTCAATACACACCGCGTGTTTCAAGTCGACGGTAAGTTGTCTGCGGACGTTTTTTACACCACGGCGATTTTCGAGTTACACTGTAGTAAGTATCAGTAATACCGTTAACACAAGATCTGGTTATCTTAACGTTTGGTTACCACCAAAGTCGCATAATAATAAATAATCAACATCATCAGCCTATAATAGTCCACTGCTGGACATAGGCCTCAATGAGCGACATAGATGGCATTATCATTTGGGGGTTATTGCCCATAATCCCCACGCCGGGCATGCGGGTTGGGGATCGCAGTTCGGTGGAGTTGTTCTGCAGAGGGCGCTGTTGTCCGCCCCCCGGTGTGATTCCCTTAGTCGCCTCTTAGACACCCACGGGAAGAGTTGGGGTGGTGAAATTCTATGCCGGCACCACACGGCCATTTTCACTACATAGTATAGAACAAAGTCTCTTCCCGCTGTTTGTTTGTCCCTATGTATGATCGCTAGTTATGATATGTTATGTACCTTGAATAAATACATTTTACAATATAAAGGACGCGTGGGTCCCCAAATACAGTCCCAGGGCTTGTCAATACACACTGCGTGTTTCAAGTCGACGGTAAGTTCTCTGCGGGCATTTTTTACGGCACGGTAATTTTCGATTATACTATATATATATTATAGTACACTATAGTAAGTATCAGTAATACCGTTATCACAGGATCTGGTTAGCGATTGGTCTTAGCGTTTGGTACTGTGTGAAGTGAACCATTATTTATGTATTTTCCGGTACTAACAAGTAATAAAAAAAAATGGTTTTGGTCTTCAAAAATTTATCTGAGCGTCTGGTCGAAGCGACGAGCAATATCTGGCGCAGCGCATCAGCATTGCCATACAGCGTGGCAATGCAGCCAGCATCTTGGGTACACTTCCAACTGGTATTGATATG
Organism: Eupithecia pulchellata; assembly: GCA_963931895.1. Taxonomy (NCBI): domain Eukaryota; kingdom Metazoa; phylum Arthropoda; class Insecta; order Lepidoptera; family Geometridae; genus Eupithecia; species Eupithecia pulchellata. The sequence goes on from OZ007530.1 coordinate 3,107,804, forward strand.
GATCAGTTGAGCTACTTGTAGTTTGTTCGCAACAGTCTGCAGTTAGCTCAATTGTTTCAATTGTAAATACTAGTTTTTATTTAGTAATAATACCAATAAGTCCGCATGTCTGCATACAAATTTACCTGTAAGGGCGGTTCCTCACGGAAGCATAGAATTTAATCGACTATGCGGAAGTGTGACCTCCGCCTAGGGCTCATAGAGAATGGATGCAGTTTGCCTTGTCCTATCTTAACCTTGTTATTATACAGCTAGCTTATGCCTACTGGTTCGGTTACCTGGAGAAATCGTAGAACTCTTGTATTATTATCATCATCATCAGCCCATCTTAGCCTCCTCTTGTATTATATATCCAAATAATTCTTGCCTGGAAGAGATCGCTTCTAAGCGATAAGGCCGCTCATTGTACTTGTGTTATGTAATGTAATCGTATTTTGTTATGTTCTATTTCTGGTACAGTAAAGCATTTTTGTATTGTATTCAGGATCAGTTGAGCTACCTGTAGTTTGTTTGCAACAGTTAGTTCCATGGTTTCTAATGGTAATTTGATTTTTATATTTTTTCTTAAGTAATTAAATTTGCAATACGTTTCAATAGATGGAATTATTTATTTTAAATCATTATTATAGCTAAAATAACTAATATACATTAAGTGACTAATAAATCAACATTGTGTTCAATAATTCATAGATTTCAATCAATGCTTAGGATATTTCAGTTTATTGCTTGAAAGGCATTTGTCTATTTTATTTTCTACAGAAATTACAAACTAGCAATAATAAGTACATAATATACAAGAGAATTAAATACTATAGGAAGAACACAGCTATATAATAATTAAATAGGTCTAAGAAGGATGTAAGAAAAATAATGGTCTAAGGAAATAAATTCATGAATAAAGGAACTATTAAATGTCATACGAATACATACTATATCAAATGTTTTACGACAAAACTACATTGTAAATAAATACACCAAAACTTACATAAAACTGTCTTATCCCTATGGTTCACTTCAGCAGTTAAAACTATTTTAAATTGTGTATATTATCCATTTTATTTATCTACACACCATGGTAGGCACTTATTATTTTGCAATTCAACAAATTTATTTATGGCTCGCGTATTAAAATAAGAAATAAAAGCAATGAATTTGATTGCCACATTATAATTAACAAATAAATAGATAGAACATCGAGTGGCATTTTCAATGAACGGCAGTATACAGTTTTCACCAGATTAAATCCCGTAATCCACGTTTGGCGTTTTAAACCATAGCATTTAATTATAAGGTACTTATCATTGAATTTTGAGTCAATTACCCGACGCCGATGAACAGCCAGATCCTGAGCTAGGCCCTGAAAGAAAAAACATAATTTTGAGACAATCCAGATAAATCAGGACTGAATAGTTGGCCTGAATAACTGCGGTCTTTGTTCGCATGTCGATACCATGGACTTATTACTATATGAAACATAGGAAATTACAATGTGATCATTCATTTATTAATATTTGGGGGTTATTGCCCATAATCCCCATGCTGTGCATGCGGGGTGGGCATCGCAGTTCGGTGGAGTTGTTCTGCAGAGGGCGCTGCTGCCCGCCCCCTGGTGTGTCTCTCTTAGTCGCCTCTTACGACACACACGGGAAGAGTGGGGGTGGTGAAATTCTATGGCACCACACGGCAAATAGTGTATATTGCAATAGTGTATATTCGAAGTTTCAAGTTCTAGTATATATTCGGTACGTTAAAACAATTCATTATGAATGTAAGCGGGTTAACTACGAACCTATTTTGTGTTGAAATAACACCAACATATGAATTCGTCAAACTACGATAGTTTTTATAGTAAAACATTAAATCAATCACTGCCCCGGCGCAGAATCGCACTCTAACGCCGCGGGGTTCTTGTTCTTGGGCTATGAAAGTGTTAATTACAGACTAACCAGAATGCCGTGAGTATCTGCGCCGTCGGTCCCGCGTAGGGCTGTCCGAGTTGTATTCCGTCTCAGTGTCGGGCGGCGGCGGCGCAGGGCCGTTTCTACTGCGGCTGTTTCGACTGCCGCCTGAGGTGTATCTACGGGAGATATAGTGTTTGTATGAGAATAAATTTCTTTAAACCTATATAGGAATTTTGAAATTTGATTGACTAATCCTGGTCAGAGATTCTAAATTCATCTAGTCGTAGTAGTGTAAATAATAAATAAAAAGGTTTTATTTCAGACAATGCTTAGTCCATAGTTTGACGACAAAGTACACTCAATCACACATTTTGAACATTTTAATAATCATGCCGGACAATCCACACAGCATTATCTCGATTTGAGCTATTTCCTCTGATGCTCAGTGCTGGCAATTATATATTGAACTGGGCCACAGAACAAGAATTTTGTATTGAATTAATGGAAAATTTCTTAAGAATAAAATCGCTTCCCTTGTCTGTTTGTCCCTATGTATGCTTAGATCTTTAACAGCATGCAACGGAATTTGAAGCGGTTTTTTTATAGATAGAATGATTCAAGAAGGTTGTTTTTGTATAAGCGTTGCATCCGTGCGATGCCGGAGCGGGTCGTTAGTGTAGATATCTAAAGTAGTGTAGTAGCGTTAAGCCTAGTTTACACAGTGCGAGCTGGCGTACGAGTCAGCCTGCCGAGTAGCTGCACTGCAATGACTCGCACTGTTTGGACGTCGCTTACGAGTAATTCGCACGTGCGAGTTGGAGAGTAGCTAGCATCCGAGTTACTTCAAGATTTTTTGTTTTCACTCGCATACTCGCCTGACAGCAACTTGTACATGACAGCAGCTCGGCCGTCGCTCGCATAGTTTAGACGCGTTCGGCAGTAGCTCGCCAGTGCGAGCGGGACAGTCGTCGTGAGTGTTTCTTTTCTTTCGCTCTTTTTTTTAAGTTTTTTATATACATTTTCCAATTCTTGACATAATATTGTTGTCATAGAGCGTATCACAGTTTTTTTTATTTTAACACTTTCACTCGACATCCCGGTAACTCGCAAGACTGGACAGCAGCTACTACTGTCGTGTAGACAGCAAAGGCGAGCCGAGCTATTGGCGTGCGAGTAGACAAGCCGAGTAGCTGTCCATTGCCTGGTCAGCAGCTCGCACTGTGTAAACAAGGCCTTAGTGTAGGTATTTTCAGACTCTCACCTCTCTCTACTTGACCGTCTCCGGCGGGGCGAGTAGGGCGAGCGGCGTCGCGGCGAGTACCGACTGTCGGGCGAGTAGCGGACTGTCTCGGGCGAGTAGCGGCTCTCGGGCGAGTAGCGACTCTCTGGCGAGTAGCGGCTTTCGGGGCTGTAGCGGCGGTCGCCTCCGTATCTAAATGTAGGAATATTATTTAGAAATTAAATTAAATAGTTATTGCAAGACTTTTGTTTTGCTATAGTGCTATAGCTGGCACTACAGTAACAAAAAGGATTATTACCGTATTACAAAGATTTTGAATCTTTGGTGTCTTATGCTTATTAAACTTTTCAATATTCCTAATACATCTCTAGTTGATGTTTAATCTAAAGAATTGATATTAAAAAAAGAATGTTTTCTTCTATTGCCGTAACAGTATGAAAATACTCTGCAAATATGTACATGTACACACACACATACAAGCCACTAATACAACAAAGTACGTACTTAGGTAGGCGTGGTGATGCAACTTATATACCAAAGTACGTACGTGGGTGTGGTGATGCCACTTATATACCGATCTTAACTTGCAAATTTAAGTATTAATAATATGAGGAATAAATGTATAAAATTTTCAATCTAAAAACTCATAGTGTTGCATGGCCCTTACAGGGTTCATGAGAATTCTACCCATTAAAATGTACACCTTGACATAAATTAAATATATAACAAAGTACGTACGTGGGTGTGGTGATGCCACTTATAAAATAAAGTACGTACCTAGGTGGGTGTGGTGACGGCAACCTGCCAAGCGGCGGCGGTCGCGGCAACGGCGGAAGCAGCGGCGGAAGGAACGCCAGTGGTAGCGGCGGAGGTATCACCGCGCCGTCGGAATTGTCTAGTGGTGATACCACTTCTGTAACAATAGAGTAGGTTCTTTTAAATGTATGCCATTTAGATATAGCAACAATTACAGTTAGCCTGTAATATATTTGACTTGGCGTGTCCATTATACAGGATGTACCAATAGAGTAGGTTCTTTTAAATGTATGCCATTTAGATATAGCAACAATTACAGTTAGCCTGTAATATATTTGACTTGGCGTGTCCATTATACAGGATGTACCGTAACTCAACGTCAAGCCGAAAACCCAGGACAGGTGGGTTCATGAAGATCAAGAAAAACTATAAAGTCATGGGTCTATCTTCAATGGTTTCAGAGTTATAGGTTGTGTAGGTGTGTGACATATGATACCATTTTGAAATCTAGGATCACTGCACCAACTTTCTACAGAACATGCCAGCCTTTCTTAGTGAATTTTTTTATCAGTAAGACGAGTCAAAGTTACCCGATTGAAAATCATTGATGCAATAACCGAACTAAACAATATTTTTTTTCAAAAACTATTCAACACGTTTAAATTTTGCAATATTATAAGAATGTATTATTTGAGTTTGTAATACAAAAATAAAAATCATAAAATATTGACATCTGAAGTCACAGCATACAAAAGTTTGACGCCGGGCAGAGAATTTATGATTTTCAGTAAAAAGCCTATAACTCTGAAACCATTGAAGATAGACCCATGATTTTATGATTTTTCTGGGTTGTCATGAACCCACCTGTCCTGGGTTTTCGGCTTGACGTTGAGTTACGGGACACCCTGTATATAAAAAAAAATTAAGCTTTTGTTTGTTATTTATTTATTTTGAAACTGAACCGATAATCTAAATGTTGTAATAAAATGTTGTTAGCTGACAGCAGATAGAGGGACTTTTTTTATGGATACTTTTCTAAGGCAAAAATAACATATGCGGAAGTTTTTTGAAAACTGCGTGATCTTTCTTTCGAGTATCGCTGTTCGCGCCTCATGTCACGCTGAATGCAGTTCTATTCTCTCTCTCTATTAGATCTAACTATAAATAAAATAAATAAATGATGCAGGATAATCCACACAGCAGCACCTGACAGCACATGACACAACGTAGCAGCCTCGTTCTTAGCTGCATCAGCGGCACTCCACATACAGTTCTATTCTCTCAATATTAGATCTGACTATGATACGTACTGCGATGTGGGTCTATGATATCCGCGCTGGTAACGGCCGCTAGTTTCCTACGTAACGTAGCGGCCTCGTCCTTAGCTGCGTCGGCGTCGCGCCTCGCCGTTCGTGCCTCGAGCCACGCCGAGTGGACTTTCGTCTCCATATCGCTGATTGCTGTGCGTTTACTCGACTCTTGTTCAGCCAGTTCTAGGGTTAGGGCGTCGCATTTCTCTCTGAAAAGAGAATGCAGGTGTGCTCATTCTAATTTCGACGACCGCGCTGTGGCAAGTTGGGTGAATACAATATTACAATAATTAGTTCCACGTTTCGGATCAAATTACCGTACTATTTGCAGATATTTGTTTCGGGTGTTCTTATTTTATTTATTTATTTTTATTAGTAACACAAAATCCACAAAATACAAAATTGTGGTCGTTTTTTGTGTAACATCACATCAACAACAACAACATCATCAGCCTATAATAGGCCACTGCTGGAAATAGGACTCCCGTAATGAGCGTCATAGATGGCATTATTTATCATTTGTGGGTTATTGCCCTTAATTCTCACGCTGGGCATGCGGGTTGGGGATCGCAGTTCGGTGGACCTGTTCTGCAGAGAGCGCTGCTGCCTCCCGGTTTGTCTCCCTTAGTCACCTCTTACACCCACGGGTAGAGTGTGGGTGGTGAAATTCTATGCCGGCACCACACGGCATTTGTTTCCAATAAAAATTTGTTAAATAGTGATAACTTACTTGAATCTCTGCACTTCCTGCTGTAGCAACTCTATTTTCTCTACAGTGCTCGCGGATTCGCCTTGCTTGCTCAGGTATAAGGTCTCTTTAGCGTTCAGTTCTCTGTAATAAAACAATAAGAATTTTAAATTGTTTAACATGTCACGCAATTAACAGTCTCATTATATTGGTTCTTAAAATTACCGGTATCATTTATGTCGATACCAAATATATACCAGTACCTAAGTCAGTCGAACCGGTATTTGAAAATACCGCTATTCCAAGCCCTGCTTACGTCACACCGCGAAAGAATTCGGGTGGTGTAAATTCTAAGCACAGAATTCGGGTGGTGTAAATTCTAAGCACAGAGAAAGAAATACTAAACCTTGAAAAACATTTAGCAATAAACTTACTTCATAAGTTCGCTTTCCCTCTCCTGGAAGTATTTCCCCAACACCTCAAGCCTGGTCATAGCCTCGGTCGCTTGTTGATTTGTGTTCTGGTACGACTCTTGTGTGGTTTTTAGTTCTTCGGCTAGCCGCTTCCTTTCTGCTAGTTCCACCTTTGAACACAAAAATTTAAGAACTTTATTTCTAAAGAGTAAGTAAATGTTAGTAGTTGTAGTGAAGAAGACTGATTGTTGAACAATCTTAACATTATTGATGTGAATTCTTTGTCACCTAAACTTCTAAAATCATCATGGTCATCAGCCCACATCAGTCACTAAAATCTAAATGAAGCAAAATATTACAGATCCCTTTTGTGTTGGTAATATTTTGACACATTTAGATTTATGTATCAACAGAATATATTGTTAATTTTCTTTTCTTTTAGGTGGAAGATACAATTTTTAGGGTTTTGCCATCGGTTGCAAAACCCTTATGAAATCGCTTTGGGTCTGTTTTGTGTTTTGAATCCTTAATATCTCAGAAACTACTGCAGCTATTGACTTGAAATTTGAAATAATAATACATTTTGTGCGCCCGCACATATTTATAGAAAAATAAATGAAAATAAATGAAAAATCAAAATGAAGATTTTCCATACAAATTTTTAAATCGAAATTTTAAATGGAACGTACAAAGTCAAAAGTGGTATCGAATGAAAGGTACACGTTTGTAGATTTCAAAATAGTTTTTGAAATTTTGGTAGATTTTATACTTTTTAAAATATTTTGAAAATGGTCAAAAAAATGACCGTTCCCCCCCCCCTATCTCCGAAGATTGCAGAGCGATCGACGTGATATGTACCAAGTGTTTGTAGGTATTGATCTATATTTTATAGGAAAAATATAGAGAAGTCTGTAAAAATAATACTTTTTGAAATATGGTAAAAAAAGGGCGGGAAAAATTTCTAAAGGGGTGACTACCCCCCCGAGTTGGGTATCAAATGAAAGGTATTGGTTTGTACATTCCAATGCAGTTTTTGAAATTTCGATAGATTTTATACTTTTTGATATATTTTGAAAAAGGTCGAAAAATTGACCGGTACCCCCCCTCTATCTCCGAAGATTGCAGAACGATCGATTTGATATGTACCAAGTTTTTGTAGGTATTGATCTATATTTTACAGGAAAAATATAGAGAAATCTGTAAAAATAATACTTTTTGAAATATGGTCAAAAAAGGGCGGGAAAAATTTCTAAAGGGGTGACTACCCCACCGAGTTGAGTATCAAATGAAAGGTATCAGTTTGTACATTTTAATGCAGTTTTTGAAATTTCGATAGGTTTTATGCTTTTCGAAATATTTTGAAAAAGGTCGAAAATTTGACCGTTCCCCCCCCTCTATCTCCGAAGATAGCAGAGTGATCTATATAAAATGTACTAAGCGTTTGTAGATATAGGTCTATATTTTACAGGAAAAATATAGAGAAGTCTGTAAAAACAATACTTTTCGAAATATGGTCAAAAAACCAATTTTCATATAATGGGGGCTATTTCATTGAGAGCAATATCAAATCAAAGGTATGGATTTCGACAATTCAAAACAGGTTTTAAAAATCGTCTAAGTTTCATACTTAGTGAAATACGTAGAAAAAGTCGAAAAAATAATTGTAGGTACCAACCCACTTACCTACCCACTAATCTCTGTAGTAACTGTAATAGTAGGTAACTGCAGATCTTACAGATATTAGTCCCGAGGCGGGAATCAAACCGCAACCTCCTGCGTTGTAAGCCCACCGCGCTAACAGGTCGTCAATATACGTACCTACCTAAACGACAAAAGTTCAAAACCCTCGGCGCGCGAGTTACACTCGCACTTGTCGTACTTGTTTTTATTGGAAATGCATTCCAAAGAAAAATTTTGTTAGGATTTAGTTTTTATTTAGTTGTGAAGGCCATTTATTTGTTTTTGTTGCTAGATGTTTATAAACTAATATGTATTTATTAAACCATAGATAAATCTATACTAATATTATAAAGAGGAAAGATTTGATTGTTTGTTTGTTTGTATGTTTGTTTGTTTGTTTGTTTGAATTGAATAGGCTCCAAAACTACTGGATCGAGTTAAAAAATTCTTTCACCATTAGAATCCTTAATTTTCCGTGATGAACATAGGCTATATAATATTTTCAAAAAAGTTAGGAATCCACATGAAAAATTCAATAATTTAACCGTGGGCTGTATATTCAACCTCTTTTTCTATTATGGCGCGTCAGAATAGAAAAAGAGGTTGTATAGCGCACGGTGCTTGCTTTTTCTCTACGGCCAGTGTCAGTTTTGGAATGTTGAGTCAATGTCAAAAACCCCAATGCTGTTAAAAAAAGTAAAGATCCGTATGAAAACTGTGAAACCCATCGTTTTAGTGTGTATAATTTCTGAAATTTTTGTTTAATACCCGTGCGAAGCCGGGGCGGGCCGCTAGTAAAATATAAATCAATCCAATCGACTGAAGCCTCAAAAAAACTAGTTATTACTTGTCCAATCAAGCATCGTTGGCACTTTCATTTTTATTAGCGTAAACAAGACGGCGCCACAAAAATGTAATAACCAAATCAGATCACACTCATGATAATGAAAATATTTAGATTTGTTTATTGTCTTCAAGCAAAAGGACGAAGAGATCGCAGTAAAATTGTGCACAAAAAGGATTTTTACCAACGGAAAAAACATGCAAAGCCCAGGGCGAAACTTATAAAGTGACAACATTACCTCATACTTGCTAGACAATAAATTTTTCTCCTCCAAAGCTTTGTTCAATTTGGCCTTTATTTCTGTGTGGTCTATGAGTGATAAAACATCAACATTGTCACCGCTGCTACTCTTCAATTCCTTCATGGCATCCTGAAAGCATTCGTTTTATAAGATCTATGTGGCGCAGTGGGTCAATAACTCACGAGATAAAGATTGGGGGTTCGATACCTGGCAGATAAACGAACATAACTCAGAAATCCCAAAAACAAGTAGTTATTAGTTTTGATGTGTTTTCGAAGTATGATAGATGTGTATTTATTTAAAATATGTTACATAATTTTTCCTTTATTAAACAATCTCCTTAGTTTAGGACTAGTTGCGGTTGTGTGAAATTACGAGTATTATTTAGTTTCATAGATATTTTTATGAATGGTACCCACCACATTGTTGCCCTTATGTTTAATAAACTTGAATTTGCTACAAAGACTCCAACAAAACTTTGATGTACAATATAAAATATGTTTTTACACTTTCTCTTGAAATCCAATGCCTTAAAACCATATTCTTGTTACGATTTTTACATAAAAAAGCTTCTCGAAATAGATATGGTTAAAAAACATTATTCTAGTTTACCTTCAACGCAGTCAGCTCATGCTTCTGAAGTTCAATAGTGTTCTTAGCGTCTGCTAACTGCTGGTTCACCACCTCTAACTGCTTCTTCAACTTATTTGACTCCTCCAGTGCTGTCTCCGCGGACACATACTTTAGCTGATAGCTATCTCTGTCTCTTGATACTGATATTAGTTCCTCTTCGAATGCTTGGATTTTTCCTGAAAATCAAATCAAAATCATACATTATCCAAATCAAAATCATACATCTAATATCGAATAAAGCAGCTTAAGTTTTCGATAGTGATAGCAGTTTTCAAATCGGTTGTTGGTATTAGTAGTATAGATTGGTGAACAATACCTTGATTAACAAAGAAAATTACAAATAAATAACCAAATTAGAACTAGTATATGACGACCTCTGTGGCGCGGTGGGCGAAGGTCCGGCTGCGACGTAGGAGGTTGCGGGTTCGATTCCCGCATATTTGTATGATCTGCAGATATTTGTTCAGGATGTTCTGGTCATTTTCTATGTATGATAAAAAAAAACCTATTTATGTAATAATATTGTATTATGTATATCAGTCATCTAGTACCCGTACCCATAACACAAGCTCTGCTTAGCTTGGGGCTAGATGATGCTGTGTGGTTTGTCCGGCAATAAATAATAATTATTATTATTTCCTAGTAGTTCAGCAGTAGGTAGACCCTAATAAAAATCTAAAGCCACATCCATCAGTATCAGGAGTTTCTCGCAGGTCGTCATTCCACCTGTCAAAAACGTGTCCTACACTGTCTTAGTCTCGCGTCAGATAGTAGTTCCAAGAATATCCATCAGACTTATTTCTGCAACATAGTGTAACTTATTGTCAACTTACCATTTAACTCCGCAATCTGCTCTTCAAAGTTAGCTCTTTCACCCCAGAGCTCACTCAGAGTATTCTCTACTTCGCTCAGAGTATTCTGCAATTCCCCAGCAGTATTCTCAGATACCCTGAGCAGCTTTTCGTTGTCGTCCAAGGAGTGTCTAAGCCTGTCGTTCTGTGCTTTGTGTTCGTTGATTTCTTCTTTCAGAGACTGGACCATGTCATCCATGCCAAAGGAGCTGTCTTCTATGCCGGCCAGCTTGGTTTTGGTAGTTGAAAGCTCCTCTTTAAGGATCTCACACTCCTGAAATGTTAAGACGAGAGTTAATTCACGAGCCAACTTTAAAAAAAACTAACAGTTTGTAAGTTCGTTTGTTAGACAAATTTTTAGATATATATGGTTAGAGATATTTATTTCTCAATGAATATGATTATATATTCACTTACAGAGAAATGTGATTTTCTTAGTATCTAATGTACTTTTATAACTAATTTATGGTTGATGTTTACAGTGCAGTTCTTATAATCTTCGGTTATTCTACCGGAATATTCTCTAATACATATTTCTTGAGTCTTTTCTACTTTTCTAAAAAACAGTTAAGGTAGAGGATACTTTAATATTTTTTGGCAAGTTATTTTATTATGTATTTTACCTCCTTCAAATGTTATGTTTTTCTTTCCATAGTTGACATTCCAAATTCTAAGTACGCCAAATGATTGGCCACACTGAGATGTGTGTAATATTTTGTACATTTAAATGGAAATTACGGACCTTACTAGTAAACAGCAAATCTCTTTGCAAAGCATTTATATTCCCAATGAGTCTGCTATCTTGCCGTTTGCTGTCAATGTAGTAATAGCCCAGGGTGAAGAGAAGGACTGACGATGCAGTGGTCACGAGGAATGTGAGCAGACGGTTTGTCTTTCCATTGCCTTTGCCATCACAATATTCATCCGTAAAACAGGTTTCTCCTATAAAAGAAATAGAATAACACAAAGTATAGAATGTGAAATGAATAACAATTATGATGGTTGAAATAACTATTCCACATTACTCTCTTCACTTAAGTATGGAACTAAGTGATGTGTATAAGTATAAAGAATGGAGGGTGTTCTTGCCTTATCTAGGATCTTCTTCTATACTAATATTGTAAAGAGGAAAGATTTGATTATTTGTTTGAATTAGGTTCCAAAGTCAAAAGGACTGATTTGAATTTTTTTTTAAATACTACTACTTTTACGATTAGAATTGCTGCATCATGCAATCCTGCATTATCCTTCAAAAGGTTAGGGCTCCATATGAAAACTTCAATAGTGTAACCCAAATTGTAAAATATCTGAGCAAAGCCGGGGCAAACCAGTTGTAATAAAATAAAGATTCATTTGAACTCATAAGGTTTCTATCAGTTTGTACATTCATTCGCAAAAGGCTATCAAAGGAAACCCTACTGGTAATAGAATTAGGTTCAAAAAAGTCTAAATCTTGTTATATTTATTATGTTTATGCTGATTTGGACTAACAGGTTACTGCAATAATGGTTTCCCCTTTCAAACATTTTTGTCACAACCAAAATAACTCTCTATTGACCAATAACACAGATACATATTTTACTATAAAAACTATCGTAGTTTGATGAATTCATTATGAATGTAAGCGGGTTAACTACGAACCTATTATATGTTGTAAGAACACCAACGTTTGAGCAGTGAGCGCATAGAGGCGGTACGGGCGCGACGTGAGACGTGAGCCGCACTCACCCTGATGAAGTCCCTCGTTAAGGGATGAAACGTTGGTGTTCTTACAACATATAATAGGTTCGTAGTTAACCCGCTTACATTCATAATGAACAGATACATATTATAATCATTATGTGTAATCAATGTTTTCCTATGTGGAATAAAACAAGTCAACTATTATATCAGATGTCCAAAACAATAAAAAAACACTGTTTTGAGATGATGATCATTAAAATTTTTTGATTATAAACAAGTTGTTTGTAATCAAATAATTTAAATTCTTCTACATGTACTGCGCAGGATGCTCAAGGAATACCTATTTAATTATCTTTGGCAGACTAGGTTAAAATATATTATGAATTACTTACCATGCGATGGGAACAATGCTTTTATATCTTCACTGGGGCCCATAACTGAATAGTAAGTTGACATTAAGTAGCTAAAAAAAGAAAAGCCCTGAGAGCTTTGAGGTTCAACCATGTCTTCATATTTTGGGATTTCCTCATTAAATAAACTAGGAGGTGCTTCAGTTGTGCTCGGCCACATATCAGCGATAGTTGTGTACATGCTAGACAAAAATCCTTGGGTGTTTTCGTCTTCTATTGGTATTTCTGTCGTCATATCTTCCTTTGATGATTCAGTTGACGTATAAATATCATCTATTGGCTCTGATTCATTTATGTCTGGAATTTCTTCACTATTGGGATTGTTGAGCTCTTCTTTAGAATAATTGTTTTGGTCTGGGTCTGGGGTGCTGTGTGGTGGCTGGGTTACTTCAGGGTAAGAGAAAATTGGCGGGAGAGTTTCAGTGTTACCCAAAGTAGGTGGGGGATTACTTGAAGTTGTTATTTTAACTTCGGGAACAGAGGCAGGTATAGTGTCTGTTAAAATTGGTGGTACTGTTTCTGGAGATATCAGTGGAAGTACTGTAGGAGTTTCTGTAGTGTACTGATTATTTAAAGGATTTATACTTTCTTCTGAAATTGGGTTATTTTCAACTAGTGGATTAGGAATACTAGGTTTCTCAATGTTATCAAGTTTTTGCTCACTATTTGTTATAATCTCATTGCTTTTTGGAGTATTTTGTTTTATCTCATCATTGTTAAGTTTAACCATAGTATTCTCTCCAGCATTTGAATGGTTGTGGTCATTTTCAGCTTCAATTGCTTTAGAATTCAGATGCTGGCTATTTTTATCATCTCCAACTTGAAGATTTACAATATTCTTGTCAATTTTCTGTTCATTCACGGGTTTTTCTTCGGAATTTATGTCTACCACTGCTTTTTCATGTTCTGACACACATTTACCAAAATCATTTGAATTTATCTGGTTATTTTTAGATTCATGAACAACATTCTCTTTAATATTAACATTTAATTTTTCATTTTCAATTCTTTCTTCAGAATTAGGATCTAACACTGCTTTTATAGGTTCCGACACAGATTTACCTAAATAATTTGAATTTAACTGGTCATTTACAGATTCATTATCAGTTTTTCCTTTAGCATTATCATTTGTTTGTTCACTTTGAGGTTCCAATATAGTCTCATCTTTCAAAGTGTCACTAACCTGTTCAGTTTCCCTAAATGCAGTATCTTCTTTAATTACAAAATCATCCTTTACCAAATCAGAGAGTAAATTATCTATAATACTATCAGTATTTACTCCATTCACATTTTTAGAATTTTGTTTCATAATACTTTTATCTGAGCCTTTATTTTCCATTTCTTTATGGTCAGGTATTATCGGTGTTCCCATAGTTTTATCTTCATTTGAATTAGGCAAGGATGTATTCAATTCATCACTATCTACAACTATTGGTTCACGTATGTGGTTTAAGTCAGGCACTTCAAATTTTTCACTAGAACTAGCACTTTCTTGTGGAGAGAGAGCCAGTAAGTTTGGAAGAACTGGGCCACTTTCAATCACTACTTCACTGTCAATATTAGCGGATCCTTCCATTGAGGTCTCAGAACTTTGGTTTGTATCATCTGAGGGGACCAAGAGGGGATTCTCAGTGGATGTGGTAGGTATTTCAGGGCTTTGATCAATGGCAGCACTAATTTCACTATTGCTGGGCATACCATTTTCATCAGTATGTGCCTCTTTACTATTTGATGTTACTGTGCTCTCTGTGGTAGTCACTGGTCCAGGACTAGCTTCAGTGGGGTATATTGTAGTCCCTTCAATCACCTCATGAGCTTGTTGGACTTTATCTGGTTGAACATCAGGAGCAGTGGATGCTTTTTTTGTGAACATGGGATCAGTTGTTATAAGATTTTTCTGCAGCATTTTATTTTCTCGTAAAAATTTGGAAGGTACAAAACCTGACTTTCCGTTGATGTTAACATACCAGACGTCGGACTTTGGATCAGCTGATTTCATATATACAACTGCTTCGGCGTTTCCGCGGAAGGACATAAGGTCTGCATCTCCACTAGTGTAAGCTATTAAAGTTTTGGCTTTCGATATAGGTACTGAAATGAGAGAAAACACATAAAAGAACCGTGAGAGATATCGAAGTGATTCCAATGGATATTTTAGCAGCTACACTTACGGCTACATTCCTTATCTGCACAGTTTACTTTGTCAGGAAGCTTGCATTGTATTAATACTACGTAAAACATAAATAAAATAACCCTATGCATAAGCATCTTTGCATTGTATTTGAATTTCAATAAAATAGTCAGAAAATTCACAAGACATCAGCCACATCATCTGTCAGTCATGTCATGTCAAGTCAAAAATCGATCGTTCGTTCGGTCGTTTCGTTCCACGCAGTATGTGAGAGTTCGAGTTAAAAAAAAAACTTTCTCATTCTTTTGGTTTATTATCTATCTTCAATGGATATATTTTCATGAGATATTTTCGAATATTTTCATTATTACTTCCGTCGAAAGTCATGTATTATAAAAAAACGGAAGATGACCATTTCGACAGAGACAGGGGGCAAACCACGCTAAATATTAAATAACGTGTAACGTAACGTGGCTTTATTGAGCAAAGTTTCTGGTTTACGATTGTGATTTCCTCCGTCCACGCCAACTATCAATGTCAAAAACATCCAAATCAATTTCAAACAACTTCATAATTTTTGCAATATAGAAAACAGTTTTAATTTACTATTAACCTAATGTACCTACTCTGTTTTTAATTATTAACCGCAACAATACTTTCAACAAAATATCTACTTACATAACGAAGTAGATAGGTTAGTGGTTAAGAGTGGAATTTATTCATCATAAAAATTGAAAAATCTGATAGATGGAGACTTCACAAACTTCACACATATCGCTGATTGACCTTTCTGCACAATTCCCTTTCGATATAGGTTTGTATTACAGGTACTTGTGCCTTGATTACCTACCTACTTAAGTATCATCTAGGTACTTAGCTAGGGAGTTAGGTACCCACCTACCTGCCTCTTTCCATTATGTACCTACCTATCTATCTACCTTGGACACGTTTTTAAATTAACTGTACCTACCTATGTACTTGAAACATTTTACTTTTAATTAAGTAGTTCTGTTCTGAGTGTGCCGAATACCTACTATCCAGATAAATTTAATACCTACGAAATGTTATAGGAATCTGGTACCTAATTATATCAGCATCTAACCCTTAAGACAACGAAAGCCGCTTAACAATGCTATTTATGAGGTAAATGAAACACTAGGGTTTTGGATTTAGTTACCTACCTATCTCTAATTCATTCTCCTACATTACATAGTTAGGTATCTAATGTAAGTACGTAAGTGCTTTATTATAATAAATTAAAGTCAAAGATATAATATGCAAATAAATTAATAACTATTTTTCTCAGATGACGCAATAAAAAAAGAATTATGCTTCGCGGAAACTCTGATTATAAGTTGCGGTCATGTTGACGGAGAAATCGAAAGTGATTCCTCTGATTCGGAATCTGAAGGCTCCACCACAGTAACAACCTCTTCACACGAAGGGGTAGAGAAACCACCCGTCGAGATCAAAGACTTTGTTGAAGAACCGCCTGCACCAGTCGAAGAAGAGGAGGATGACTTTCATTTCTATTTCTTTCCCGACTGCAAAAAGCCACTGGCGCCCCAGCATAGCCAAGACAGTCTCATTATAGTAGATGGCATGCCGAAAGTAAATCCCGCTATTAAAGAAAAAACTAATTGCACCTGTAATGTCGATAAACGAGGCAAATGCGAATGTCACGCGAATCTGCCTTGCATGTGTGGGGCCAAAACAACACTTGAATGCACCTGTGCGCAACTGAAAGATGTATGCATCTGCCACGACGGTGAGCCGATGCCGGTGTGCCTGTGCAGAGGCAGTGATGTCTGCTTGTGCCATCCCGATGGAAAACTTAGAGCGGTTTGCACGTGCGATCAAGTGGATAAACCTTGCATTTGCCATCCAGAAAAATATCCTAGCCCTGTTTGCACGTGCGATCAATCGGGTAAACCTTGCTATTGCCATCAGGCAGAACACCCTAGCCGTGTTTGTACATGCAAACACAAGAAGTTTCATGAGCTAAAGGGCATCAGCGAACTTCCTGGAGAAGAGTATTCAGAGGAATACACTGAAGAAGTTATTAGGGAAAGCATCGTCGGAAGTTCATCTAGTCAGCCGCCGTGTGATTGTCAGAAGCCCGATCCGACCCCCCAATGCTTTTGTCTAAAAGAAGGCAGGGAGTGCATTTGTCAAGGTGACGTCTGCATTTGCGGAGTACGGAATGCATGTGTTTGCGAACCAACAAGTAGCCATAGCGACATAAGCTGTACAACCGGAGACAGTAAATCGATTTGTGCCTGTACGCAACACTGCACATGTGAAGATCCCAAAAACTGCAAATGCTACCACCCTCCGCCGACACATTGCACTTGTGGTGATGGTGAAAATTGCAAATGCTTTAAAAGTTGCACCTGCGAAGCACCTTGTACGTGCGTACTCGCACCACCAAAACCCGAGGAATGCATTTGCTCGGATAAGTCGCCTAAGCGTGACCCAAAAAATGCGGTATGCACTTGCGAACATACCAAAGGTGTAGAATTATCCCGGAAAATGAAAAAAGTTCGGGCTGGTAAAGAAGGCTACCGCTGGTGCCACGACGTGGACCCGCGGCACACGTACTTTGACTACGCGTATGGGCGCCACGACAAAGTAGATTACAAGGAGCAGGAAAAAGAAAAGTTTAAGATCCTCGGGCTGAATAACGATGAGGCAGAGGTAAAGGCGGAGGAAGGAGTGTGTCCCGTGCACGAGGTGAAAGCGCCTCCTTACGAGAAAAAGGTCAGGAGACCGTCCATTGACTGTTGCAGTGCCGTTGGCGGTAAGCACCATTCGTTTAATTTAATTTAGACCTATTCATGTTAATATTTAACATTTCTATACTGATGATTATTACTTAAAAAAACAAAAGAATAAAGTAGAAAAGAGATGGAATCAACAAACAGACGAGAAAAGTTTTCGTCTCCTTGCGTAGGTACATGCTACCTACTGATACTGCCTACTACTATGTATATTACTCACTAACGGTCCGCCCCGGCTTCGCACGGGCATTCTACAAAAATTGAATTTTTCTCGCGGATTCCTAACTTTTTTGAAAATATTCTATAGCCTATGTTCATCAGGGAAAATTTAGGATTCTTATGATGAAAGATTTTTTTCAAATCGGGCCAGTAGTTTCGGAGCTTATTCAACAAACAAGCAATCGAATCTTTCCTCCTTATATCCTTGGTAGTGTGCACGGAAGTTGAATAGTTTGTAGAACTCGAATATGTGTCTATTGTATTTTGTGACATATAGTCGTGGGTACAGACCAAGCGAAGGATAGCGAGCGAACGCTACGAGTGGAATTCGGCGATCGATACCGAACGTTCACTCGCTTTCGTTGTTGTGTCCACACACCAAACGAACGGATGCAAACCGCGGGCGGAGCACGGCCGAAGGCGAACAAAGGCCCTCGTTCGGGGTCGCTTGCTTAGGCATTAGCGTCCACACTAGTTCGCTCGCGTTCGATTGTTAGCCTACGTTCGCTTGGTCTGTACTCTGTACCCACCATTAACTACTTACTAAGCGTAGGTACCTACCAATCGAGGTGTCATCGGTGCGTGTGATGTCGTTTATGGACACTTTGATCTGTTTGCCCTCATTTGGCAACACCTCCAAACTTTTCCAATTTTCTCTATCTCTAAGGATGGCTATCCTTAGGTAGGTACCCATGGTTTATTTCAGCTAGGTTCTTTAACTCATTCTCCCACCCTTTAAATAGGTACTACAATCCCTCTGTTTGTTATCTTTTGGAAAGCAACCGGGATAATTCTACTTGATTTATCTTTCTCTGTTCCTATGTTCTCTATCCTATAAGTTAGTCATACAGTTTCTTTAAAAATTAAAGCACCGAACATGTTCTAGGATACCATCCTAACCGAATAAAAGTGAGTGTTTATAATTATAAGTAATTATGCTATGGAGTAAACTTGTTTTTGTTTGTGGTCAGGCATGAGCCTTTCCGTGGAAACTCTGGGCGAAGACAAAGACAAGTTCCTAGTGCAAGTCGTATCTCATTCGTCGAAGGAAGGAGCTAAAACTGGGTCGAAGCTCATAGGCATCCTGGATAGCAACTTGCATACGTTGGAAGAAAACAGAACTGAGTGAGTTTATCTACACTTTAGTCGTTACAGTCTAGCTTCTACCCGCGGATTTGCTTGAGGTTTTATGGGACAAGCAAGTACATAGAATATGTTATTCTAAGTGAAGAATGCCTGTGCAAAATTACAGCGTGATGCGTTAAATAGTAAATAGTTTCGTGTAGAGGTAACAAATGCAACTTTCACACTTACAAAATAAGTGTGATTTTATTTAGTGAGTTGTTCTTTGAATATAACTGATAGATTATTTGATTTTTATTTTTTATTAATAACAGCTCCCCGCGTTACCCCGTTTTATAATACCTACTGGATAATTTATACAACATCATCTGAATAGTTATTATTTTATTGTATATAGAAAACAATGAGAAAACCCGTTACTATCTGCAGATCGTACAAAAAGTTGCGCCGAGGCAGACCAAACTCGCAACCTGCTGCATCTCAGGTGGGCCTTCGCCCACCGCGCCACAGAGGTCGTCTATAAGCAAGCGCACGTTTTCATGTTTTTGATCAGACTAAACTCGCTTCAGTATTTCCTGTATAGGTCCTACATGTCATCTACATAAGTGGCTAACATGGCCACTACAAATACCTACTGTCTTTCATGGATGGTAAAGGCTATTGATACGGCGGCTAATTCAATCACATACCTAGGTACATCATAAAGAAAGATAAGACGAAAGAGCGCCGGAGCTACCTGGCAATATGCGACAGTGGCTACTACAACAAAATCACGAGGATCTTCGGCGACCGGCATGTTGTGAAGCGGCTTTACCACGACTTTTCGACCTCCCGCAACTTTCTACTGGAAGCAGCCAATGTCGTCCTTTTGAGATACATCGCTCTGAGGAGATACCGCGGGAATATAAAAACTGAAACAATTATGATGGATGGAATGATCTGTGAAAGTATTTATGTGAGTACATCAAGATCTCCTTTTGCAGTGTTGTTATTATTTGGTTTTGTTTAAGGTAACTCTACCTATCACGTCTAACTGTACATTTCTAGTTTAGATTATAATATGTATATTACCTAGATATTTTTGTATTTGAACTGTATGTATTATGTTGTACTACCAGCTCTTTTATTTTAGTAAATCATACGGTTGCCTGGAAGAAATTGCTTTATGCAATAAGGCCGCTTGTCAGTTTATTTAATTAAATTATAAATAAGATCTTTAATTAACTTGTAATAAGATTATAACAGTTTTGCCACTAGGAAATAAGGTGCCCGTCTATCGCTCTGTACTTTTCATTTTTGTTGCAAATTTAATTAGTTTTTTTTTTCTAAAATACATTGTACGAGCCCAGAGCTGGAGTTTGAATTAAACCACTGAGTAAATTAATCGTTGTTATATTGTTAAAGTGTACAAGTTAGGAGAAAGATACTCATCCGCTCTAGTCCGCGGTAAAGGCTTAACTAATCGAATGTAGGTCGCGGCTGATCGCGATGTCAGCTAAAATAGTATTTAAATATATAAAAATAAAATGTGTTGTACGTGAACCGTACATGCTCCCGAGGGAAAAAAGTAAGATGAGCATCCATTACAGTTGAATGTAAGAAATAATGTATAAGTAATGTATAAGCTAATAATAACACTAAAATGTTTCCAATCCGTCCAATTGGAATGGTTTTCTAATTTCCTTGGTGGAAGGGGCTGGTT
Organism: Eupithecia pulchellata; assembly: GCA_963931895.1. NCBI lineage: Eukaryota > Metazoa > Arthropoda > Insecta > Lepidoptera > Geometridae > Eupithecia > Eupithecia pulchellata. The sequence continues at coordinate 3,128,369 of OZ007530.1, forward strand.
GTGTTGGCTTTGGATTTTGCATCTCCTGCATCTCAATGCATTCTAGTCCAGCATTGTCCCTTCCCTGCAGTTCTGAATTCCTGTTTCGGCTTCTTGCCATTTCTTTTCTGTCGAGCCATCTTTTCAGCGAAATCCGCATCCAGGACCCCGAAGAGGGTTCTCGCTAATTTTCCCACGCCGTCGAAGTAGCCTCGTTTCTGTCGTATATGTTGAGATAGTAGTATGGAATTGTATTCCGCCAAGTGACGAAGCTTGTGACGTAGTTGGTGGACGACGATTTCGCAAGGCTCATATTCGTGTGACACTCGTTGACATAATGAATCTATTTGATTTATGTAGCTTGTAATTTTTTCAGTCGCTTGCCAGTAGGAACTTAAGTTGTAGTATATTAATAACGACCATTCATCGTGCATTAATTTCACTTTTCCAGCTTCATCAAAATAAATGGGATGATCGTCGGGTACCGATGTCAGCATCATGTTATTCGTCATTGTCGCTGACTGTACCATTCCCGTTACCGATAGTATAGACAGCAGAATAAGTGACAGCAGGTTAGGCATAGTGGTGCTTCGTCGAGTTTTAGTTTTCCATGTAGGGTGTTTCTCTTCCTCTCTATTATCTTCAGTTTTCTCTACGTGCACAGTGTCGAGGTGCGCTTCTTTTTTGATAAGCTCCGTCAATCTTCCTGTGGCGGGAATAATGATTGGATGCTTCGATTGAAGAGGTAGCGTTGAGTTTGTCAGTCGTCCTTGCACGCGCAGCAGTCCATTCTCGTCAAGGAATGGAGTTAAGTTCAGTAGTTTGCTTCGCTTTGGTACTGGCTTATTGTTCTTCGAACAGTCTCTCTCTTCGCCAAAATACTCTTCCTGTACGTGCATAACCACAGGTTTAGTGGATCTCAAAATTTCATTTAATGTCAAACACATAACCATCTTTGTTTCACAGTCGGGTAAGTTATTTTTAGAGTTGATAGTATTGTGTATAAAACGTAAAACCCAACGAAGTACTCGGATTACCCGTTTATAACTACAAATTTTATTTAATAATGTTTTGATGATTTCGTCGGTTTTGTAAGTTGCGACGCAGCATTTCTTTCGGCGCCGTCCATCGTTTGTAGAGTAGGTCATGGTTTTTTCGTGTTGTTTGTCCTTGTAATGTATGTATAATTGTAATTGTAATTTAATGTCTCCTTGTAACCAGGCGAGGACGACTAGAGAGTCACTCCAGCAGTTTATTTGTAATTGTTTATGGTTGAGAGTAAGTTTCACCTTTTCTATGAGTTTAACTAGTAACAAAGCAGCCGAGAGTTCTATTCGAGGTAAACTTATCTTTTTGATTATCGGTGCAACCTTAGTTTTGGCGGTAATTATTGTAATTACGTTATTGCCTTGTTGATTCCTCACGCGACTGTACTGACTGTACTGTGCGACACATGCGTCGGCTTTCTCGCTAGCGTCACAGAAACCATGAATTTCCATGTTAGTGTCTTGGCACTGTAGCCATCGAGGTATGGAAAGTCCATTTATCAAAGGGAGATTCTTTTGTAGTGCCTCCCCTTCGGCAGTAATTTCGTTAGGCAAACATTCGTCCCAGTGTGTTTTTGTGTTCCAGACGTTTTGAAAGAGTAATTTAGTATCTTGCCCGTAGACTAAGTCATCCGTACACAAGAAGTTTTGTAAGATCTTCGACGCTTCTGGATAACTTCCCCTCTCATCTTTTGTAAGCTGGTGTAACGTACGCATCGGAAGATGAATCAGTAGTGTGAACATGTCCTTCTGTAGGTTAGGCCCGCAGTACATACGATCGTAGGGGCTGGCTCTATCTTTTAGTTTGTAAGAAGCGTTAAACACTACTCGTAATTTATTTATGGTGGACTCAGCCCTAATAACGCCGTGATGAGGTAAGTAGATTTTCTTTCGTTCTTGTGATAGTGCAGGCTTCATATGCCCCATAGTAATATATTCTTCCATAAATTTATTGTATTTGCGACTCAGCTCCTTATTAGGCTGCATTTTCCTTTCTAGTTGAAGAAATTGAGCCAAAGCTTGAGATTTGTTGCTATTAATGTTAGATGCGTAGTTAGGCTTCACGGGCATTTGAACGACATACTGTCCGTTTGTCAATCTAGTAGTGGTCGAGTTATAGTAATGTTCATAATACTGTTCCTCTGTAGTTGAAGTTGACATGTCAGTAGTTGAAGTTATGTCCTCAGTTTCCCCGAACCTAGTCATGTTTTCTAATTCGTTGAGCGTCACGAAGCAGTTGAATGTTTTTACTTTTCCGCATAAAATCCACCCCAGTTTAGTTTGTTGCGCTACGGGGTAACAATTGTTTTCACTCTTCATTATGCCATCTAAAATGAGTTCTGCGTAGATGTCGGCACCTAATAGTAGGTCAATAGGTCCCGATGTGTTGAAGTGCGGATCAGCTAGTTTAAGGTTTTCTAAGTAGGTCCAATTATTAATCGAAAAAGATGCGGTTGGCAAATTGCTTATAAGTTTGTTCATAATCAGCGTTTCAATATTAAATCTGTAGTTTGTATGAATTGACTTGCATTCTAAGTTTATTACTCCTTTACAGTTACCGCCTAGTGCCCCGACACCTGAAATGACGGCGCTCATTTTTCGCCGCGGTAACCTGAGACGTTGCGCTGCGCTCTCAGTGATAAGGCTTACTTGCGAACCTTGATCGAGTAACCCTCTTAAGTTGACATATTCACCATCAATCGATTTGACTTTAAGTAGTACAGTCGTCAACAAAACTTCCTTCTCGTTGTCTAAAATATTGTTCACTGCGTAAGAGGTCGAGGTAGAGTCCGATGATGATGATGATGCCCTTTGTAAAGGTTGGTTGTAAGGCTGGTCAAGACCCGCCTCATGTAAAAGTGTATGATGGGCCTTACGACATACTCTACATGTTTTGCGTGAATTGCATTGCTTCTCTTCGTGATCATACAAACAATTAGGGCAAATATGCATATTTCGCACAGTTTCCCCGCGAGTCTTTGCATTCATAGCTATAAATTTGTCACATTTCATAAGAACGTGATCAGTTTTGCAAATTGGACAGTTTCGAGCCGTAGTGAATAAGACTTTAGGCGAATATTTAGACTTCATAAAGTACGATGAACTCCGACTAGTGTTTCGCCCGACTTCGTTTGCGTAATTAGTTTGCTTGTCTGACTTCTCTGGCTTATTCGACGTGGACGATTTTTGATTGTTTCCCTGGAAGACTTCTAATGCCATAAATTTTGATTCTAAAAATTCGGTGAATTCTTTCAAATCTGGAAAGCCCCTAGGATTCTCTATATCTTTTATGTACTCGTTGTATGTTACGCTATCAAGTTTCTGTGACAATAAATGTACAACAATCGGATCCCAATTGGTTATGTCTAGTCCAATGTTCTTGAGACCGTTCAAGCACTCCAGCATGACGTCATGTAGTTTTCTAATGCTGGCGGCGCTGGCTTGTTGAATAGTTGGTTGGTTAAGAAGCGTAGTCATGTAAGATGTAAAGAGTAGACTTTTGTTATCGTAGCGATGAGTAAGGATCTCCCAACATGACGAGTAGTTCTCTGCGCTGATCCCAAGATGCTGAACCAGTTTCTCCGCGTCGCCCTTCAGCTTCGTCTTAAGGTGTTGCATTTTCTGGGCCTTGGATAGTACCGGGTTGTTGTGCACGCTTTCTACGTAAAGATCTCTAAATGTTAACCATTGGCTGTACTTGCCGTTAAAATCCGGTATCTCGATTTTTGGTGTAGATTTTTCGTAGTGCGCATTGTTCCAGATCTTGTGCTGCAGCTTCTTACGCATGTCGTCATAGATGTCCTCCGCAGCATCATACTTCTGCTTATAGATCGAATCCTCGTCTTGTAAAATGTAATCAAGTTGCCAGTTTGCTTTCTCGATGTACTCCCATTTAGTCTTAAGGATGTTAAGATCGTCTTCCAGTTCCCATTTCTCCTTAGTGATAGTCAGAGTCGAATTTATCTTGTCCACCGTACGTTCAAAAGCTCTGAAGTTGCAGTACTGTTGACGCAATAGTTCTTGTTGTTTGTCATTTGTCTCCCTTGTGTCACGAGGGGGTACGTGAAATTTTATGTCGTCAAAGTTAAATCTTGATTTTCCTTGGGCAGTCGATGCCAAAGGCGATCCGCCGGCTTCCACCTGGCTAGTGCTAGCAGCCGGTAGCCCAGCTTTTCTTTTTAGAATGTCCTGAAGTACGTCTTCATACATTCTTTTGGTAGTGCTGTAAACATCATCAGTGAAGTATTGATGGTCGGTTGGTACCGACTCCTCTAGTAGCTGATGGTTGCGTACGAACTGTTCCCAGTTAACATTCAGTCGAGAATGACGCTCTTCTAGATAATCCAAAGAAGATTTCCTGCTAGGACTATCCTTCTTGTAGTTGATGCAGATCTGCTTCAAGTTGTTGAAGATTGTCTCCTGTCGGCTGACTAGTTCCGTTGCGCTCTGAGCCATTTTTGTTAGTTGTTTATAAGTTGACCGTTGGTAGAGTAGTAGTAGTATACCGCAGGTGCTAGTTCATGAATATAAAGTATAGAAGTACTCTACTTACAATATGTGCGCCTTCTCAATCCAACTGGCGAGACCCGCTTGTGGGAGACCAATTGAAACGATTCGCTATCGCATATAGAGACACTCACCACACTTAAATTCACTGTTTATAACTCGAAGGACCATGTACGAGCCCAGAGCTGGAGTTTGAATTAAACCACTGAGTAAATTAATCGTTGTTATATTGTTAAAGTGTACAAGTTAGGAGAAAGATACTCATCCGCTCTAGTCCGCGGTAAAGGCTTAACTAATCGAATGTAGGTCGCGGCTGATCGCGATGTCAGCTAAAATAGTATTTAAATATATAAAAATAAAATGTGTTGTACGTGAACCGTACATACATACTTAGTTAAAATGAAACATAATCATATTTCAAGCTTTAACCATGATTATGCTCGGTGATGGAACACAAAGGTGTTTCACATTCTTCGACCAAAGAAAGGGCTCTTCACAATTCTATTATGTTAGATGCACCAATACATAAACGATATAAATTTAAAAACTTAAAAGAAGACTTAAGGGGTAAAGAATCTTAAAACATGCATAGATTTTTCTAACTGTTTATCTCTTTAATGTAGGTACCTAGTCAAAAAAATACATGACATAATATAACTAATATTATTATATAGTTATTATAAACTATAGTGTTTTTTTTAGCAGATTGATGTTTCCCGCCGTAAGCGATCTATCCGATTTCCTTAGACATATTATGAAACCGACAATCCATAACCCCCCTTCCTTTTACATGTAAAAATTGGCCACGATCCAATCACCAATCACCTTGTTCAGTTTGAGAATTTGTTATATGTCGCTGCCAGATTTAGAAACACGTTTGTAGAATTCATATGTACACAAGATATACCTAATGTGTAGTGATCGAACTAAATCCCAATGAAACTTTATGTAAATTGGCGGACAAACAGAATGCGCATTAAATAATCCGCAGCAGAGTGGATTAGCCAGTATCAATTAGGTGTTTACCTACTATCATTGAATATTCACCAATCAATTCCGACAAGTTAAATTTGATGAATAGCCATAGTTCGAGGCTGCGACTACGAGTCGCGATTTCGTATTCCGAGCGAATGATTGATATTGTAAAGGCCTTTCTTCGATAGCTATCTTCGATAGCGGACTAATTGTAACCATTGAGTCCTGGGTTTAGGACTAAACTCTTCAATGTTATGAGATTTTTCTCCAATTTCGACTCATCATCATCACATGCATACTCAATGGTAATTATAAAATTAATACGCTAGCATATTTCATATCTAATCTTTGATGATATAAGTAAATCTTTGTTTTAGGATTTGAGACGCTAGAAAAATAAAAATATAACCTTTTGTTAAAATAAATTAAAAAATAAATAAAGTACCTATTTGGTGATTTAGATCTCGCATTACCGTAACGTGGGCTGTAACAAAACCTTTGTTCCGAACGAACATCGTGGTCGCTCAATCCTGCAGTCAGTAGCCAGCTAGCTGATGGAAAGGTACTTGAATAGTAGATAATAGGTGAGTTAACAAACGTATACATTTTAAATATAAGAACTGGCTTCGCATTGACTGGTTTTTTGTGTATCAAGAGTAGCTTCGACGCGACCGGTCAAATAACAAAGGTTACCTTGCTACCATCCAAGCCATCTCGTAGTGGTAGCAAAGATCTATCCAGTATAGATCGAACGTTATCAGCCCGCATACCGCAGCTGGGCAAGACCTCCCTTACCTTCGTCCATAGCTTCACACATTCCGGTCAAGCGAACAGTTTTAACAATGCAACCTGCAGAGTAGAGATAAAAGTCAAGTAAGCTTAAAACTTTTCTATCTCACTGTACAAAATATCTATACTAATATTATAAAGAGGAAAGATTTGATTGTTTGTTTGTTTGTATGTTTGTTTGTTTGTTTGAATTGAATAGGCTCCGAAACTACTGGACCGAGTTAAAAAATTCTTTCACCATTAGAATCCTTAATTTTACGTGATGAACATAGGCTATATAATATTTTCAAAAAAGTTAGGGATCCACATGAAAAATTCAATAATTGAACCGTGGGCTGTATATTCAACCTCTTTTTCTATTATGGCGCGTCAGAATAGAAAAAGAGGTTGTATAGCGCACGGTGCTTGCTTTTTCTCTACGGCCAGTGTCAGTTTTGGAATGTCGAGTCAATGTCAAAAACCCCAATGCTGTTAAAAAAAGTAAAGATCCGTATGAAAACTGTGAAACCCATCGTTTTAGTGTGTATAATTTCTGAAATTTTTGTTTAATACCCGTGCGAAGCCGGGGCGGACAGCTAGTCTTCAATATTTTGATGGTGTCCGAAACGTCAGAAGTGTCATTTCGGACAAAGTGTCCAAAATATTGTGCCCCAAACGTTAGCAAACCGGATACAAATGTGAAAAAGTTGCGACTGAGTCATAGTTTTCAAATTATTATTCCAGAGAACCGTTCACCTTAATCAAGCCCCGGTAACAAGTAAGATTTAGATTTGCGATTATAGATCTGTATGTAATTAAATTATTGCCTCGTAGTTGGGGCCCTGGTACAACTGAATGTTGACAGGCTGAGTTTGCACAGCTAATGAGTCTTTCTTGTATGCTTTATCAGTTATACTAGAGGATGCCCCTGACTCCTGCTCATCTTATAACTTAACACGTCATGTCTGAATTTCACACGTGCGAGTCTAAAATTGTTACACGTTGGATTACATTTATGAAGTTTTAATACTGATTCCTAACTTTATTGAATCTATTAAATAGCCTTTGTTCATCAGGGATAATAAATAATTATAAGATTCTAATAATGAATTGTTCAAATCGGTCGGGTAATTCGGAGCCTATTTAATTCTAACAAGCAATCAAATCTTTCATCTTTATAATATTAGCATAGATTATTTATTTATTATAAATATCCACGTTTATTTATCGCGTTCCCTAACCAATTTCTACTGATAGTGATCCCGAGACCACGACGGAGTGTAAACCTGTTGAAACGTCGGGAAAATAGGCGCGATAAATAGCCGTGGATATTTAAAATATGTGTTTAGATCGCGTAAGGTTAAAAAGCTTTAAAGCTTTTATATAATTTCACCTGTACTGTGTCTGTCTGTTATGAAATCTAGCAAATTTTTGCTATAAAAAACTAAATACCTTTAGGCTGCTAACTTTATAATTAATTAGCACTGTAAAATAAATTTATAAATTTTATAATTATCTCAATTTTAAAATACCAACCTCCATAAATTTTATTTATTTAATTTACAAAATTTTGTAGAAACTATCAGCTACATAGAGGTAAATATAGAATATGCCTATTTAGTTCATATCTGGTTCCTATTATTTATTTATTTATTATTAACTAGGACGATTACATAATGAACCAATTACACTAGTTAAAGTACATTATACAAAGGAACAAATAAAAACTAAGAAACTATACATAAAATTTGTCAACATTCATTCTTCTCTCTCGCAAAACCTCAGGCACACCAACATAATTTCCTTCCATTAATCCGCAAAAATATTAAGCTGAAATTTGGCATTTTATAAACCTAAAAATATATAATGTAAATCGGATGACACTAAAATATTCTGACGACATGGATCCGATCTAATGCAGGAGCCAGAAGGTGGCCATGACTGTAATAAAACGCAACCCCATCTTGTTTGGGCTCGTTTGTAATCAAAAGTCAATCCTGACAAGTACTCTGGTCCCTTATGAAATCTAGGGTCTGATGATCAAAACAAAACTTTAGCGTTGTTTAAGGCTTAATTTTTTAGCTTTTATCATCAACTTAAAATTAAACTCACAACACGCTATTACGAGCTCGTAGCTCGTAGCAAAACTGACGCTCGCCTGTTATTCTAACTTTAGACTTCACGATAAATAATTGAATACGCTGGAATTGTCCAGCATTATTCATTTAATTAACGCTGCTCTGCTTAACTTGGTTAAGCAATGCTTGTGTTATGGGTACTAGATGACTGATATACTTAATACAATCCTGGGAGAGTTAAATTGTCAATCAGTCAATAAGGAAATCATTTTATGTGATATAGATTATCTAGCAGCGAGATAATTAATCTTCGTTCACCTATTTACCCGCTTGCCGTGCCAATTACAAGCGTAAGCGTACTTACACAGTACCTATGTATACTGTGGTACTTATCTGATAATTAATACATACCTACTGAATAACTCTTTAGTAATCACTTCAGGCGAGAAAATAACCATACCTTTGAGACTTTAGAACTTTTTAATAGGTAATAGAAAAAGTAAACGATTTTTGGTCACCAAAGAACGCATTTTCTTCTAACAATAAATGTCAAGATCTCTTCGTTATGTTATAAGACACGAATAAAGCAATTATTACCAACATATCGTGTAATAGCTAATCACTTCTCCAGGCTTGTCTGGGCGTTAGCCAAGCCATCGTGAACAACACTCCGCTGTTTGTGGTGAAGGTGGAACGCCACATTATTGAGCCTTCCGGTTACATCCATCAGACTTTGACAGTGCTGACACTTAGAGGTTAGTTTAGAACGACATTTACTTTGGAGATTTAAAAACATATTAAGATATGGGAATTTGCCACTAGTAACGGTAGTTCAGCACAAAGCTGAGTTTAACCCTTTTTGGCCAACTGATTACCTGACCTGGGATCTTGTATTACCTGTGATGCCTGTGTGTATCCTAGATAACTGTTTCTTCTTTTCTCCTATGTATAGGACTACCTACCTCTTATATGGGCAAATAAATTGTTCTTTATTTCCTATAGTATCACATTAGGTGGGAACATTATAACTATATTTGTATTATCTTTTTAAATATGATCAAGCATTATGTATGACAAAAAAACCCTTTTAAGTACTTAAAATTCTTATAACTTATAAACTGTCATATGTTTATTTCTTTATGTTTCGTCAGAATGAGAAAATAGCATTTGAATCTTAGTTTGATAGATTCTTCTAGACCAAGTGGTAAGGTTGAAATCTAAGTCTAAGACGACGCTGGTATCTTCTAGGACAACTGCTAATAACACACCTTTATCCAGGTTACATAATCTCCCACGAGTGGGCAAATAACAGCTACATCTGCCACCTGAACCCACTCCTGACCATCATCCCTGAGAAGGATGAGATTGAAACTCATGCGCCGCTACGGGAGAGATGGAGGGAAGATTTGCAGCTGCTTTCTGATTACTTGAACTTCAAGGTAATTTGGCATCGTACTTTACTCCTTGTTGATTGTATTAACTGTTTTATTTTATACTAAGGGTTCGCCCTGGCTTGGCATTGGTATAACAAAAATTATAAATTTTTATACACATGCGTTACATTATTGAAGTTTTCATACGGAACTTAGGTACTTTTTTAAAAATATTCTGTAGGCTTTTTTATTTATACAAGTGGATAATAAAGGATTCTAATGGTGAAAGAGTTTTTAAATCCGTCCAGTTCTTTCGGAGCTTATTCAACGCTAGTACTGCAAGTACTGCACCGATTTAAAAAATCTTTTACCATGATAATCATTCCTTATCCCTGATGAAAAAGACCATAGAATATTTTCAAAAAAGTACATAAGAGATCCGTATGAAAACTTCAATAGTGTAACCCAACGCATATGTATAAAAATTATATCTGAACAAACAAACGATCAAATCTTCCCAGTATAGATTAGCTAAGGTGGTGGGTATGGTTGAAAGATAGGCCCGGGTTTAAATTGTACCATCATTAATATATTGCTTACTAGCGGCCCGCCCCGGCTTCGCACGGGTATTAAACAAAAATTTCAGAAATTATACACACTAAAACGATGGGTTTCACAGTTTTCATACGGATCTTTACTTTTTTTAACAGCATTGGGGTTTTTGACATTGACTCGACATTCCAAAACTGACACTGGCCGTAGAGAAAAAGCAAGCGCCGTGCGCTATACAACCTCTTTTTCTATTCTGACGCGCCATAATAGAAAAAGAGGTTGAATATACAGCCCACGTTTCAATTATTGAATTTTTCATGCGGATCCCTAACTTTTTTGAAAATATTATATAGCCTATGTTCATCACGGAAAATTAAGGATTCTAATGGTGAAAGAATTTTTAAAATCGGTCCAGTAGTTTCGGAGCCTATTCAATTCAAACAAACAAACAAACAAACAAACATACAAACAAACAAACAATCAAATCTTTCCTCTTTATAATATTAGTATAGATGTGTAAGGTAGCATATTCTGTTCAAAAGTTGTTGTTAGTTCATACACCCTACCCTACCCTTGTTGGTCACTGCAATGTTATTATAGGTACTTGAATTCTTTTTTCTCTATAAGGAAAATGTTTGTGTATAATTTTAAATTCTACCTTTGAAACGCAACGTTGACACGATGCCTTTGATGACATTGGATAGTTTGTCCGCCATGGTCTATTCATTCATTCATTTTATTATTTCAGAGCTGCCGTTCTTCGGAAGGCGCTCGTTACGTCGCTGAGAACGGCGCTTTGACGGGCATCATCCGTGACTACCTGCAAGCGATACTGATGATTCGGCCCCACGACACTCTTCACTTCACCAGGCATTACTTCGGCTCAGCTTTATCAGCCTTGGATCTCCCACGCGATGAGTATTTCGACCCTGCGTCGAGGCATGTGCGGTATTTCTTCTTTGAACAGTAGTTTGTCCTTGTTTATTTGTACTTTATATGAGGAAAAACTAGACATTTGTCAGATAGTTTGGTTGACATATCTTTTTGGAAATTGATAAATATTACTAAGATTATCTATCCCAAGTTGAATTCGAATTCTGCGTAATTTTGTTCGTAATTTTTTTTTGGAGAGTAATTTTTAGTTTTGTAATATTTTTTAAGATTTTTGGAAAATCATCACCCTTATAATGCAAAAGTTTATTACATCTTCAAGCCAAAACAAACTGATCAGGCTGAACGTTTGCGTACAGTTCTAGACTGGAATTACATTACACAAAATAAAAATACACCCTGTATTTTTATTTTAATATAAATTCTTGGAAAAAAACGTGTCTAAAGCCGCGAGCAGTTTCTAGTGTTAGATAATTTTAAGACTCGTTTCGATTGTCATAGCTTTCCTGTAAATTTTGATGATAATATACAGTTTCTTAATATTTTCCAAGTTTATCTGAGTAGAGTCATATTCGCGTGCTCAGGTCACGCAAGATCCCTTTTAAACAAGATGACAAAACTGCGTCTAAGGAGGCTGCGGAACGCGAAAGGAATTTTAATTTTTTGTTCCTTTTGCACAAAGGAATTTATTATTAAGTCCCCGCATAGCGGGCATACGGTTATAGAAAGGGACAAATCCAATTCACGCGTACCTTTCTAAAGGCAATTTTATGAAGAGGCGGTTTTCGCTTGTGAATTGGCGAAATTTGCGTAACGCTCATTGAAACGCGGCACGTAAGTGGTAGGTAGGTACCTAAGTTTTAAGATTTTCGGCGGCCGTGGTGTTTGCTAGATATCAGCACATAACACTATCAAGTTGAAAATTTGTCTGTTGAATTTAGTATAAAAAAGATCGTAGGGCAATCGTAGCAAGTATAGCAACGTAGCACATTCGCAGCGCAGTAGAGCAATCAGCAATCGTACAAACTCTATTTTTTTTACTGTGTAGAGAAATTGTTACACTGTTGCGCGATATTGACACAATAGAGCAATTGTAACAACGTTTCGCACATCGATATAGCACGCGGTTAAATCATATAATATTTCTTGCATATTCTTCGCTAGCACTTCCGTAAAGTAACCCTTTTTTAACAACGAAGTTTGCATTAATTTTAAACTAAACAAGAGGCAGCCTTATGTTTCATCCTGGCCATATTTACACTGTTTAGCCTTATTATATGTGGTTGAGTCTACACGTTGTTTTTAAGAATGGTTTGCTCCAAAGGGTAGTTAGTAGCATTTCGAACTCATGCCGTGATTCACCTTAATATTTTTTCTTTGAAATAAACCTTGCGAATGGTTTGATCCCATTGAAAAAATGGCGTTTAAGTATTCGTTTTAGTATATGCTAGCGGTTCACCTCGGCTTCGCAAGGATATTTTTCAAAAAATTCTAATATTATGGTTTTTGACATTGAAGTTTTCAGTCGGATCCCTAATATTAGTATAGATGTCTGTCTAATCCTTGACCTTCCTGATCAAACGTAGCATTTGACATGACTTATGTACGACACAACGCCCTCGACTAAGTTTCTTGTTAAACGCGTCTTTGGTGAATTCAGGTAATTACAGATCGCGAAAGTGTTGTCTGCGTCCCAGGCGGATCTTCGCCCACCGCGCCACAGAGGTCGTCAAACTAATGTCGCGATACTAAGCTAATTTACGAAGACTAAAAGCTACCATCTTTTTATATAAATTGAAAAGAGACGGCAATATTTAGTCCCGACAAATGAGTCTTCTATTGGAGACATCTGACACCATCATATTATGCATTATGCTGCTTGTTTTCATGCATCTCAGCTCTGCTCCGGACTATTTTAATGGACTCGGTTCGGTCTTGAACACAAACGCAGGTGCGAGCTATACAAAACGTGATCAACTTATAAACCATCTGCAATCATCTGGTGTTCTAATATGTACTTTTTGCGCACGTGCTTAAAAGCTAATATTGGTTTCACCAATGTTAGGGCACACAAGCGAAATTAATTAAAATTGCAGCAGGGATGATGCAGCCCCAATTGTAATCGGCGGCAGGGAGGAAATAACACCGTGTGTAGTGTACATTACGTTGTGTGTGCAGTTATAAGATTTTTGTTTAAATGTGGATAGGCATTCGTTCACAAAGATCTAGAAGACACCTCTTGCTTTGAAGAGATAAGAGCCGGAAAAAAACAGAACTAAGCAGCGAGTTCCAAACCTTATCGGTACGAATAAATAAATAAATAATGCTGGATAATACACATAGGTATCATGTAGCAAATAGACCTTGTGTTATGAGTACTAAATTACATATTACATTACATAGCAAGATATTCTAACTATATAGAAAACGGCCCGAACAAAATAACTGAACATCGAATTTGTCGAGGCGGGAATAGAACCTACAACCTGCGTCACATGCGGACCACAGGATCGGTCCAATAAAGGTATGAGATGATCTTAGGACCTACGAGCGGAGTTTGAGTAAAATGTCCTTGTGAGTGAGCCCTTAGAGAATTTTGATAAATATGATGTCGTTTCCTACCAAATTTACCTGTCACCGTAACGTTATGACGCTCATTGTTTTATATTCGAAGGGAAAGGACGGGTTCGGGTTTCATTATCATTTGTTTTACGACATCGTTAGACCCGTATATTTTTTCATTTCCTCGTTGATGCTTTTATACATTAAAACGATGGGTAATTAGGAACAGTCGCGGTTATTAATTTGCGGGTCTCTGGCTTTTTAAAATTATAGAGCAAGAGACCGTGAATCCCAGACTTTCATACTTACGTTATAGTATAAAGGTGATTTTTATAAATAATACTTGGGTGATAAGTTAATGATTTTTCCACAAAAGCGAACAATTTTTTAAAGGTTTCAACCATTTGCCAGACAAGCATGTAGGGTGGATGCGAATCAAATGCGCTTGTATTGTTAAGTATTTAATACATGCTTACATCAACTAAAACTATAATATATGTATTCTCGTTGATATATTTTTTTTATATAAAAAATTGTTGCAATTTTCTGATTTGCATTATTAGTTACAAATGCTAGACACATCAAGACATAGGGATCGCGGTAGACTTAACTCGCCATCTCACTCGCACTTACCCATTTACATAATGTACATATCTACAGCCTCGCGCTCGCTCTACAGCTACCCTACATGCTTATCTGGCAAAGGGTTGGAAGTATAAAAAATGTGTACCTAACGTAATGAGGAAACATCATTACTGGCTCTTAGACTATGGGTATAAGTGAATACCCAAGTTTTTGTTATTTTCATTTCGAAAGTCTAAGAGATCAGTTAACTCGTTTTGGTCAGTTTCCCACAGATTAAGGCTTGGGGGTATTCTGGATCTTCTTATTTGGTATTATTTATTCATTTCTTCCCTAAACAATATTTAAAATTCATGACCCTACAAAACCATTTCCAAATTTAAGCAGAGTTTGAACAGTAAAATAAGTAATCGGCCCCCAGATGACTGTTCTTAAGAAATAATTAATAGCTTATAATAAATTTGTAATAGGTCGAACCGTTCGACCTTTTGAACATTGAAGATATTTAGAATTTTTTTGGAGGGATCTTAAGGATCAATAAATATCCATATATTCATATAACCAAAACCAAAACTGTATTTTTTCATTCATGTGTTTCTTAAATGCTTGGGTCAAATTTTTTGCAGTATTCATTTGGTTTCTGATGTAGGTACCTACTTAATTTCTTTTTTTTTTACTAAGTACTATACTTAACTAAAAGTAGATTAGATAATAATAGCCAAGATAACCACCAAGTGGAGCCCCAACAGCGTAGGGCGCCGTGGCAGATCGAGGAAGTGTGGTGTGACGAACTGGACCTTATCGCTGACAGCGATCTCTTCTAGATAACCATGGGATGGACACGAAGCAGTTGTACCTAATGACTAACTAACTTAATATATTTAAGTACCAACAATATGTAGGTACTTAAATATATTAAAAGTGTAACAGGTCAAATACCGCACATTGAAGTTTATTTAATAAAAGAGAAGCTGTGGACAAATAAATTGCAATCGCGAAAGAAGTCGCGGGTACAACGAGATTATAAATAAAATAATAATATAATTATTTTGTTTTATATTTATCTTGCTGAACTCGAGTTTAACCGAGGTTAATAATACATTCTAAGAATATAAATTCTAAAAATTTATAATATCCCCAAAATTAACGACTCACGCGGGACTTGTTGCGAATTTAAGCGCCTGAATCTTTAATGGGAAGTACAAATATTTTTAATAACTTATTCTCAACTGAGAAAACTCCTACTCCAACTCCATTTAAGTTATATATGAATGTACTAGTGGTTCTTTTTTCACTTCTTCCACTAGTAAACAAAAAGTTGATTGAAGAGAAATCAACAACAAATTATTTCATTTTTTATAATAATTATATGTATGAAATTTGACATGTGTAACTGCTTATTTTGTAAGCCTAAAGAAATATATAAAATGGAACGGAGCATTCTGAAGATTCGAAAAATACATAAAATAAATAGTAGCCTACTATGAAAAAAGACCAAACTAACAGATGCACTCACACAAGCACTAAAGCTAAAATGGAAATGGGCTGGACATATCTCAAGACTCACCGATGAAAGATGGACCATAAAGACAACACAATGGAAGGGACCAGCTGGCAAAAGAAATGTGGGCAGATTTGATTTGATTTGATTTGATTAGAAAGCGGTGGATGAAGATGGAGGAGGCCTTTACCCAAGAAGGGATCCAAACCTCAGATGTAAATATATAATAACCTACTAACATAGTTCATAATTAATTACTATAATTACTAACCAAAATTGTACATAGTTTATTAAGGGGTTTTGGAAATAAAAGGCTTAATTATTATTATTATTATTATAAAGAAATATAGTTATTGAATCTGAATCTGAATCTCCGGAACATTTTATTAGCCTAACCTACTAACCAATCACTTTGTTCCCAAACTGGGTTGACAGGGATTTTTGAAGTTCCATCCATCAGGGGGAACACGGGTGGTAAAAGCGATGTGCAAGTTTAAATTAGTTTATTAGGATGGCCGTGGGTCTTCGTGTGTGTATGTGTAGTTTACATGCCAAAGTGGAGCTCCCTTGTACCCTGAATACAAATTGGGCAGCTGGATTAGTTTTGGACAAGTTTTGGATGAATTTGTTACAGACAATCATGTAATTGTATTTTCAAATGTACGTTATATTGTAAAGCTAAAGTTTGCGCCGTTGTCAGGAGTTTGGGCGTGGATAACGCGAAAGCAACTGAATGCATACAGCTGAATTTGAAGATCTGTGCCTGGAACATACCTTTCTAATATAAGAAAAGATGAAAATGAAAATTTTAGATGAGTCTGATTCTTTGATTTCCTATCTGCAAATAGTTATGCCTCCATACGAGATAAAAACAATGACGTCGGATTCTGAATTTTCTATCACATACCTCACAGCAATCTACACAGCTAAGGAAGTAGTTTGTTCTTATAATGTGTGCCACCGCTCTGTCACCATCATATAAACACAATAATTACAATGACCACTCTAAGTGTGAGAACACTAAGGGCCTGTTTCACAATGTCCTTATAAGTTGTAGATTGAGTTTGTTTCAAACTTTTGCTCAGTTGGAAATAGAACCTTCCGAAAACGTATTATGTTTCATCAGATATCACATAATGAACATAAGTCAGTGCTTTTATCACGCGGAGCCAAGGCCTTTCTGACGTACTGCAACACCTATAGTACATTTTACATAGATTTTTATTATTTACGAGTATTATTATTGTTTGATCATAATAGTTAACTGTTTTTATTTTTGTTTATTTTTAGTACCGTATAATTGTTGTTGTATTTTGTACCTGTCTCTGAAGTTTCATATAAAGTCATATCTATCTATCTCAAGTGTTATGGAGCTATATAATCGGCATGCCGTGAAGAAAAAAAACGTCATGATACAAAAATCGTAAAAGTAGGTACAAATTAAATAGACACGCGGCGCGAATGTAGCCCTAAAAACGGCACCAGTTTTTACACCAGATTTTATACATTCAACAAACATAATCACACAATCCTTTGAAAGCAAAGTCCTGTGCGGAAGAACTGTGGCACACCCGTCATAATCAGCTTAAAGTGTAGTTTGGAAGCTTGTGGGCGATCCAGGTGGCTGTAAGCTTCTTTAGGCTATGTATGCTGCGGGAACAGAGATCTTGGCATTCGTACATGAACCGCAGTTAGAACCTAAATAATAAATTTGACAACCGCAGTGAAGGAAGTTGGATGTAGAAGATTGTAGGTTAGTTTCCGCTGTGGAAACAAAGTTATCTCAAGAAGTAAATGTTAGGTCCTGCTCTAGGTATTTTGTTTAATTCGCCAAAATATGCACAAATTAGCTACACGAAACACGAAACATGATTTTAGAGAATTAAACCCGGGTCTGAGTGTACCTACCTAGGTGTTGGACAACGGGAATAATCATATTTTAGTGACTTTGGCCACCGTTTCTTATTATTGTAGTCCATCTTACTCTTTTCGTTTAGCCTGTTAAATCCATATTAGAGAAAATTCTTTATTGCACACTCTTTAATAAACTAAAAATAAAATTAAAATTACAAGTGTGACAATTGGCGGTCTTATCGCTCAAGAGCGGTCTACCAGACAACTGTGGATGGATAGGATATTTGAATTTTACATGGGAATCTGTGTGCATGTATTACTCTTTATAAAATTCATATAACTTTACGTATAAAATATACATAATATATTTATATTAGTTCCACAAGTAATATCTGCTCATAGAATATTCGAGAGCTTTCACAATGTCTGTCAATGTTTCAACCATGCTTCAACAATCTGTTCAGCAGTTTAGGCGCGTGAATCACAACTTTTCAAACATTCACAGCGACGTTCATAAATACTTGAGCGCTCATCCGCGCCCAGAGTTCATAAATGCATCATGCTTCAATGATTCTGTTACAGCGTACCAAAATTATTTACCTACAGTATTTGTACTGAAAATCATTTGAGTTTGTGACGTCTGCTATTAGGCTTTAAGGATCAAAATCAAGGAACCAAGTTGTGTCACAATCGTTCCGCCCAAGACGCTCTCTCGTTGCTTTGTTACCGATGCGAGTGATCTTACTCGTAGAGCACGGGTGAGTGCCTTATTCTCATATTTATTGATTCACATTATACAATACCTGACCCCACGGAGGATTTTATGTAATTTTTTTTTAAATTTATTTGTTATTTAGGTACAAAAGTCTGCATTTAAACTTGGATATAAAAACATATGCAGTATAGCCTCCGAATTCGTGATGTATTTTAATTTGTATTGTCGTTCGGTTCGACCGAAAACATAATTACTCGTTAGCAGTGGCTAGTTTTTCACCACAGATTTTTCATCACAATAAATCAGTTCATTTTGTTCGCAGATGACAATGACATTTACAAACAACCTTTCCCTCTGAACGCTTAGGTACTCTAGGCACTTATATTTCCGCCGCCGTCCCGCCGGGGATAAAAAATAATACCTTTGGTATAGATAGCTAAAATCCAAATACTTGAATAAATACCATCGCAAAGCAAAGTAATTGAAAATATCTAGTTTCATTTTTCTTTTAAACTCGGCCATCGCGATACTACTATTTCTTTGATGTCTATCAAGTACCAACCTAGTTTTATAATTTTATCGGTGCAATTGAGATGGCGGATCCCGATGCAACATCTTCAGAGTATCGGTGATTTTATCTGACCGTTTGACCTAGATCTGTGTGCTAACTCACGGATTGTTCGAAAGAATAGACCTCCATTTCGCAGACTAGAACGTCCAAAGAGAACGTCATATCTCGTTATGCTTTATGGTACATCTTCTTGGATATAGAAGTTCTTTGATAATTTGCATTTTTAAAAGCTTGCTTTTTGGATTTTCCATTAAATAAATAAATAATGCTGGACAATCCACACAGCATCACCTAGCCCCAAGCTAAGCAGAGTTGTATGGGTACTGAGGACTGATATAGGTACATAATTCAATATATTTGTATATATTGAATAGTGTATATATTTTTTATTATATAAAGAAAACGACCAGAACACTCGAAACAAATAACTAAAGATCGTACAAACTTTTGTGCCGAGGCGGAAATCGAACCCCCAACCTCCTGCGCCGCAGGCGGACCTTCACCCACCGCGCCACAGAGGTCGCCAAATTATTATAATCTTTGCAATAACTTATGTTTACATTATTTAAGCATGTTTTTCAGATCATAATATCTTTGCTTAAGTACCTGGGTTCGCTATATTTCCAAGACCTGTCGTGAGCAATTAAATTCCCGCTAACTTGCACGCTGCTTGCACGTTAATTAGCAAGATTGCAGCTCGTTGCAGTGTTGCCAACAAAAGACAAAACAAAGGTTCAAATGTATACTTACTAGGTTGCTTTCGCTTTGCTTTCCCGTCATTCGTGCACTAATTGAGTCCAGTAATGGTTGATTAAACTCGTTCGGACAACAAAGACACTTAAACTGAACTATGTGCTATTGTAGGGGATCCAAATTGCTAATTTGACCGCGTAGATTTAATTATGCATGCCGTCCGGGGAGAGGGCTCATAAAGGAGCGGTGTCACCGGGGACCCAGGGGTGCACTCAGGATTCGGCGCCGGCGCTTGGGAGTGCCTTTGATCGATAAGGGATGGCTTTTAGAATAGAAGGGAATTAATTTAGAAGACTATGACGATATAGATGACCGCTTTGGCGCGGTGTGGGTTAGATAATAATGCTCCAACATGTATTATTTTTTATTTATTAATATTTAAATAGAAGTTGCCCTGGATCGAATAAAAATTGTTATTACATGTGGTTTTCTGATTGTCCGTCTCATTATACTAATGCCAAAAGTTAAATCACTTTAAGTTGTTTCGATAAGACTGATTTTGTTTAAATAAACACTGCTATAAATCACTTGAGCATTTTTATTACTGACTGTAGGTACCTCATACCATTTATCTTTTTGTGATTCGTTTGTGGTATTCGTTAGAAATAGAATTTAATGAAGACAATAAACAAATACCATTTGGTATTAGTTGTGTGGTATTAGACAGGAATAGATCAAATAAAATTGTCGTTAAGTTCGAGAGCAAGCCAATTAAAACATAATTTTAAGATTCAGATTCAGATTCAGATTCAATAACTTTATTTCTTTAGGCTTACAAAATAAGCACTTAGACAAGTCAAATTTCAAACAGACAATTATTAAAATAAGAAATAATTGGTTATTGATTTCTCTTCACTTCAATTTTTTGTCCACTAGTGGAAGAAGTGAAAAAGAAACCACTAGTACATTCATATATAACTTATGTGTCTAATACAATTTTTCTTTTGCCTATCTAAATCTAGTTTAATGTGATTTAGATACATGTCAATAGTTATTTAAATTGGTACCAAAAACTAAGCACAACATTCAGTTTCTAACATGCTATTGTTGGTGTGGAATGGAGCGACATCTGGCCAAGCATTAGTATCATTAACGTAATCATTTATCGAGTAAAATGCTTTCTTAATAAGGTTTTGTTTTATGTATTGTTTAAATTTACGAATAGGGAGCTCAGTTGCTTCGAATGGAAGCTTATTATAGAAGCGCACGCAATTTCCCATAAATGACTTCCCTACCTTATGTAATCTGTACGATGGGATGACTAATTTGTTTTTATTTCTTGTATTTCTAGCGTGAACATCACAGTTTTTCAAAAAGTTGTATCTGTTTTTGTGCGTATACATTAAATTTTCATAGATGTATTGCGATATTACTGTCAAGATATTTATTTCTTTAAATAATTCTCTCAAAGAATCGCGTGGCTTTAATTTATAAATCGCACGGATGGCCCTTTTTTGAAGTACAAATATAGTCTGTATGTCCGCCGCCTGTAAGAGCAGGATATTAAAGCATTTTGCAGTCTTTTTAAAAGGATGATACTTTTTTACGTCTTTGCCAGCCTAGCTTACCGTAGGAGAATTAACGGTGGGCAGCAAAATGACATTTACATGGAATAATATTCAATCACTGACAAAAGTTCCCCTGACAACATACAAAGTCGCTTCCACATGCAAAATGTACCCTTACGCAGAAACCTTTAAAAGGTGACGACCTCTGTGGCGCGGTGGGCAAAGTTCCGCCTGCGACGCAGGAGGTTGCAGGTTCGATTCCCACCTCGGGACAAATGTTTGTACGAACTGCAGATATTTGTTCAGGGTGTTCTGGTCGTTTCCTTATATAATATAATAAAAAAAATATCATCATCAGCTTATATTAGTCCACTGTTGGACATAGGCCTCCCCAAAAAAAATATGTATCTATTTTAATGTATCGTATTATGTATATCCGTCATCTAGTGCCCATAACACAGGCTTTGCTTAGCTTGGAGCTGGATGATACTGTGTGGATTTTCCAGCATTATTTATTTTTAGGTGCTTCGAGGCAATCCCCGAAAAAAAATCCTAAAACCAGCCCTGCCAAGCTTGTTTATAATGTAGCAAGTAATGCGCAATCCAGCCGAGCCGCAATGTATTAACTTTTTATTACACCCCACCAACTTTGCGGGTACGGCCGCGTTGGGCTCTGTCACTTTTTAATCTCCCTCTCTAAATAACTTACGTAATACTGTTACGGAGGCTTTGCTTGCTTCTGTAAGACTTTTTGTCGTATTCTGAAGCCTAATCGTCATCCTGATTTAGTTTGATGTGCTACTGGTGAAGGCGTTGGTAATTGTTCTAGCTCTGTTTCTATAAAGTACTGGATTTTGCGCGCGGCTATAGACTTTCTTAGTAGATATGTAAAATAAATAATGGTGGATAATCCACATTATCTAGCCCAAATCTAAGCAGAGCTAGTGTTATGGGTACAAAATGACTGCTTTACTTAATACTATATAGATAAGAAACTTTTTCCTATAGGTACTAGATTCTATTCCTATAGAAAACTACCAGAACGCCCGGAACAAATATCTTTAGATCGTAAAAACATTTGTTCCGAGGCGGGAATCGAATCGGGACAAATGCTTGTGAGTTTTGTAATCATTTATTCCGGGTGTTCTGGTAGTTTTTCAACGATCAGAACATCAGGAAAACTGATAAATTTAAAAGAATCGAATCATTATTTAAAATTATAGCCGAAACCTAGCTAAGTAGGTACTTGTGGCTATAGGTATGTCTGCCGAGGTGAGCCAAAACGGATCAGTCTCAGCTCAGCTTATAGCTACAAAATAGCTCTCATTTCTAAACTGAACCTCAAATTTCGGTTTAAATAATTTATTCTCATTAAAAACTTTCACAGTTCACTTATAATTATATTACATAAGTTTACTTATTTCTACCTTCTTTGTAGCTAGCGACAAAGCTTTAATATAACGAGTTTTTTAATAATTATTATTACTAAGATTTGTCATCTTAGTAATATTAATATAACAAATATTATTCTTTGATACAATAATGGAGATAGATACGAGCGTAGGTATGTTATATTTATTAAAAAGAAATTCGACAAGAACATTAACATGATGCAACTACTTGTTTCTAGTTTTTCCATTTCTGAATATTAGATAATACAGCTTTATAGAATTTATTGAAATTTCTGCTGAGTCCTTTTTAATTAGTCTGAAAACGTTGAATCTCTTTGATCCCTTCGACTGACATCCAAGTTTAGACAGAAAGCGGGCTACCTCGCCACGGTGCATCCACCAACAATACAAACATAAAACAAACAATAATGGACAATCCACACAGCATAATCTAGCTCCCAGTTAAGCAGAGCTTGTGCTTGTACTAGATTATTGATATACATAATATTATATTTATATTACATAGATAGATATTTGTTTTTGTATAGAAAAGAAATGACCAGAGCACTCTGAAAAAATACCTGCAGATCGTACAAAATTTGTTCAGAGGCGGGAATCGAACCCGCAACCGTCTGTCGCAGGCGGACTTCGCAGATCACATTGCGGCTTTGGTAGGTACGACCGTTGCAGCGCGATGGTCGAAGTTTCGCCTGCGAAGCGAGATGTTCCAAGGCAGGTATGATTCCCATCTTGGGACAACGTAATTTGTTGTATCAAGTATATCAGTCATCTATTACACAAGCTCTGCTTAGCTTTGGGCTAAATTATGTTGTGTGGATTGTCCAGCATTATTTATTTATTATATTTATTAACAAATATAAAAAATAATCTACAGAGTGTACATAACAGATGTCGCTTGTAGTATTTTAAATGCATGATTTTGATATTAAATTCTAACAATTATCAGATAGACATTCTTAGAAAAAAATAAATAGCTGTAACCATACATTGAATTGCTTTGTGTGAATCTTTTGGTGATGAAGATTAAAAGGAAGACCCCTACAATGGGATAGTAACAGATTGAAATTGAAATAGATATGATAGATTCAGATTCAATAACTTTATTTCTTTAGGCTTACAAAATAAGCACTTAAACAAAATAAATAAGCAGCAGGTATAGCCTAGAATATAAAATCCAGGGCTGACTCGTAAAATTAGCTATTATTACGAGTCAGCCCTAGATTTTGCACGCAATCACAATTGTTCTAGAACTATGGCACCCGCTTTCCGTGTGATTGCAACCTGAGTTCGCGTGATTAACGCATCTGCATACAGTGCTACTTCTTTGTTGTCTACTTGTCTGGAAAACTCAGCACTGATCTTGATCCCTCAAATAATTTTGCTTATTTGGGAAAATAAACCTTTTTTCGGTAAACAAAAGATTCACTATGCTATCTCTACTTCGCCCGCATTGAGCTGATATAATGAGCTCAAATAATGAGTAGGGGAAAAATAATCAAAACGTCGATAAATCTCGATAAATAGTGTTTAAGGCTCTAGCTAGCCCGACCCAAATCCGTTTGTGATATCTAATCTAATATAAGCAATTTTCAATCCCTCTGTAATTGTTTGATTTTGTTAGGTTTAGGCACAGATACGAAGTCACCTTTTTTGGCCAACATGATACTCTATTATCGTATTTAAAAAAGTATAAAGAGGTATCTCGAACAAACCGATGAAAATTTTAATTTTTATTAATTTTTCTTTGTTTAACGTAATAATTAGAATAGCTGGCGGCGCTATTTTGAGTCGGGGAATTTACTTCAACTCAATATGTCGATTAATTTCGAAGATGCCCAATTTTATTTTTTTATTTTTAAAAGGCTACCAGAAGACATCAAAGGTGCTGGAATTTTGGCGCGCATATATCCGAAGATGTAGCACTACTGTACTATAAAATACGAAAAATAACATAATATTACTACTTAGTTAAAGTTTCTCATGTAAGTAACACGTTTGTTACAAATCCTACTAATATTATAAACGGGAAAGTTTGTAATTATGGATGGATGTTTGTTACTCTTTCACACAAAAACTACTAAACGAATTTTAATGAAACTTGGTACACAGATAGTTTATGACCTGGAATAACATATGGGCTACTTCTTCCACGTGTTAGTGTTATAGTCATCTAATCTTATATAAAAGGAAGATCATGAAATTTCAAATTAAAAGTTTTTGCTAAATTAAAACTTACCTATCATAAGTATATCCCATATCCCTCCATGAGGCATAGCTGTGGAGCGTATTTTATCCGAAGATGTAACACTACTAGACTAAACTATATAATACGAAGAATTACATTATATTATTACTATCATAACCTTAATTAGTTAGTTTCTCATGAAACTACTTAACACGTTTGTTGCAAATGAGAAAAATCTTTGAACTGATGTCGATTGTAGAACTTCCCAACTGTTATATGAATACATTGTGCTATTAATGGTAATTCAATTATGAATCTAACGTTTCTAGCTGTGCAATATCACAATATAATTTACTTCTACTCTTTGCTTAGCATCTTCCATGGGTCATGAATAAATCAAAGATTTATCTAGCACCCATTTCATTTCATCTAACCTTAGTCGATCCATAGAACTTATTCAATTCAAATTCAAACAAATCATAAATATTTATTGTGATGATGGCAATGCGAGTTTCCAATAGAGTGTGAGGGTATCGATAAGTGTATGGAAATTTAGCGGTGGGTGGCGATGGTAGAGCAGGCGTGCGCGAACCTGATAAAGGATTTAAGGGTGTTTTTCAATTTAGTGTCGGTTTAGCAGCCAATAATATAAACTGGGAGCTTGTGCGCTATAACTATTCATAAGGCTGTGCCAGTTGTTTATTTGTTTGTGAGATGCATAAAAGATGGAATAATCACAAAATTAAATAAACTATAAGTCGTTTTGGTCTACATGTCGATTCTATTTATATGTATGTACAAAAAAAAAATGCTGGACAACCCACACAACTTCATCTAGCCCCAAGCTATATCTACCATCTCACAACATGGATTCAGGAACCTTAAGTGTTTGTGTTGCAATTGTTTAATTTAGCGGAAGAAGTAACAGCTTAATTTAAAGACCCCTGTGGCACGGTGGGCGAAGCTCCGCCTGATACACAGGTGGTTGCGGGTTTGATTCTCGTCTTACAAATGTGTGTACAGGATGTTCTGGTAGTACAATAAAAATATATTTAATTTAATAATAATAATGCCGGACAATCCACACAGCATCATCTAGCCCCAAGCTAAGCAGAGAGCTTGTGTCATGAGTACTAGATGACTGATATAAATTAGATAGATATTTTTTATTATACATAGAAAACGACCAGAACGCCCTGAAAAAATATCTGCAGATTGTACAAATATTTGTCCCGAGGCGGGAATCGAACCCGCAACCTCCTGCGTCGCAGGCGGACCTTCGCCCACCGCGCCGCAGAGGTCGTCATATCTGTCTATCTATACTAATATTATAAAGAGGAAAGATTTGATTGTTTGTTTGTTTGTATGTTTGTTTGTTTGAATTGAATAGGCTCCGAAACTACTGGACCGAGTTAAAAAATTCTTTCACCATTAGAATCCTTAATTTTCCGTGATGAACATAGGCTATATAATATTTTCAAAAAAGTTAGGGATCCGCATGAAAAGTTCAATAATTGAACCGTGGGCTGTATATTCAACCTCTTATTCTATTATGGCGCGTCAGAATAGAAAGAGGTTGTATAGCGCACGGTGCTTGCTTTTTCTCTACGGCCAGTGTCAGTTTTGGAGGTTTATTCCATCCAGTCCTACCAGTAGTTCGATAGTCGAACTGTTTGGATGTTTTTTTTCCAAATTGTTATACTGACGGATCGAACTATTTGGAAAGCTGGATTTTATTCTAATGTCGAGTCAATGTCAAAAACCCCAATGCTGTTAAAAAAAGTAAAGATCCGTATGAAAACTGTGAAACCCATCGTTTTAGTGTGTATAATTTCTGAAATTTTTGTTTAATACCCGTGCGAAGCCGGGGCGGGCCGCTAGTGTAATATATTATTATTAAATATATCAGTCATAAACCCATAACACAAGCTCTGCTTAACTTGGAGCTAGATGATGCGTTGTAGATTGTAAAGCAATATTATCAAGACCTGCTTTTGTTGAAACCTAGGCCATCGTCCATCGTTTCTGAAAAAACAGTTTAATAAATTCTTGTTTGGACAAAGTTGTTTGTTTCTTTATAATTTACCTGTCTTGTTTCTTCAAAACTAATTTAGCTTCTAGTAACTTTTGATAAAATTTCGGTTACTCTCCGCACCAAGATAAGTTCTTATCGAGGAGTTACGTCAAAAATGTATATCTGCCTGGGTAGAATTAATTTAACTTTGCATTTAATCTTGTTGGCTTACGCAACTTTTGCAAACTGAGATAAAGTATCCCTTAAAACTGTTTCAGCGTGAAATTCGGAAGTCTCATTATGTTTTTCCTGAAAAATTAAGGAGATGCACAAATAAATAAAATAAATAAATCGTTTATTATGAAACAAAATGATGTAGATAAGTATACAATAAATAAATATGTATATTTTGTATGCTACACGTTAACGTGTTCTTGAGTGGAGACTGCGACACGGCAAACGAAGTGTAGGACGCCCTCCTGCCAGGTGGGATGACGATCTGCGAAAGACTGCTGGCTGATGCTGGATGCGACAAGCTGAAGACAGGGCGCTATGGCGCTCATTAGGGGAGGCCTATGTCCAGCTGTGGACTGATTTGGGCTCATGATAATGATGTATTTGTTTACTACACTATTTTTGTCTCTGGAGTATATTTAGTTAATAAAATCTATCATATAAGGATGAGTTGAGCTACTTGTAGTTTGTTTGTAAATACTTGTATAATAGTTTCTATTGTAAATACTTGATTTTATTTGGTTATTTGAATGTAATTTTCTTTGTTTTATAAAGGTTCCATATAAATGTATATAAATATAATAATAAATAAGTACTCATTTTTTTATCAAAGTCAAAATGTTAAAAAAAATAGAACTCTAAGAATATTTTTGCAAATGAAGAACCTGAAATACAATTTCGATTTGGATTTAAACTCAACTCAACACTTAAAATTTAATCGCATTGATTCCGAAATTTTCACGTACTGCAACGTGAAAATTTCCGAATCAATGTAAATTGTCTGAGAAAATAAATTAAAATAAAGTTAACATGTCTCGTAAGTTTTTACAGAAAATTTACCTTGCTAAAAGTAACTCTCTTTTCTGCACAATAAGGCTTCAACTGTAGAGTTGAAGTAGCAGAGTATAAATTTAATAAACGAAACTTTCCCAATCTCCACGTAATATTGGTTTCCATTCCACTCGAGGCGCAACACAGCAATAAAGTGGGTGTAAATTTCTGTGAGTTCTGAAATCTATCTATACCAATTTAAGTAGACTGTTACTCTTTTATCAGAAGATACTTTTTGATGAGGCTATAAGTATTTTTGTGCACTTTCTTGCACCTTGCTGGATGTGTCAGTACCATCCTATGTACCTACGCACAACAATCTCCAGGTGCTCGGAATGCTGCCTTTTATTTGGGCAACGAATTAGCATCGCCATGCAACGTGGCAATGCTGCCAGTATTGTGGGCACTCTGTCTTATGTTGACTTCAAATTCCCACTTCCATAAGCAGGTTAAGGTAGACCTATATAAATATATAATATACTTTTAGAGATTTAATGCGAGAATCGTTAGCGACTCTTTATATGAACAATATCTCACAGTGAGTCTATGGAAAATATAGAAACAAGAAACAAAATACATATACCTAGGAGAAAAGACGCTTATAAAGCTGTGAATTAAATGGCACAAGAAGAGGATGTCTAGCATAGCATATAACATAGCGCGATAAGGTCGCCATCATTCTTGACTCTACAGCCGCGCATGGTACTTGATCTTGTCGATTAAAATTATAGTATTCTTTAACGCCTTTAGCTAGGTACATTGCGCGTGCAGATAAGAAAGTAGGATGATATTTTATTTATTTTTAAGCTTTATATAATATAATATTATGTTCATAAGCCTGTAAAGGCAGGTTTTGTTAGAGTTACTATAAGAATAATTTTAGGATCTATTTATAAACCTGAAACTATGGATAAATGAAATCTGAGTCTGGCCAAGATGATTCTTAGCTGCGGTGGGTGCAAAATTTTGGTCTGGGAGGGGCTTGATCTATTTCACTGTAAAGCCGAAAAAGTTCTCGGCGAGCGCAGCAAGCCGTTTTTTTGTGATTTTGCTTGGCCCCACCTGGGTCCGCCAGTTATTCCTAACGAAAAATCTATGCATTTAGAAGTTTCTTAATACCTGACTGATGGAGCCTTTTTGGAGGGTCTTCCGATGCCAGTTCTAGTGGATATAACCACGGAGCCTGTTTGTTTAGCGACTAATTAGACAAAGTTGCTCAAGTTTGGCGGATGTCTGTTGATTTCGGTGAATGGGAGGATCTTTCTCCGGGGAGCAACTTGTCTGTAGTGTGAAACTTTGCAATAGTGATTCAATATCGATAGTTTTCGAACTATAATAATAATATTCATTTATTTCAGGCAACATTAGTCTAGTACAAGATGGAAAATACTTAAAAACTAAGGCCCATATAAAATATATACCTTAACCTAACATATATACAATAAACCTAATTACTACTAACACGTAATGACGCAATATGTGCTGCGACCGGTAATCGTCCGCGAAAACGCCGGAACAGCACATTCTTCGGCCAGAATTCTTCATTAGTGAAGGTCGAAATATTCGCAGTTGGAACACGCACCACAAATGATTTAAAATCATTATGACGCGACTCCAACCGCTCGACCCTCACCAAGATGTTGGTCTTCGTCTTCACGTATTCCACGATCTCCTCCACCTTCGTGGTATAGTGAAGCCTGGATACGTAGAGCAACGTCGCAGGCACGGCCGGCTGCAACAAGTAGTTAGGTCCGGTCGGTGCGACGCCGCGCTGGTTTCGGCTACTGGGCTTCCTCTTCCTCCGCACTACCTCAGTGAACCCTTCAGCATCACGCGGCTTTCTCTCGCGAGCAGCCGGAACGGGTGCAGGGGCGCGAACAGATTCGCGACGCTGCGTCAATTTCTCCCTTCTTGATGTAGCTGTCGATACCTGCAGCAGGGGCGCAGCGGGCATGCAGCATTCGGCAGCAACGGCAGCGTATGCGCGCGCGGGGGGAGGGGCGGCGCGCGCACGTGTCGGGCTCACGCGCGGAGAGGCGGCGGGGCGCGGGCGGGGAGGGCACGGCGACCTGACGGCGGCATCGGTGTCAGCCGCGCAAGGCGAAAACGCTGACACGACGCTATCTGACACATTCCGTTGACCTCCTCGGCGAGTGTTGACGTTGGATATCTCGGTCGACTTGGCCACTGAAGCAGCGCTACGTAATAACGCTACCTCAGACTGCAGCTCGCTGATGGTGTTCTGCGAGACCTCCAACTTCAACACGACGTCAGCCAAGCTTGCCTTCAATGATGTCACATCTTTCAGCAGCCTGGTCACATCGACGTGGTCGAACGTCACGGGGGGCAGCTTACGCAGCTCCTTCGCGACGAAGTCGGGCACGTCGTCAGGATCCGTCTCCTTCAGGATGGTGATGATGTCCTGGAGACTCTTCTCACCTCCGTCTCTTCGGCGTGACGGCATCCGGTCCATCTTTCCCAGCGTTTGGAACAGGAGAGCCTTTCCACAGCTGACATCCTCCTCTGTAAAGTTGGACTTACAGATTTGGATGATGCTCACCTCATCCATGGTGTCGATGGCGTACACAACAAACGCCAGTAGCTCGTTGGCTATGAGCGGTTTAGAACCCATAGCTACAGCGGACAGTGGCCTTTAGCCACGAAACGCGAATTAATATAATTCAAGACTGAGCAGTGTGAAACGTCTGTTACCGAGCAGGCATCACACTGCACTGAATAAACTCGTGAATAGTTTTAGCTTTTAGTGCCCACTTGTAAATGAGAAGTTACATTTATTGACAGTTTGATATACATAGATCTTGTCTTTAAACTGAAGTAATTCCAGAAAGGTACTACTTGTAAGTTTACTTGTTAGTTAACTATTTCTAAGTTTCCTAGGTATTTAACGTGCCTAGTCTAGATTAAGTGAACAAAAGGCTTAAGCTTTATTTGAGAGGACTTGAACACTTAGCGTGTATTAAGCCCAAGCTCAGTGAGACTGACAATAGCTCGATCTAGTCTATTCTCTAGTGTAAACATGTCTTGCACTATGCACACAAAGTTGTGGGAGCGCAGATAATATGTAGTGACACAGCATATCGATTTCTTAGAGATATTACCAAGAAACCGGTAAAAAGTCTACACAAGAATCCACATAATATTCAAAGTTATTTTTGGTTCAAATAGGGATATATTTCTCTCGTACTTAATCCGAGATTTGACTAAACCTTGACTATACTGCGGAGGTATACATAAAAATTACACATATAACACATGTAGGTACATGTTGTTAAAATCATAACTTCTTTCCTAGTTTCTTCACAACAGTTGTAGATGTCATGTTGAATACGGCGAGAGGCTTGAAAATGTCTTGAATATCAACATGTGAAGCCTGCTTTAGTTCCTGCTCAGAATCTTAGCTTACGCTTTTGCAATGCACATTTGCATTGAAATGTGCCAAAGTAGCCACTTTGCTGCCGTCTTTAGACCTTTTCCTAGCCTAAATGAGCACTATTAAGAAGACCAAGCTTTGATGAAAATTGCGTCGTGATAGAAAGCAACGGTTCTGAGAAAATTATGAATTTTCTAGAGGGACACCTCAAGATGCGATAGTATCAATCAAAATATTTTTTCGTTATTATTTTGTTCACTTTTGGTATTTAAGACCGATTTTTTTACATTTGGTAAGGATTGATAATTCAAAAGACTGTACCTACCTAGGAAATAAATAAAAAAAAAACTGGAAATAATAAAATGAATATCATAACGTATACAAACAATAGGAGGCAAATCTTTTCTTCAAAAAGGTACGAAGACTTAACTAAAGCAAAACCCCAGGCGTCCCAAACGTCGCCAAACTTAAACAAAAGCAAAACTTACGTATCTAAGCCAAAACTAATTTAAACACAAAAATACTTGTGTGGAGCATGTTCATAGTTTGCATAAAGTTCCAGTAAAATTAGCGTTGTCATAATAACAAGGGTCCCGAGTTTCAACCCGCTCCCGAAGACAACAAAAGGGTCCGAGCAGATATAAAACGGAATCTTAGAGGGAAAACTTTGTCATTGTTACTGCTGAGCCATGGTCCCGCATTGTTCAACTTATATTAAACTGGGAGCTTAATACTTCAAAGGATTACACTGAAATGTGGTCGCGATACTATTACGACCTTGTGGTAGGCTGGTAGACCGATCTAGATTAATATTACGTCATAAACTGCGGCTAGGGAAATACTAAGGAAGTTGCTTTACGTCTAAACTAATTCTTAAGTATTTAATGTCTGGAACGGAATTAAATCTTATCTTAAGTTTAAAAGTCGGAGCTTAAAGTTGGTTTAAAGTATGCCGTACATTTATAGAAATAAAGCCTGACTTAATCCACATAAGTGTTTTTTAAGTTTCCTACCCTACTTTTCTCTGAGTGTTACACAACAACTAATAAATCAGTACGTAGTTAAATTATTATGATAGTTTTCAGTAAAGAAAAAGAAAATCATGAACCTACAAGTTTAAGATGTAGGTACATGATTTTCTTTTTCTTAGGCATAAAGGTCATAAAAATTTAAATAATAAATATTGCTGGACAATCCATACAGTATTATCAAGCTCCTATCTAAGTCCTTGTGTATGGTTACTAGATATAAACTATACAATGCATTTCATAGAATGATTTTATCTATACTAATATTATAAAGAGGAAAGGTTTGATTGTTTATTTGTATGTTTGTTTCAGTTGAATAGGCTCCGAAACTTCTGGACCGATATGAAAAATTCTTTCACCATTAGAATCATAAATTTTCCGTGATGAACATAGGCTATAGAATATTTTCAAAAAAGTTAAATTTTTGTTAAATACCCGTGCGAAACCGGGGCGGACCGCTAGTTTTATATACGACCAGAACACACTCCGGAACAAATATCTGCATACATCTGCATTTCATCGTACAAACATTTGTTCGTAAGTGGGAATCGAACCCGCAACTACCATCGAATAGAAGCAATTAGTACGATTTCTATTTTATAAATGTTATAATATACACAAACGTTTCACTAGCGATGGTAAGTAGGTATATGAATAAACTCGCTTACCCATAATCACCCATAATCTAGTCAGTGCAAAGTTATTTATACGGTACTAACCTATAACTAATCCACGAGATGTGTCCAAATATATTTTCTATTAATAGAAGAGACCAACCTACATAATAACAAGAACAGTAAGAAAATACGAACGAAATATCCAACATTGTGGATAAAGCTACAATTAAGCTATTCATTTAGACAACCTAATGATAATGTGCCAGAAAGGTCAAGAAAACAAATCAACTCGTAATACCTAACCCACGTCATTAATCTTTCGCCGCAAAAAATCTTATTGCTAATGTATTTTTGATTGTTTGGATTCAGTACGTAATACAATATAGCACGTGTGGGTTCTTTTTCAAAACTAATAGACGCCTTTCACTGTATTGTTTCATCAGAAAATTGTCTGTTTATATTTTTGTGAAGTTTAAAGTATTAATAGTTCAAACGAACACCCCCTGAGACTTGAGAAGTGTGTTGCTATAATCACTACGCTTGACAAGTAGATTTTTTTTTATTTGGTGATCGTAGTAGTGAAGTGGGATTTTTTTGTCGACGAGCCGTAGAGCTAGTTATGAAAATAAATATCTTACGACCGTTGATGTACCTATTAAAGAGGCATATTTATTTTCCGGTAATAAATTTTGGTCAAAACGAAGTCAACATGCAACTAGGTAGTTGTATTCCCTCAGGCTAAAACTCTTTGTTTTCCTGGAACATAAAATAAACCATGTCACAACTAACAATACAACTAAATACAAAAATACTTTTTGGTTTACTTGTGCTTTTTAACAATCAACCGAACGTTTTTGCCACTAAAGTTATTTATAACGGCATATTTTGAGTTTTTCAATATTTTGGCACAGTTTCATGCGCCATGATCACGGAATAACTGAAATCAAACTTTAATAACTGATCCTGTCCATTCAAAGGTTGCCTGGAAGAGATTGCATTCAGCGACAAGGTTGCCGATATTGCTACACTAGATTTAAGAAGTTATTGTTTGTTATACTATTAAGGTGCTATCAGAATATATGTTGTCTTTTCTCAGCATTTTATAAAAACGGCAAATGAAAATATATGATTACCGACCAGAAGCTGGTGGCTTGCCGTTTGGAGACCCATTGCCTTTTGAGATAAGGTGCAATAAAGATATTATGTATCCCAACTGTCTATACCGATTTACCTACGTTTGCTACGATCTTCATAACCAAGAGAGTTAAAAAACAAATATTTAAAGACTTATGGGATTTTTTCATCAAGCATAGACCTTCGTTTGCTCACAACCTCACCTGATGTTTAGTGACGATGGTGAAATCGGCCTTGTTCCTATTTTCTCCGTCGCTGTAGTAGGAAAACTTTGACCAGATTAAGAAGCAAAATTTCTTCCCATGTTTACGTCAATCCGTAATAAAAGGCTACAATATACAGGTACAATATACAGTATACAGGTACCTATATGCGACACAACAGTCTCGATATAAACAGGATGATGTCGTGGAAAACTTTTATACTCTCACATTTGTTATTTACGATTCAAAAGATACAGGAACAACATCCTGAGATGTGCTGATAATTTAGAAGGTAGTAAATGTTTGCAACGTTGTGTAGATGTACAAATAATTATATTATAACTTATACGTAGTAGTTTCTGTTTGTTATATTGTTTTATAAGGTGTGAAGATATTATCTATCTATCTATCTAGGAGCGGTCGTGCTGCATCGCACTGCTGCAAGAAAGCTTGACTAACCATAAGGAACAGGTGAATATGCTCAACTGCATTTTGGAAACTACATCATCCAAACGATTACTTAGCAAAAAATCAAATCAATCATTTATTTGCAAGAATACATAATTATTATACAATTTCTGGTCTTATAATTACGTTCTGATTGACCTATTTATTGTTTAATTGGTTTTCCCTTAGATAACGGTGGACAAATTCCTGTGAGGGCAATCCGTCATGCAAAAGTTAAATAAGCGGTAAAAGGAAGAAGCTGAACTAACTAGCAGGTAGAAGAAAAAAACATAGAATAGATTACGAAAAGTACTTATTACTTCTACAAATGCAAACAGATATATTTTTTTAGACTCATATAATTCCACTAATACAAGAAAATATATTTTAGACTCATAGTAAGATCAGTAAGATTAAAGATAGTAGTTTATCCACATAAAAGCCGACGACACCTGAACGTTAATATTCATCTACCTTATTTACCTGCTACCAAGTGTAATAAAGTAATTAGGCTGGGAACAGACGTTTACTCACGCTTAAGCAAGAAATAAGATCCACCTCAGTTTTAATCCCAGCTAACCGAAGGCTATTTATTAAAACTTCTTTATTTAATCTCACAAGTTATCATTTTTGCGGCAAACTTCAGAAACTTCCAGATAAAAGGAACAAAACAGCGGAAAGCTTTTTCAGACTGTTATCAAAGGCCATTATCTCTTGACCTGAAAAGTGGAATTATATTTTGTTTCTTCTTATAAGGAGTAAATAAGTTAGCGAAAGCGGAGACGTAATTTAAAAGTTACCATCAAGTGGGCCTTCCTTCCCACGGCGAGTTATAAAGTGCTCGGCGAAATAAGATTTGAAGGCAGAAAAAAACGTAAATTAACTTGTTTGATGACGGATAACCGACCCCTCTACGAGTTTACGCGAAGGTGCCTTCTTCGGTAAACAACGGCGGACATTTTTAATATCTTCAATTAGCAAATTCAACGTTAACATTAGGTAACGACATGACAACGAAATTAAAAACGAGCTCTAATTTCCTTTACATCCATTTGCTTAATGGACTTGTATGGCACTGGGGAGTACAGCGCAACTTTCATCACACTAAAAGCAACGTACGGAAAATGCCCTCAGATTAATGTACTTGCTTCATAACATTTTCTCTTTTACTTGTGCCGAAATGAAATTTTTGTGTGGCGAGGTTTGTGTTTACTTTATTACGACCTACATTTGTAGGTAGCAATGTATTCTACGCAGTTTCTATGAATTAGTAACTTAGTTGGGAATCACAAAAATCTTGAGAGTTGAAATTGTAGGTTTATTGTGCCTATAGTTCAAAATAAAACGCCACTGAAAACGTTTAATCTTATGTGGAACGCAGCAGGAAATATATTACAAAAGTTTAGCTTTTAAGCTTTCATCAGTAATGGTTGAGCAACGAACATTTCCATTCCAAGTCAAAACAATGGCAGAGTTTTGAAGAAAATTTATATTTTGGCTTCGTTTAGTGCGCATGAAGTGCTAAAAACAGCAACAGCATTTTACAGCCTCCCTCGGGCCAATATAACAAAGGTTATTATGCAAAATTTGTGCCAAAATCCATCCCCTGTGTGTGCATTTTGGGCGGAAGCTGGCGCCTTTATGTACTTCGGTTCGGAAACAATCGCAATTGCGGTGTGAAATTCCACATGATAAATTGTCAACTGATTCGGGGTGGTAATTACTGTTTGTGAGTGATTTTCGTTGGACCTGCCAAGCATGGTACATTAGGTATACCTATGAATAGATTGTGCTCGTTTGATTCCACTGGCTGCTTTGTGTTTAGAGTTAGTATTAGGTAGATACGTTGTTAATTGTAATTGAATGGTAAATGCGTTATGATTTGCAGATATGCAATTTTCTACCAGGGAAAAAACTGCCAGAACTGCTAGAAGCATATAAAGTAGGGAACGTTATATGGTTCAACTTTTGATTCAAGTAATAAACTGAATTAAATAATGATGATTTCAATTCTATAGGCTTACAAAATAAACTTGTACTTAAACAAGTCATATTTCATAAAATTAAATCATTATAAAATAAGAAACAAAGTGCAATTAATTATCTCTTCACTTAAAAAGTATTTAAACCACAAATTATCTACCTATCATTGCTTACATCAATATGATCGTAAAAAAAAATTTCGACTTTTTTCCCAAGTTAAATGATGTCACAGAAAAGGAAAGCCATCACGAACCTTAATAAAATAGCTGGCTATTGTTCCATCGCTGTATTAATTTGCCGCAGCCGCGCCTATGTTTCTGTCACCTCATTCCCTAAATTAATGACAAATAGAGTCCCACCCTGCCACTAAATGTCAAGGGTGTCTCGATGGCTAATTGACTCCTAACCCTTTGTTAGTGATGACGGTTGTAATGGGCTAGTTAACCTATGATACGTCACACACACCCACCTATCCACATTGAACATGTTCACAATGAACTAACAATGCCTACCCTTGTCAGGTTATCGTTTTATACTAGGACGTGTGGCAGGCATGCCGGTTTGATCATGTTCTAGCGCTTAACAGCAATGCGTAGAAGTTGCTGCACGCTATGGACATATCTAATTGTGAAAGGCTTG
This sequence comes from Eupithecia pulchellata, assembly GCA_963931895.1. Taxonomy (NCBI): domain Eukaryota; kingdom Metazoa; phylum Arthropoda; class Insecta; order Lepidoptera; family Geometridae; genus Eupithecia; species Eupithecia pulchellata. Next base: position 3,165,702 of record OZ007530.1, read on the forward strand.
AATTGAACAAGCTATGTCCTGCTCCGGTACTTAAAGTAGCTGGTTGAACGTTTTTAGATTAGGTTAGCCGGTTTATGCAGGGTACACAATTTTTTTTTGTTTGAGGTCTTTATCGCTTAGCGATAACATCGCCCGTAAAAACTTAAACACAAAAATAAAATAAATATTACAATAACTTTTAATTTCTCGAAATTTCGTATTATAATAAAATAACTATACGTATTGTAATATTATTACAATACGAAATCGCGAAAAGAAAAGAATTGGAAGGATCACCCACAGGCTCACCTGATCTGAAGTATAAAGTGTTTATACAGTCATGGGTGTGTGTGACGTATCATACGTCAATAGATCATATATTATGTCGATACACACTTCAAACACACTTCACTACATTACTGCCTGAGCGTTGACAGAAACTTTAAATAATTCATAGGTTTTTTGAATTGAAATTGAGGTACACGTTTATAAAGCTTTTCAATCATGTAAAATTTTCAGAAATATCTAGGTATTTATGAAATAATAAAGGAAAACTCAATCACGATAATCTCGAGCATGTTGATATTGGATCTTTGCAGACTCAAACCTTGTACCTGGAGATAACCTTTCATCATTTTTTAAGTATAAGCCTGATAAACCGAATATTCCTACAATCTTTTCAAAGTTCATTTTATGGCTCGTAAAGTAGCGTATAATACCTGCCTGGTAATAATGAGTACGAACATGATCTGCGACACGTGAATCTTGTTTTACGATGTATAATATCGCGAGCTTCTTTCATTTTACGCCCAAGATAATTCATGGCTGCCCCTCTAGCATATTTTAGATTTTGTAAGGATTTACTGGAGGTCTGACAAATTATATTCTATCGGTAATTTTATCGTCCACACCTAAGGTTTCTTTAGTACCTTGGTCGGATAGTCGGTTGGTGGATAAGAATTTATATATTTGAAACCCGGTAACGCAGTAATAAGAGAATAGGTTTCCTTATTTGTGAGTTCACCCTTTCTCTTTCGAAATTTTATTGGACATATGAGCCAATATCCTTGTATATTTTCTCTCTCATTTTCTTTTCTTTCCACATGAGAAAAGTCCAGGAAAAACAAATGCTGGAATATTCACGCAGCATCATCTAGCCCCAAGCTAAGCGGAGCTTGTGTTATGGGTGCTAGATATGCATAATACAATATATTGAATAGATAAATATTTTTTATTATACATAGAAAACGACCAGAACTTTCTGGACAAATATGCATAACGTACAATCATTTGTCCCGAGGCGGGAATCGAACCCTTCTGCTTCGTAGGCGGACCCTCGCCCACCGCACCTTAGAGGTCATAAAAAATAGGTAGACATAGAATAGAAATACTTTATTATGCATCTTCAAATGGTAAATGCTTAGCTTGCAAATTTTTCTCACCACTAGTATTCCAAGCTTGCATAACCTACCCAAGATGCGGGTCATGTGACTAACTGACCAATGGTTGCCGTACTCAGCACACCGGGGAATTATTTATAGAGGATCAATACATTAGGAATACACTAGGCGAGCCATCAATCAAGCTGGATATGCTAACAGTGAGCCGCATGTGCTATGACGGACAGCTTGACATGTTCATAATTAGAGGGTATGGCTGGTAGGATTAATTACATTAGGCTAAAGCCTCCTCGCCTGTCAGCGATTGTTAGGTCGGTAGAACTCTTTGAATTTATTGAATAGGTGTTTTACTCAGACTTTAAAAACAAAATATATACAGGGTGTTTTTAACTGGGGCTGTAGCACCCATAAACAGAGGAGATACAGGTGCTCTTAGCGATAAGGCCGCCTTTGTGCAACTTTGTGTTTATGTTTTTCTGTTCTGTTATTACATAGCTTGGTGTGCAATAAAGAGTATTTGTATTGTATTGTATTGTGAAGTTTCTATTGAAACAACAGCTCCATTTGTTTTGAAACATTCTATAACATAATATATTTTATCAAATTTACTAGCTTTAGGTGCTCAGATTTTTTCATCACATTAAAATTATCTTTACAACTAGTTATCAAAAAACAGTTTTTATGAAATAAGTTCTCCAATAAGGAGCTGATGTTTTGAAAGAAAGCATCAGTATCTCCTATTGGTTATGTGACCCTGTACTGCCTTAATTTCAAAATTCTAGATATCTAACGACTAAAAGTATAACAAAGAGTACCTACTTAATCTTATATCTTCACGGGATAAGATAATGTACCTCAATGAGGTAAAACCTGTTCTCAGGAAAATTTAGTGCTGTCAATAACCAATAACGTAATCCAATAGACCATATTTAACTAAAAAGCTACATAATTTAATGCTTATAGACTAAACTAGCTTATTAATAAAGGTGCTTTGAATTTGTGGGTACTTAAATTTTCTGTTTCATCGTATGACACAGATCCTATTGTATTTCTAAATTCTATGTATGTCAACATTTTGCTTCTACGATTTTACGCTGCTACGTGCCTACGAGACTACGGTGCTACGCGTCTACGAGCCTACGGTGCTACGCGTCTACGAGCCTACGGTGCTAAGTGGCTACGAGCCTACGGTGCTACGCGTCTACGAGCCTACGGCGCTACGCGTCTACGAGCCTACGGTGCTAAGTGGCTACGAGCCTACGGTGCTACGTGTCTACGAGCCTACGGCGCTACGTGTCTACGAGCCTACGGTGCTATGCGTCTACGAGCCTACGGCGCTAAGCTAAGTGGCTACGAGCCTACGGTGCTACGCGTCTACGAGCCTACGGCGCTACGCTTCTACAAGCCTACGGTGCTACGCGTCTACGGCCTACGGTGCTACGCGTCTAAGAGCCTACGGCGCTACGCTTCTACAAGCCTACGGTGCTACGCGTCTACGGCCTACGGTGCTACGCGTCTAAGAGCCTACGGCGCTACTCGCCTACACTGCTACGCATCTTTCCTCATATTCAAGAAGCAAGGTGGAGATCTTATTCTGCAGTCTGCAGAAACACTTAAACACTCGTTGTCGTCAGTTAAATTACCGATACCTCTACCTTCGGTACAATATTCTCGTTCATAATGCGGACAAGTGACCGAGAGGCGAAACAAGCGCTTGGGTACACACTCGTGCTCGGGCTATCACGGGGTATCGCAGCAAGTGTGTACTGCCGTCATTACGTTTTAACGTATTTACAACACAACAACAACAACATCAGCCTATATCAGTCCACTGCTGGACATAGGCCTCCCCTAATGTGCGCCAAAGGTGGCCTTATTTCATCTGGGGATTATTGCCCATAATCCCCACGCTGGGCATGCGGGTTGGAGATCGCAGTTCAGTGGAGTAGTTCTGCAGAGGGCGCTGCTGCCCGCCCCCGGTGTGTTTCCCTTAGTCGCCTCTTACGACATCCACGGGAAGAGTGGGAGTGGTGAAATTCTATGCCGGCACCACACGGCCCTTTAACGTATTTACTCCGGAAGATTCGTTCGACGATGAGAGTTTATATATAGATAGATATTTACCATACTAAGACAGAGAACATTACAATAAAGTGTAAGACTTTATCGCTATGAGCTCTTATTTCTTCTCAATGATTAATAAGGTTCAAATCACATATGCACTCAGAGTAATCAGAACATTTTAATTCTTAAACCCACCGGTAACAAGGTGCCCTAGGTCAAGTGCTCATTTCATATGAAACACATTTAAGGACAAAGTTATGAAAGAGTCGCTACAACCGCAATTTACAATCAAGGCAGCGAAGTCGACTCTCCGACTTATGGCAGTAAACTTATCAAAAGTAAACAGCAGGTAAAGCTGCAAACTAATTTACGCTGGAGTTTGAAGGCAAGAATCATTAATGACATTGCTTCTGTGTACGAGCATGCAGGTCCCCATCCAATTTTCCGTGGCAATCAACTGCTGTTAATAATCCTCTTGCGTACGCAGTACTTGCAGATAACTCTGTATACGAGACAAAATAGCTCCTATATACCCGTGGTAAGGGTCATTTTGTATAATTACGATTGGAGTTTGTTTATGACCGTATTTTTCATAATTTGGTACTAGGTTTATTTCGCAGTTGGCTAATAATTTTGCGGATTTAAGGTTTATCACATTATTTCTTGTTAGGCGGGGTAAATTACGTTCTACAAGCAGAAAAATTGCTGTATTTGGCTGAAAAATAAATTGCTTAATCGCGTCTCAGAGTTGTGTAGTTTTTATTTCTCAAACTTTTCAATGATTAGCTATGATGTTATAGTATGGAACACTCTTTTCGCTTAATTTTTCACAGCGCGTATGATTTTGATTTATTTTGATTATTCTGAGACTGTCTTAATTTAGACAGATAAGAAAATTATTATTAATGAAACATGGGTGTATGATGCTGTGTGGATTGTCAGGCATTATTTATTATTCGCGATTGACGAAAATACAATTTTTAAAACAGTTTCTTAACCTTTGGCCATTCCACTTTCCAGGAAGCGGAAGTCAAACTTCCGCCGGAAATAATTCGATTCGAAATAAACCAGAAGAAAAACATAATTGATAGATATAAACATAAATAGATAATAATTTTTTGGAGGTCGTGAGACAGGATATAGCTCAAAACGGAATGTTTGGTGTGTAGCAAAGTGTGTAGGCACAAAATAATAAGGAATATGACAAATAGTTATTGTAATGGAATTCTCAATTTTCTTACGATCCGCCTGAAAGTTGGAAGAGAAAGATAAGAGCCCTTAGTTAAGTTAGTTTTGAACCGATAGTTATAGTCTTGACGACGGGCCGAGACCTTCCATTATTGTATAAATTTAGTACAGTGCCTTTGAAATACGATGCCTCGTATCATTGAGTATAAATGGAACGTTTTGCCGTTAAATTAAAACTTTCGCTCAAGGAACAAATATCAAAAGTCTATGTGAACTATTTCCTTCAGCATTCAGGTCTCTAAGACACGTCAGATATTTCAAATTACGTGACTAAAACATAGAAAAAAGTTCCCTCATTCGGGTATGGAATCCCAAAAGGAAGATTCAATCGCATTTGGCGCGTAAGAGAGGTACAATAGGTAGATAAATTCCTAATAGTCACGTTCGGAGATAGTTAGCGAGTCCCAAAAGAGGCACCACTTTCGTAATTATTCTCAAACTCGTTCCTGCCCGTGTCTGCGTTTCCGTGCAATTTATTTTGGGTACATTTTTGGTATATGATGTATATTGGTAAGGTATTTAGTGCCGAATACCTACTCAAACGCAACTAAGATGTCATTTCGTTTAACATCGCGTTTTCCGAAAACTTTCGATTAAAATTTTTCATAAATTCCAATTTGAGACGTGTTTAAGTATATCTGATTTACGTTTGAGTATTCGGCGGTAATCTATGGTTAAGCCGTTGGTCTTGCGCCTGACGTCTCGCTGGTCATGTTAGTCTAGAGCCCCATTGAATTATGAGAGTATGTGAGAATATTTACCTGTGTTGTGATCAATAAATAAGTCTCGCGTAGTCTTGGTTGAGATACACCGCCGCCGTGGCCGAAATTCAGCTTGGGGAAAGGGATAGATGACATCTGTCCGAAAGTGACGTCACGATAATTGTTGACGAAATTTAGGTTACGGTAAATTTGTGTGCCCAATAATCTAATGAGGTTATTGCGTGTACGCCGAACAAACAATGCGAAGTCTTCAAGTGCTGTTCGCTATTTTTGTTATAGTGTTATCCTAGTCCTGTTATAATTTCTCTATAATGCTTTAAATAAAGCATTTTTGATTTGATTTGATTTGATTTGATTTGAAAATACTAAAATAAATGTTACAGACAAACATACTTATTCTTTTAAATGTTGTAAGGATCATTCGAGTCGAGAATAGAGCGTTAGACTTATTGATTCACTCTAACGAATTTCAGATAAAGTTTTGTGATGTAATTTGAAACTTCTTAGGCGGCGTAATTCGTTACGTTTCGGGCAAATAATTGTAGTCTTTGAAATATAATATGAATTTTCCTTAACAGGTATTCGTAATATCATAGAAAGTTACAGGTATTCGTAATATCATAGAAAGTTTCCAAAGAACGTCCCAACCCAACTCATATTTCTACTGAAGCGGGCTATAACTAGGACCAGAGTATTCTTGAAAGTCTAGAAATAATTAGTCTATTTTTGGCATAGACTTTCAGTTCTTCGAATTCTGTTACGGAGTTTATTGTGTTCTGTTTTGCAATCAATTCCCGGCCCGTTTCAATGGATCATACTTACTAAACTTACTCACTATTACTAATATCAAAATCCCGCAATTACCTCAATTTCCCGGTGCCCATCTACCGAGAGGGGTGAATTTAAAACCAGCGCAACATGCTTTATTATATGTATAATGCATGCGGCAAAAGCTGAAATCACCCCTATTGTTTTAGTGCGTTTTCTTTTTAATATTTATGTATTAGGTAGTATGTGAGAGCTTTTTTTTATTAAGACAATAAATGTTTTTTCTTTCTTCTTTCTTTCTTTCTTAATATTATATAGGGTTATTGGTAATTCACTGACAAACCGTGAACTACAGGTACTTACTGTCTATTACCTCGAAACAAACTTTTTCGTAGAGACGCCAAGACTTTTATATTAATTTAGGTTAACAGTGAATGGGAGATCAGTTTGACATTATTTGTAGTGCAACTCTTCATTTTCATCTTTCTGTTTTTTTTTTTCATTTCTTTTCTTTAAATCTGCACAAGAGCACGCAGTGTATAATTATTATAAACAAGTCAGTAGCTGTACTAGTTGCTGAAATATATATATTTTTTTAAATTTAAGACAGGCCTAAAAAACAAGACCTTGTAGTAAGACTATGAGGATTTCGAAACCAACCACAAAACCCTAAAAACCAATACCTACATTAAATACTACCTACCTCTATATACTTTATAAAATAAACTGATCTATGTAGCAGCAGATATTTTATAGCCTCTTACACAGCTTCAAGTTTTACTGTGCAAGAATAAATTTGAACTAAGCTCAATTATTCCCGGACTCCTCAGCCCTGTTCATAAAATAAGATAAACACCTTGCTTACCTTAGAAACAAGAGAGACTAATCACCGGCAGCTGTATTTTGTAATGGCCGATAATTATAAGATCGAGTTTCGCAGTTTCCTCTAAGTCATTAAGTTAAAGGAGGTTCTTCAGGAATAAGATACCAATTAGCGACTGGCAGTAAAATATTTATTTATTTCATTCTGAGAGCGATCATTTGTAAATTGTCTTGATTATTTCATTTATATTGTTACTAGCTTTAGCTTGCGGTTGCTTTCATCCGCGTAGAAGATGAAAATGTTTCGAATAGTATTTTTAATTGGTTTTTAACGTTATTAATATTGTTTCAATATATAAATTAAAATAATATAAAATAATAGGATTTGGTTATATTGCGTTTCCATGTGCATCCCGCGGGAACATGACACCGGGATAAAAGATACCTACCTATCCTATGTTCTTTCTCCCGGTCTAGATAACGCTATGCCAAATTTTATCAAAATCGGTTCAGTAGTTAAGACATGAAAGACAGAAAGACAGACAGAGCTACTTTCGCATTTATAATATTATACTCGTAAAAGGCTAGCTGCCCGCGGTTTCAAACGCATTACTCCCGATCCCGTGGGATTTGCGGGGTAAAAAGTAGCCCATATGTTATTCCAGGTCATAAACTATCTGTGTACCAAGTTTCATCAAAATTAGTTTAGTAGTTTTTGCGTGAAAGAGTAACAAACATCCATCCATCCATACTTACAAACTTTCACGTTTATTAAGAGAGCATATTAGAAGGATATTAGTGAGTAACCATTACACGAACTCGGTAATAACACCTTACTGTGTTGATAGGTCAAGCAATACTAATATAATATCATTTATTTTCACGTTATCTCATCCATGATATTTGACCAAACCAATATCTGCTTTTGCGTTTTTACCATAGAGGTTTAGACCATAGAGGACACGTCACAAAATATTAATAAAATTACACAATTAAAACCGGAAATATTCAATCACACAATTTTCTTCTCTTCAATCGTTTATATTTACATAATCATAACCATTCTATGTACCTATCTAAGGAAGTTAAAAAAAATAGGTTATGCCAAGAAAATTACCCCTATCACAATATTCATGAAACTGATACTTACCCGTTAATTTACCTATCAATTATCCCTTTAAATATTCATTTGGTCTATAGGCCATTAAAGAGGTCGTTCTTCAACATATTCTTGTAAAGGTTACCAAAATCGATGAAAATTAACTACAAAGCCATCGTTGTAGGTCGAAGAGGCCAGTAACTATAGTCTTATTCCTTTCAACATCAACATCATCAACATCACCAGCCTATAATAGTCCACTGCTGGACATAGGCCTCCCCTAATGAGCGCCATAGATGGCATCATTATGTGGGTTATTGCCCATAATCCCCACGGGCATGCGGGTTGGGGATCGCAGTTCGGTGTAGTTGTTCTGCAGAAGGCGCTGCTGCCCGCCCCCCGGTGTGTTTCCCTTAGTCGCCTCTTACGACACCCACGGGAAGAGTTGGGGTGGTGAAATTCTATGCCGGCACCACACGGCAATTCCTTTGGTTGCTACGAAAATTCCAATTTCTTCGTTCAAATTATTATAAATCGATTTTCAAGTTTCCTTAATACGCAGGGTTGGCCGTGTAAGTATTAATATCAATTAGTTGACCATAACTGTAAAGCAATAAGCTAAGTGGACCGCTATACTTATAAAATTCGGTGCCTTATTACGTATACTACGCACAACTTTTGTAAATTGCTATTGAACTAATGTATTCAACAGCATTACTTGTAGACATTTTTATAACAAAATACCTATAGAAGTTAGGGGCAAAGTTGACTTTGAACTATTTGTGTATTAAACAATTCTATTGATTAAGAGCTACTTACTATATATCGAAGCTTTGGCAGAAAATGACAAAATTTGTGATTATAATAAGTACGGCAGTTAAAATGTTAAATAGTTTTATATTACCTAATAATATGTAAATTTTGACAAAAAATAATATAAATAAATGAAATGAAACCTAGGTAGGTATTTTACTATTTGACTAGGTATTATACTATATAGTACTTAGTCAAATAGTATACTAATACTATACTATACTATATATCGTTAAGAGATGAAGCGTTGGTGTTCTTCCAACACAAAATAGATTTGATGTTAACCCGCTAACATTCATAATCAAACCTACGTATCGCCTATATACCATCATATCGCCTCGGTTCTGCGTCAAGGGTATTCTTCCGTTCTTTGTTCCTGTAAATACTTCATAAAAATTTAAGAAAACATTCAGAATCCATTATTCCATTTTGTAAGTAATTCCTTTCATAACTCAATAGCAACAGAATACAGACACGGATTCAGAGCCTCGTGGCCGCACCCTATACTAAAATGCTAAAATTAAAACCCCCGCGGAATGGCAGGGATAAGGCCTTTGTGATGGGTTATTGATATTAGATCGATATGGGAGCGTCAACTGCGTCATCGAAATCCTATAGCCGAACGTTAGCTCCGCTCTGACAGGGCCGTGTCAAGGGTTGAATGATGTGGGGCATCATTTTTAACCAGCTGATAGGTTTTGTTTTTCGAACGTTTCAATTTATCATCAGTTTAAAATTGATCGTAAACTAACGATTGTGTAAAATTGGTATCAATTTTCATTGGGGCAGAGATACGAATTTGTAATTTTTAGCTACCAAAATCTATTTGCGCAAGTCTACCTAAACGATACAAAATAAAACTATTACAGGGGAATTAAAAAATATTAGGTATCACAAATGCCCCAGTGAACATTTTGAAATAATTTAAAAAAAGTCGTGCTTAACGGCGTCGCGGCGCTAATTTGCGTCGGGGAAACGTTTATAACAAATACATACCAAACAAATAGTTCGACTAAATTGAAAAGAGTGCGCTGTAGCGTAGCGAGACTATTATTGCTTAGGCAAGTTGCCTTTTAATCTTCTATTTCAAGCATAGACATAAAAGCGACTGCGTTGCCACGCGAGAATTATTTTAATATAATTTTAATTTAATTTTATCTTCATTATGAATGTGAAATTAATTTGCGTATAAAGAAGTAGAAGACATCGAATTGGAGAGCCTCCACTTTTCTTAATGTATCCATCATTTTACCAACAAGAGCAAAGCTCTTTATTTGATAACTAGCGGTCCGCCCCGGCTTCGCACGGGTAGGTATTTAACAAAAATTTAAATTTTCATGCCGATCACTAACTTTTTTGAATATATTTTATAAACTATGTTCATAAGGAAAAATTTCAGATTCGAATGGTGAAAGAATTATTCTAATCGGTCCAGTAGTTTCGGAGCCTATTCAATTTAAACAAACAAACAATAAATTTTCCTATTTATAATATTAGTTAAAATATAGATATAAACATATATAATGTCAGCGGGTTAGCTAAGAACCTAGTGTAAGAATTATTATATCAATTTATCGTATTTTATTAATTTTCCTTCTAGGACATTTTCTAGCAAAAGTACCTACGAAACATAAAATTATAGTAATAGATAATCAACAACAACAAACAACAACAACATCATCCTATATTAGTCCACTGCTGGACATAGGCCTCCCCTTATGAGCGCCACAGATGGCATTATTTATCAATTGGGGGTTTTTGCCCATAATCCCCACGCTGGGCATGCGGGTTGGGGATCGCAGTTCGATGGAGTTGTTCTACAGAGGTCGCTGCTGCCCGCCCCCCGGTGTGTTTCCCTTAGTCGCCTCTTACGACACCCACGGGAAGAGTTGGGGTGGTGAAATTCTATGCCGGCACCACACGGCACAATAGATAATCATGAACATACTATTTCTTTTACATCCCTCAATGCGCCCCTCTAAAAGATACTGGACAATACAATTTTTCCTAACTCTACCAAACATGGATATTGTGTTTCACTCATCCACTTCAGAGTTATATGTAGGAAGCCGCTTTGTTGTTTGGTGGTAAATATTTGCGCCCATGCTTCATAATAAATGATTAGACCATGATCTATCGATGTATTTCGGTAATTTTATCATCATCATTATTTAGCCAATGAAACAAAAATCACATAACATGCAAAATAACGGTGAAGTCTTAGGAAAAGTGGTCTTAAGTTCAGTTTTTTATTTAAAGGTGCCGCAGTTTGAACATAGTAATCATCATTACGAAGTCAATGTACGACTGGACACAAGCCTCCTCCGAACAAAAAAATCACATAACATGCAAAATAACGGTAAAGTCTTAGGAAAAGTGGTTAAGTCCAGTATTTTAATACAAAGGTGCCACAGATAGAGCATAATATAACGATTGGAGTAGAACTAATAGACTTGTTTTAGCTTTGAACAGAATTAGAAAACCGTGAAACAAAAAGCGGGACTTTTTGCCTACCACGGGTATAATATATGGCTACAGGTTCAGATGTGGGGTACAAATCTTTAGTATCAAAAAAAATATATTTAAAAATTAAAAAACAAAGTAAAACTAGTTAGTTAACTCACTGTATCGATGAGTATTTAAATACAATATTTGAGTAAGTTGATCCATGTTATATACATATAATCGTATGTATATGACTTTCGAATTTGTTTGGGATTTAAATATCAATGAAAACGAAAGCAGAGTTTGGACTATAGGGACAACTGATGACGAAAAATATATCATCGTAGTAAATACTATAAGCATATTTAGTTGTAAAAACCTGGAACGGTTTTCAGTTCGTTGTAAATTCAACCCGCTAATATTTCCAGGAATCGGAATATTCCTATGTTTGCGATGTATAATATAATTTTTGCTGCATGCTATAATTTTTAGACAAAAGATACAAACAAACAAACCTTTGTACGCTCAAAAAAATAGATTGTGTAGAATATAAGCTGAATTTAAGATCTAGACAACCTCTGTGGGGCTGTGGGCGAAGGCCCGGCTACGACACAGGAGGGTTCGATGCCCGCCTCGGGACAAATTTTTGTACGATCTGCAGATATTTGTCTCAGATGTTCTGGTCGTTTTCTATGTATGATAAAAATATCTATCTTTTATCTACCCATGTATTTCGTATAATTAGTTATCTAGTACCGATAACACAAGTTCTGCTTAGCTTGGTTATATGATGCTGTGTAGATTTTGTTGTATTATTTATGTAAACTACTATATTTATTTCCAAACACCAAAGTTTATTTTAAATTAAGTCTAAATTCAAAGACAAAAGCTTTTGAACTTATCTCATTCAGCTAAATACTCTCGACAAGACTTCAAAGCACAGCTTTTAATACCAGCATAATGCTCCCAGCAAACATCCTCTTTATAGCAAAGGGCCTTTAGCAAAAACAGAGCAGTCGGCCTAAGCTAATTTGTTCCTTGTTTGTACGCAAGAAACCTAATGGAGTCTACACACCAGTTGGGAAAGCCGCCGACACACCACAGCGGATCGGATGTCGGCAAAAATTATTTGTTCAAAATAATTAACAATGCTGGACAACCCACACAGCAACATCTCGCCCTAAGTTGAGCAGAGGTATGGGTACAAGATGACTGATATACTTAATTACAATTAAATTACATAGATAGATATTTTTTACTTTACCTAGAAAATCACCAGAACATGTAATGTGCATATCTATGCACATTATGCACACTTTTACACGCTACGCACGATGCAAAGATGTTTCTTGGTAGGTACAGGTACATATCGCAGAAAGTCGGCGTCGGCGTGCACTCACATCGGCGTGTCATGTGGGTGATACATGATTCTATGAAATAATGTGGCCGACAGCAGCCGACTTTGGTGTGTAGACTCCATAATAATACAACTGCCAAACTTAGCCTATCAAACACGTCTTGTGTGAAATCGCGACTATGAATACCCGAGTGATTTTCTGCTAGCTTACAGTAAATAAGAACATGAACATTCGCTCGCATTCAGCTGTTAAAAGTAATCGACCGTTCGACGAAAGTATTAAGGAAGCAGACGGTATATTGCATAAGTTAAGATGTTACAATGAAAACTTTGAGAGCGGAGTGTGCGCCATTCCTCTTATACGTCCCAACTCATCAAGCGGAGTACGGTTACATAATGTTATATGATGCCTATATAGCGCCTACGTGGGAATGTTATACAGGGGGTTATGGGATAACTATGTTAGTGGTTATGTGTATAGAAAAACTAGTTATAGACGATTAAGTTATTATAGAGGTATTCTGTACGTTAGTACGAGTTGTGTGGAAACAGATCGCTAAGTCACTTTTCTTGTTCCGTTGGACTGACTTAGAAGAAGGAGAAGGATATAATATAATCGTTAATGGTGCTGGATATACCACCCAGCATTATTTGAGTAAAAAAGTATTAACCTCGGGGCAAATATTTATACGATCTGTAGATATTTGTTCAGGGTGTTCTAGACGTTTTCTAAAAAAATTCAATCTTTTTAATATAATATATGTTATTTAATTATATTGATTCATGTATATCAATCATCTAGTGCCCATAACACAAGATCTGCTAAGCTTGGGGCTAGGTGATGTTGTGTGGATAGTCCAGCATTATTTATTAATACAACATTTATATCCATAAGCTAACTGAACTTACGTAAACCTGTTTACTACCCAAATAAACGTCCTATTTCTAACTTGCCTTTTAACGCCGTACGCGGTCTACGATGATGCGTGTTTACATATAAAATGTAAAAACGCATCATCACAGCACTAATTTAATATTAAAAATAGATATAAATAAAAATTTAATAACAGAACCAAAATAAGAATCGGTATTTACAATTGAAATAATAGAGACAACTGCCGACTGTTGCCAACAATCTACATGTAGCTCGACTAATCCATATCAAGGGTGTGACGCTGTGGCTGCATTGTTTCGCTGCACCAGCTCTCGGGTCAAGATAATTTATACTTGTATTATAAAATATATTCGCATTAATCAGTTTTACAATCACGGAAGATAATGAATTTAATTTTCCATACACTTTCAGAATTCAATAAATATTTTACCCACACCTTGTAGTGTTGATGCTTTCGTTTTATATTGTAAGTCTTTAATATGGGCTTATTTAAATGAATTGCGAAGTTGAAACGAGCTTTTTACACTTCATATAAAGTTGGTGCACATGCTGGTAGGTTGGTATTTTGCTTTCAAGTTCGATAAGTAGCTACTTACATTCCTAAGCTACAGAAACTTAATGGAAAATCTACATCATTATATTTTTGTGAAATATTTATGTTGTAGTTATTTCGGTGTTGTATTTTTTTATCTATGAATTAAAAAGGAGTTCATTGAAAGTGAGTGATTTATTATTTATTTATTATTTTAGGACGAATATATTTTAATACGAGCCAATAACTCAGCTTAGGTATTTTTGACAGAATTAAATAGATAAAAACCTGACTCGTTCCGCTCTTTTTCACCTATTGCGCTAAATGAAAGGTCTATGGCCTGCATTATGTAACTAAGAACCATTATGAGACCACTTATGTACATATTTTGACACCTCATTTACCATAATTGATTCAGCCGTTTTGATATCGGAGGCAATAAAGAGTGACCATCAACTACATATGGTGTCGCGTAACTTCAAATTCAGGTAAATCCATTTTTGAAAATTTTTAGGTTTTGGTGTCAAAAGAAAGGGTAAACAAAAAGTTTTGGAACGGTTTTACCAGTTGTGTATAAATCCGCATGGTTCATGAGCAATAAGCCGTCAAAATCTTACTACTTTATCAAAGTCAGACAGATCCACGAGACAGATTTTTTCAAATTTAGGTAAGAGCATGAGAGCCAATCAGCGAACTGCGTTTGTCCAACATGGACGTCAGTCGACGTAAAATCTGCGACCGCAGCACCGTACACGCCCGCTTTCTATTGATTTATTATATTATTCCAAGAGTTCCCTATGGATAAATCTATTCAAATTGTGTCACCCAGTAAAGCCTGCAAGCGGCCTAATATAAAAGTTCGCCGTAAAAAAGCGGAAAGAGCGAAAATTCGGTAAGTTTGAAATACTATACCTATGCGTCGTTTGGAATCCTGAGTTGGCACACGTGTTGTGCTAACCATTATTATTACCTATCGATTATTATTATTATGTTGTTGTACTGTTACAGAAAAGCTTGGATCTAAATAATGCTGGACTATAATGTTCGATCTAATTTGTATAGTTATACAGGAACCCTTGTGGAATTGGTCGTCTGCATATGTTTTGCAATGTTGCTTAAGCAAACTGTATAATTAAAAATATAATTGTGTGAAATGTCCGAGAATATATTTATTTACTTGTATGATATAATGAACTAACATTTATTTGTTTTTTCAAAGGGGTTTGAAGTTTTGGCCCATGCTGAAGATGTTGCTGGAAACGCACTTTGGCCAAAACTGGGCATCGTTGGTGTAAGTTAAGTAAGTAAACTATTACAAAAAAGTGCATAACAGTGAAAATGTGATACCAATGAATGAAGAAATAGAAGAAGATGACTCGAAGAAGTTTTGATTTTTGTGTAAAATAATTAAATTAGTTACCTACCTACTCTTTTTGTCGAATAAAACAAGATTTCCATATTTTATTATTTTTAGTTTTATTCAGTTATTTACCAAACATTTTACTGTTGATAGTACACCGTGATTTTGCCACTACCACATCCCTAGTTCTAATCGTATTGTTCCAAATCCAGATAAATCCAGATCTATTGAATCAAAATTCGATAAATCCACACTGAGTTTTTTCAAAAATAGATATATTGTATGCCATTATACCAAATTAAGGTAAATCCAAACTTAATATTGATTTTTATCAATAATGAATGGTTTTATTATTGAATTTGTTGAACAGAATAGTTTTGTTCAATATTATTGCCATAATAAAAAACAGTCTGCTTCTTAAATCATCAAATTAAGATAATTATCACTTTTCTTTAAATATCCCCTAAGAGGCTAGAGAGCTGGATTTACCTAAGTTTGATGTTAAGCGACAATTAGAAACATTCGAAAAACTTAATCCACGCATCGCGGCCGCGCGGTAGGTATATACCTAGGTACTGTATATACTAATGATTTTATGAAAAAGAATATTATCAATATAAATTTCTTGTGTGGGACACGTTCCTCCACTTTATAATACAAGGTAGGCCCCACATTAAATAAATATTTGATTAGGTATTAACTTGGTAGAAACTCACTTAGTATTACGGTGTGATGTAAAAATCTAATAGTGGTGCTCGCAAAATATGTAAGTCGACGCATTTTAAGCAATTAAATAATATTTTTCACGTTGCGATTCACAATCTCAAAAGAACATAAAACATAACAGTTTTCATACGAAAGCTGAACTTCGATTATAAGAAGAATTCCAAGCGATTATTTTGATGGGCCATTAGTAAAACTCTAAGCACATCTATAAGTGGTACTTAGAACTTTTCTCAACTCCTGAGATTTCGTCCGACCTGAGCAAAAGTTGGTACATTCCATGTACGTGCATTATAAACGTAGGTTTCAGATCTTACACCGCATTTACACCGAATGCCAATCAGTAAAGCGGTGAAAATGCAATAGTTAGAAATAAGCCGAAAAATGCAAATGTGTTTTACCCTCGACGGAACGGAGACTGTGTCAGTTTGGGCTGAGAACTTGTGTACCTACTTAAGTGAACAAGGATTCAGAATATTGACCAATAGCTGGGTACCCGCCGTTTCACCCGCGTTACTCCCGATCCCGAAGCCTAATGGGGCCTGATGGTGACCTGTAAACACAGGTGTTTCACAAACCTAACGATCGCAGTCTCATACAATGTTACAATTAGTTATCTATACTAATATTATAAAGAGGAAAGATTTGATTGTTTGTTTGTTTGTATGTTTGTTTGTTTGTTTGTTTGAATTGAATAGGCTCCGAAACTACTGGACCGAGTTAAAAAATTCTTTCACCATTAGAATCCTTAATTTTCCGTGATGAACATAGGCTATATAATATTTTCAAAAAAGTTAGGGATCCGCATGAAAAATTCAATAATTGAACCGTGGGCTGTATATTTAACCTCTTTTTCTATTATGGCGCGTCAGAATAGAAAAAGAGGTTGTATAGCGCACGGTGCTTGCTTTTTCTCTACGGCCAGTGTCAGTTTTGGAATGTCGAGTCAATGTCAAAAACCCCAATGCTGTTAAAAAAAGTAAAGATCCGTATGAAAACTGTGAAACCCATCGTTTTAGTGTGTATAATTTCTGAAATTTTTGTTTAATACCCGTGCGAAGCCGGGGCGGGCCGCTAGTAGTTTATAAATTTGAAACGGTGCCTGAGAGCTACATACGTTCAATATAAAAACTAATGATAGCTGTAGACCAAAAAACAAAATTCTGACACTTCCGTCCCTCTACATATTATTAGAGGTCAAGAATGATCCTCATCTGTTTCCCCGGCTATCTGACAATGTGCGCAGAAACAGACATGATAACAAGGACTACAGACACATCAAGCTAACACAGCATTAACGCAGAAAAGTGTTGTTAGTATGGCCCCTAAAATTTTCAATAAGATACCATATCGGTTGAAGGAGCTAAATGGTGTACTCTTTAGAAATAAATTTTGTTACCGCGAAAAGCTTACGTGATCATCCCTCCGCAACAGAACATTCTGATAAATCCAGCAAAATACGTACCCTGACATGGAATACCGAAGCTAGAAATACCCAGAAGTATTAAAAAGTACCCAGAAAGGAGATGAAACCGCATTGTATTCCTAAGTATACTTCATAATACCGTCCTGTATACTATCCATTAAATAAAATTTAAAGGATAATCCTGCCCGTTCTTCCAACACTCTCTGTGTTGGGAGGAGAGATAAAATATCTTCTACTCCTTCTGTGCTTGTACTTTCTATGCGAACTGTACGTCTTGTGGTTTTAAAGCGTTATCATTCACCGACCCACGAGAGCATAAATCAATCACTAGGTGCGTGATTTGGTTGTAGCCTCAACAACAACATCAGCCTATTTCAGTCCACTGCTGGACATAGGCCTCCCCTAATGTGCGCCAAAGGTGGCGTTATTACATCTGGGGGTTATTACCCATAATCCCCACGCTGGGCATGCGGGTTGGGGATCGCAGTTCGATAGTTTTCTGCAGAGGGCGCTGCTGCCCGCTCCCTGGTGTGTTTCCCTTAGTCGCCTCTTACGACATCCACGGGAAGAGTGGGAGTGGTGAAATTCTATGCCGGCACCACACGGCCCGGTTGTAGCCTCATAGTATTATATATAAATATAATAAATGTAAATATTTAACCCCGTGAAGACCAACGGGAGTAAACTTCCCGTTGGTCTTCACAGGGGTCGAAGCGTGGGGACGAGCGGGAATAACCCATATTTTCCTCTCATTGTCGCGTTACTATCTCATGTTGCAATCGTTTTCCAGTTTTCTGTTAATTTGCGACCGTAAGTTTCGTCCCGCAGTCCCTGAAATACTTGTTTGGGCTCCACGTTGGAATCCTGATTATCGCCGGAAGCTCTTAACCCTTTGTTTTTTTTCGTTAATTATATTACTCGTTAATTGGATTATAAGATTAGGGTTCCTTCAGGATGTCCTGAACAATGCTCTGTCTGTTCAGTTTTAACGGTGTTAAGTTCATTTTTGGGGTTGTGTACTGAAAAGGTGAAAACGATAAATCTTTGTTGGACCGCATTTTATGATTTTTTCTTTTAATTATGATTATAATTAAAAGAAAAAATAATCTATTTACAGATAAAATGCGATATAACCCTGCCATACACAATATAATTAAAAGACGGTATTAATTGCTGATGCGTATTCAAATATGTTCTAGTATCATCATTGTAGTCCGGCAACATAACTGAGGTTATATTGGATTTTTTTAATAATTTGTTTACGCGAAAAGCCTTCGCGGCCTTGACTAAGCTTTGTAGCCTCCCCAACAGAATATTCTGACGAAACCAGCAAAATACTGTACTTTGACATGGAATACCGAAACTCGAAATACCAATCAAAAGTATCCAAAAAGGAGATTGAACCGCAGTTGATTCCTGTACTTCATTATGCGGTCTTTCTTTACTACTTACTTTCTTTACTTTCACTGTATCACCAAAATTTCTAGTTTCGGTGTTCCGTCCATAACACAACCGTGAACAGTCCCTATTTTACGAGCAGGTGCATTTGTCATTGACTACAAAATGCAATCTGCATACTAATGTAGTTTAATCAGGCAAACATTAGGCAGGAATAGATGGACCGCTTAGGCAGATTGCTCTTAAGCGATGATGTGTAACAAGCCTAAATATTATTCGATATTTTCATGCATCTTTAGGTACCACATCACATCACCAGCCTATAATAGTCCACTGCTGGACATAGGCCTCCCCTACCTAAGCTTTTACTCGAAAGGTTACCCATAATTCGAGCGCACTCGGATGACTCGGATGATGGTTTCCACAATCCGAGGTCCGTCCGAGTATGTATCCGAGTCCACTCGGTCCGAGTAGACTCTGATCGTGTCAACCCGGCTTTATTCATAATGGCCGGGCTAGCTTCAAACCTTTGCTAAGTAGTGTTACTTCTCACCTTGACTTATACCAATAGAAGAAGACAGACTGAGAAATAGTATTGTTTTTAGTTAGTAGACTATTATGAATAAAGGGGTTAGAATAAAAGTTATTATTATCCTTTTCTTAATCTTTTTTTAAACCAACGTTTTCTTTCTTAAAGGATATTTCTTATCGTAAGGTAAATCAGTGTTACACGAAAGCAAAATATTTTTCCTCAAAATCTATGTTAATATATATCTTTGTTAATATGTAGAATAATTAATTAAAGGAGCTACTTTGGGCAATCTATAAAGGCCGTAAGATGTTTATATTAAACCAACGATATCAATATGTATGTGTATATACTATAATACTTTGAGTGTCTAAATACACTCGAGAGCAATGAATCCGGGTCACTCAAAGAAAAAAAAATCTCGGAAAGTAAGAATGCTAGGTTAATGCAACTAAGGGTTACTTTCCGAGATTTTTTTTTTCTTTGAGTGACCCGGATTCATTGCTCTCGAGTGTATTTAAGTTTGTCGATAACTCCGTCGATTGTGGCTATTTGAAACTTTAAAAAACAGCACAAACACTAAGGAATTCCGATTCCATAATAGTCGGGTATAATTATTTCAAAACAATCAAATTATTTCAAAGTTGCCATAAATTGATCGTATAACAAACAACAAAAAAATTCACATGTTCTAAAGTAAATTTCTCACGTATGTATCTCGAACAAGTATCTCGGAACGTCCTCAAACTAAACCTTTGATTTCAAACTAAAACAAACCTTATGAATTATCTATAAGGTCCTTCTTTGGCACAAGTCAATAACACATATTAATTAAACTTGCGCAAATAAACAGAGGGGGGATGGGGTGGGGAGGGGGAGTAATAATGAAATGTACAGAGCGCGACGGTGACTAATGTAGCGGAGAACGCATCAACTTTCATCCAGTTTGTATTTCTTATGGTAGCATGATATTCTCGCTTAAGCATAATTTTTTTTCATAACCTCCGGTTCCCATAGCCTTACTAAGTAATCATCGTCAGGTTATATCAGTCCACTGCTGGACATAGCCTCCCCTAATGAGAGCCATAGATGGATTTATTTATCATTTGGGGGTTATTGCCCATAATCCCCACGATGGGCATGCGGTTTGGGGATCGCAGTTCGGTGGAGTTGTGACTATACAGACTATTACTAAGTAATAGTTTATAATATTAGTTAAGTGTATTGTGTGTTGTTTGTTATTATAATTCGGGCTTACGATGCTCTTTATTAAAAAAATCTTAATACATAATCATTGGTACTATTTTAGCCGGTATTTATTGCGTTTATCCGTTAAAACATACCTAATAATTATGTGTTAGTATTATGTCCAGCAGTGTACTGATGTGGGCTGATGATGATGATGATGGTGATAAGGGTAAAAATATTTATTAAGTACCTACTAAATAATGTTTGTGGCGTTCGTCTCAATGGGTTCTGTCTGTATTGAATAAAATAATTTATTGTCAATCTATTATTGCGTCGTCATCTCCGTAAAGTGTTGCCAAAGAAGGGTTATTCCCGCTCGTCCCCTCGCTTCGTCCCCTGAGGGGACGAACGGGAAGGAAACTTCCCGCTGGCCCCCGATGGGGACGAACGGGAAGTTTACTTCCCGTTGGTCCCCTCAGGGGATATTATGCGGATATTTTTGAATAAAATCAGAACATATTTAGTAATCAACTTGAAACATAAAACATAAATATTAATTACTAGGAATGGTGTTCAAAACCTCGCTCCTCAATACGTCGAGTGTGAAAACACCGCGCTGGTTTACGCCGCGCGAGAGATAAGCGAGTGACTTTGAATCGAGCTGGACTTAACCGCGTCCTCATCAAAGTGAGGCTTGGAACGGCGCGCTATTTGAAGTCGAGTCTGAGAACGTCGCGCCAGTCGAAGGCGCCTGCAGTTGCTGCGACACTGAGTGACATATTTTGTAGAAGCGCTGTTCTTTAAAAACCTAAAATAACGGGGAGGGTGATGCAACCTAGGCGCTATATTACTGTTATTGAAACGTCCCGTTTATTATGAACCTATAATTTCCCTACTTACTTTTGTACAACTAACGTTATTGACACTTTACTTAAATTATAGGTTCATAATAAAGGGGACGTTTCAATAAAAGTAATATAGCGCCTAAGTTGCATCACCCTCCCCGTAATTTTAGGTTTTTAAAGAACAGCGCTTCTACAAAATATGTCGCTCAGTGTCGCAGCAACTGCAGGCGCCTTCGACTGGCGCGACGTTCTCAGACTCGACTTCAAATAGCGCGCCGTTCCAAGCCTCACTTTTATGAGCACGCGGTTAAGTCCAGCTCGAATCAAAGTCGCTCGCTTATCTCTCGCGCGGCGTAAACCAGCGCGGTGTTTTCACACTCGACGTATTGAGGAGCGAGGTTCTGAACACCATTCCGTTTACTTACATAAATTCATGTCTGTTCCTGTTTTATTTAAATATATTTGATCTGAAAAAAATACAAAAAGTCGTGCTACGTGCACGGCTACCCAGTTCTCGTAATACAGAACTGTTTATCCGGGAATCAATTCCAAGATGAGCTGAGATTGCTTTTACAATAATCTCAACAATTTCTTGTTGATAACTTAGTCCAAACTTGAACTTTGGCTGTTACGTACCTGTTTTAGGTTACAATAAATTAATTGTAACACGACGTTTACATTTTTGAGATTTTGATTATTTTAGCCTCCTCTTCTCTCTAACTCTTCAATTTATGTGATGCCCAGTACCATTTTAAGAGTTTTGGAAATTAAAAACCAAATATAGAATAACTAGTAACACATTGTCACATGCGGGCAACACTGCTTCCCTCTCGCTCACGCGGCTGGCGCGGCCCGCCATTGTCATTTCTTTTTTCTCATATCTTTTAGGTATGTGCGAGCATCGCAACATGGTATTATTTAAAAATCATGTATTTTGTCGAAAGTTCTTATAAAGTTAAGTAAAGTACAGGGTAAATGTGAAAACGAAAATGCAGTGATAAAGAATAAATGGGCAGACGGATAAAGTACCTAAATAATTATTTTTGTGAATATGGTTTTTCATTTTCTTGTTTAAATGCCAATACAAATGCAATTAAGAAGATGATTATAGGCTGTAATAATAAGTTAGTAATATATTAATAATAGTATTCATTGTGGCCAAGATTATAATTACACAAGTGACTTTTATATCGATAAGTGCCGAAATATACATCTCTAGTCTGAATGAAACTGACCACATTTGCGATTATCCCGAAAAATAAAACTTATCTCATTTTTTTCATATACCTACATACATAGCCATAGTCACCAAGCAGTATTAATTTTAAGTTTGCTTAACGAGTTTGTAATTATACTTTGATTCACCCAATCTTCTTTTATTGCTTTAATGGTAAGCTTTATAATAGAGGTTTTATTCAGACATAAATAAAATGAAATTCGGATGAAGAAAATGAAAAAAATCATGTCAAAGTGTCACAGACAACCCGCGTCTTGTTAGTGCTAACACTTTACTAACGCAGGATTAAATCATAAGGGACACCAGCTTTCTGAATAATAATGAAGATGTCTCATGCAAAAATAGTCTTTAAAACTAGTTGATATAAACCAAGTTTCTAGTAACGTAATATAAACTAAATTAAATTGTGAGGACGATTGAATTTCGAATCTTCTGAGACAAGTGATTATTAAAATGTAAATGGAATTTCAATAGGAGTTAGATAGCTGGACTGAAAAAAATAAGTGCCTTAGGTAAGGTTTACTTGAACCTAAATTTAGGCAATTATTTTTTTGTCCTTTTCGTAACCCAAACCTTATTTTTTAAGACATGTTCACCTGATATTAGTTTGCCAGGATCTTTGTAAATTTGAAAATATAATAATACAGATTTTCGTTATTCTTGCTAAGATTTAAAAACGGTTGAGATATAATTTATTTATATGTATATATTTATAAATAATTTATATCAGGCAACATAAGAAAAATTAAAGATGGTAAAAAACTTATTCTAGGACCCATATCAACAAATACCTTACAGACTAACATACATACAAATAACTGGTATTTTATAAACCGTTTTTAATATGGTAGTTTCATCTCGAGTAGGCTATTCTCGTAGTCAGTTATTGCATACGCCTAGTTCACTCGTGAGGTATGCTTGTTGGTATGCAATATTGCACACGCCTGAACGGCAGCGGTATGATTTGATTGCATACCCCACAAGCGACAGATCGTGAGTGAAATATTCACATAAAAATGATTTTAGGTGACAGAACTAGTTTAATAGTAAATATTTGACGACCTTTGTGGCGAGGTGGGCAAAGGCAATGGTCCGCCTGCGACGCAGGAGGTTGCAGGTTCGATTTCTGTCTCTTCTGGGGCAAATGTTTGTACGAACTGCAGAACTGCAGAAGTTCAGGGTGTTCTGGTCGTTTTCTATATTTTTGTATTATGTATACCAGTCATCTAGTACCCATACCTAACACAAGCTTGGGGCTAGACGATGTTGTGTGGATTGTCCAGCATTATTTATTTATTTATTATTATTGGCAAGTACCCGGGCAGCAGCCAGCGTCTTGGAGACTTCTGCAGTTACATAGATTAACTGATTAACTGTTTTTATTTCAAATACTAGTATTAATATAATTTGTTGTTTATAAGTTGTATTGCCATATCTAGCTTAATATAATCAAATTAAAAATATGAAGTAGGTAGGTACTTAAACTGTCAAAAGTTTATGACTAAGGATCACACTAGTAAATAGGGGCGTAAAATGATAGTAAAGTACATTTGATCACAAATGGCAGCACAAAGCGATACCGTAACCCTAAAAACAGAGTCAGAGAGCAGTCGCCGTTAAGCTGTCAGTTTTTTTATAGGTTATTCTATCCAAATAACAGCCCTAGCTCAAAAAGGAAATTCAACTACCTGCTCTTTGTGGCGTATAATTAAAAGACCCTGTCTGGCGCAACTTTGCAGGTGAATTAATGTACACAGAACATCATTTAACCCTTGGTTCATCTTAATCACTGACTAGCCGTAGGAGTCACGTAATTTCGACTAACTTCACTAAAGTTTACGAGCTTACGTACCTTGTTAAAAGCGTCTTAAGGTTTGCAGAGCTGAATGCGTTATTACAAGGTACTGAGCGATGGGATGCTTCAGTTTTATATTGAATTTAGCTAGTCAGTTTTCCTTTCTTTATAATACAGTAGAGTAGAAGAAATCTTGCATGAAACTGTGCCGAAATATTGGAAAACTCAAAACTCTAATCATGGTAAATATTCTGTTATAAATGACTTTAGAAGAAATCTTATTAGAAATGGTATATAGATACTGTAAATTCAAAACCTACCTGTGCCCCGTGTTCCTTAAAAGTAAGTCTGTTATTGAATTTCTATGAATATATAAAGGAACCCCATCCTATTCATATCGACAAGACGAAAGCTCTCGCGGTTGTGAACAATTTTGTGTGTATACGACGCCAAATCTCCAGAATGGAGCCTAATATTTCAGATCTCAGGTCCAAAATAATTCCACCTGCGATCTGAAATAATATGCTATTTTTATTCGAAATCGGGTGCAAAGCCGCGGGGACCCTGTTATTGATAATCGTGTGAAAGCATTTTGATAGCTATCGGACGTGCTAAGTTCCATTTCTAAAAAGACATCCATTTTCCTACCTTCCGTTTTTATCAAATTATAATATAGGTATACATTTTTCGGTTTAAAAAAAAAATGGGCGTGTGTTCGAAGCGACGTGTGACCCGAGAGCTGGTCAGTATCTGGCGCAGCGCATCAGCATTGCCATGCAGCGAGCCAATGCAGTCAGCATCTTGGGTACACTTCCAACTGGTATTGAAATGGATCAGTTGAGCTACCTGTAGTTTGTTTGGAACAGTTTGCAGTTAGCTCAATTGTTTCAAAATACTAGTTCTAGTTTAGTTATATAATTGTAATTTTCTATGTTTATCACAATGCGTTTGTCATTACGTAATAGAATATCCAAAGGATTATCTCCGTATTAATAAGCCTAGCAAATTGCCTATTAATCAAGCTAAGCATCTAGACGACAACCGAGTGTCAGCTTATGTAGAGTTTAGTTTGGTGGTGTAAACAGCCGTTTGAGGCGGTCTCGCCCCCGCCTTTATTGTTAAATGTTTACATGCTCGTAATGATAAAGTTTGACAGCGTGACTAGCTAATGTAGTGAACATTACTTGGATATAGTATCGAAACAAAGGCATTCATTGAATTTATTGAAAACTAGCGGTCCGCCCCGGCTTCGCACGGGTATTAAACAAAAATTTCAGAAATTATACACACTAACACGATGGGTTTCACAGTTTTCATAAGGATCCCTTACTTATTTTAACAGAATTGGGGTTTTTGACATTGACTCGACACTCCATAACTGACACTGGCCGTAGAGAAAAAGCAAGCATCGTGCGCTTTATTCAACGTCTTTTTCTATTATGACGCGCGATAATAGAAAAAGAGGTTGAATATATAGCGCACGGTTTAAT
The DNA here is from genome assembly GCA_963931895.1 of Eupithecia pulchellata. Classification (NCBI taxonomy): domain Eukaryota; kingdom Metazoa; phylum Arthropoda; class Insecta; order Lepidoptera; family Geometridae; genus Eupithecia; species Eupithecia pulchellata. Next base: position 3,191,837 of record OZ007530.1, read on the forward strand.
TATTGAATTTTTCATGCGGATCCCTAACTTTTTGAAAATATTATATCGCCTATGTTCATCACGGAAAATTTAGGATTCTAATGGTGAAATAATTTTTCAGTAGTTTCGGAGCCTATTCAATTCAAACAAACAAACAATCAAATCTTTCCTCTTTATGATATTAGTGTAGACTAATGACAGTAACAGAACAGCAAGGTAAAAACTAAAAAAAAAGAACTTCAACAACGCATATTTGAACATGCGCAGCGCGAACGGTGCATATTTTTCTAGTTACTTGTTGAGTACGTGAAAAACTTTAATTGGCTCTACGGCATAAACTTAAACAATTTAAATATCAATTGTATAAGTTTATGCCGTTGATTTTCCAATAAAATAAATAAATGAAAACGTTATGAGAACATAAATTTACGACTTCGATCATGTATCCGCCGCCAGATCTCTGTGTGCTTGTGTGCTACAAGAATGTTACTGGAAATTCTTATTTTTTTAAACATTCGAATGGTTAAAAATATGGTTACATTACAGACATAACTACTTCTATATGGAACGGAAAATAACCTCTTCCTTACTCGTCTTGGAGGCGTGATTTTTGCAATTTTGCTGAGCGTGTTTTCTTTCCGAACCTTATAATGATTCTAGATGAAAAGGAAAACCCAAACTAACAAATTTTCGGGTTTTAAAAAATTATCTGAGCGTCTGGTCAAAGCGACGTTTGACCCGAGAGCTGGCCAATATCTGCCGCAGCGCATCAGCATTGCCATTATTATTTATTATATATATATACATTACCAGCATATTGGGTACACTTTCAACTGGTATTGATATGCATCAGTTGAGCTACCCGTAGTTTGTTTGCAACAATCTGCAGTTAGCTCAATTGTAAATACTAGCTCTAATTTAGTTAGATCATTGTAATTTTCTTTGTTACTAACAAATTTATTTTGAAACAGATAGATTCATGGTGCCCTTTGTGTATCTACGGTGGCAGGCGAATACCGCAATCGATGGAGTAGGTATAAATAAATCTATATTCTAACACTTTTACATGGCCAATTACAACAATGGACCCGGTAATGGTGGTAGTCGTCTTGTTATTGCAAGATGGCTTCGTAAGGTATTTTGTAAAATACCTGAAAAATTTCGATTTCGGCGGAATTTGAACTCGCGATCATCCTTCAGTACGGGACGCGCTAAACAACTGCGCCATGAAATCAAGTACCCGATTAGTATCAAAAATCTAAATAATAAATAATGCTGGACAAAATAATAAGATTAATATTAATAGCGCAAGTTTAAATATTATTTAATAATATTATTTATTTGCCTTAGCCTTAGCCCCAAGCTAAGCAGAGCTTGTGTTATGGGTACTAGATAATTGATATACATAATAATTTACGGGTATATAGATAGATATTTTTTTATTATACATAGAAAACGACCTGAACACACTGAACAAATATTTGCCTGAAGGCGGGAATAAAACCCGCAACGTCCTGCGTCGCACGCGGACCTTCGCCCGCAGCGCCACAGAGGTCACATTATATTTAATTTATTAGAGATTTTCCTAATGCTTACGCGCTGTAATTACAAAAATTCTGTATTTATAATAACACAGACTTATTATTTTTGCATTTCAAAGTTTGATCGACAAGTATATAATATTTCATTGAGTACCTTTAAAATTACTAAACTTAAGTAAGTGCAGAGTTTACTCAGCAATTTTTGTTAAGCTTTAATCATAAATTATAATGTAGTGCAATAAGCAGTTCAGTGAACTAACTCAGATAGCTAATGAGGGTTGACGGGCGAAGTTAATCAGTGGCCCCGATTCTGTGGTGTCAAGCTCAATAGCTATTATTAGTACTATTTTAACGGGTATATATCGCGTTTAATATCTATTTAATATATTCACATATTATTTCGTTTAATAAATTCCCAGCCCTTCAACAGATTTGCACACTGTCGTGATCTCAAAATTACTGACATCAGCAGCATCGGGAAAATACGCGTTAAAGTAGTTCGATTAATAATAATTAGTTCAGGTCGCGTGAGTTTAAAAACATCGACACAACTTTACTGAAATCATGTTCAGTTAGTTTCTATTCGGGCTTAAGACTAACGAAAATCTCAACATAACAATGCAATAGTAATTTATCCTACCTGGGCGAAAAATTGCATTTAGAATTCTTTATTTTCCTCGCATTTCCTTATTGATGCGCGCTAGAGCGTCCAGCCAAGCCCTTAGTTTTTCCAGAGTTTTTCCAAGGTGTTTGAAGGAGTCCATAGTCATTCCGGTCTTCAAGTCGGGGGATAGAAGCCAAATATCTAATTATCGCCCAATATCTCTCCTTCCCTCTCTGGCCAAGATCCTGGAAAAACTCATTAACTGTCGCCTTGTCAACTATCAAGAAACTAATAACTTGCTGTCTCAGAATCAGTTCGGCTTTCGTGAGAAACTATCAACAGTGGATGCTATTGACAATCTTGTGTTTCATGTTGCTGAAAATCTAGATAATAAAAAAAAGTGTTTAGGGTTTTTCCTGGATCTGGCTAAGGCATTTGATACGGTTTCTATCCCTCTATTAATACGAAAACTTGAATCTGTTGGTATTCGAGGTGTACCATTAGATCTTTTAAAGGATTACCTCTCCGATAGATCACAAAGGGTACGAATAGGTACCAATCTAAGTTCCAATAGATCAGTGACGTATGGGGTCCCCCAAGGGTCAGTTCTCGGACCTACACTCTTTTTAATTTATATAAATAACCTTTGTGACTTAAAACTGCACAATACCCGTATATTCACATTTGCGGATGACACTGCGGTGGTTTTCAGGGGTAGATCTTGGGAAGAAGTGTTTAACACGGCTGAAAAAGGGATAAGAATTATAATTAACTGGCTTAACTCTAATCTACTCACAGTCAATTTTAAGAAAACGAAATATTTAACTTTTTCTATTTATAATAACAGTCAACCAGATAAAAAATATTTACTTAAAGCTCATACTTGTATAAACAATAATGATAATAATAATAGCTGTAACTGCTACACTTTTTCAGCCACAGAACAAATCAAATACCTGGGTATAGTTATTGACAGAAACCTATGCTGGAAGCAACAGATAGAGAGTCTAAAATCACGTGTACGTAAATTAATACCGATCTTCAAAAAGATAAGGCAGCTTAAGGATAACAATACTAATAAAATTGTATACCTAACATTATGTCAATCGATCATAACCTACGGTATATCGGCGTGGGGTGGTGCAAAAATGAGTACAATGATAAAGGTTGAACGATCACAACGTTGCATAATAAAGGTCTTGAACTATAAGCCTTTCAGATATCCGTCAGCTTCCCTTTACCGCGAGTTTATGGTGCTAACTGTCCGACAGCTGTACATGAAATATATTACCCTAAAGCAACACTCCCTTTGGTTACCCCAAATGACATCTAAAAGAATAAAGCACAAGGTATTCCAAGTTCCTGATTGTAAGACGACTTTTGCTCACGGTTTTGCTTATATCCTGGCACCATTTCTATATAACCGAATATGTAAAGAGGTACCTTTGTATAACAAATCGAGGTTTATATGTAGAAAGACACTGGATAAGTACCTACAAAATCTAGATTATGACGAAACCGAGAAAATTCTTCTGAGAATTAAATGAATTATAATATGATTCCGATCAAAATTTTGCTATATTTATCTAATTAATATTATCTTATTCTTATATCTACTATATTTTTGTTAATCTTAATAGGGACATAATATACTTATATATAATTACCTATATACTGGTTAAAAATACATCGATTAAAATATATATATAATATATATATACATATATAAGTAATATCTCTGATATTGTGTTGGAATAAATCGTGTATGAATTTTTCTTTTAATATGTTTTTATTTTATCTCTATAAATATTCATAATAATTATTATTTATCTTCTTTCATAATATCTTTACTCATATACTCGTAACTTCTAATAAAATAGTTTTGTTTTGATTAGAATTAAATTAGCGTTAGTGCATTCTATTTTTGTGCACTGCAGTATACGAGCAAACTTGTTATCGCTCACCATCTAAAACAATAGACCTACTTAACTGCTGGTCACTTTGTCATAACTTTGTTGTAAAGCCGCTCGCACGCAAATATGACCCGTATTTATAGGATGAGAATCATTACTCTGCCGTAACACAGTTCTAAACTAGCACGGAAAGTAAAGACTCTGTTTTTTTAAGTACCCTCATGTTTTTTTCAGCAATGTTATTTAAACTTAGTTAAGTATTGTAATTTAGTAGGTGCTTAAACAATGTTTTATAAGTTTGTGGAAATAAATATTCTTATTCTTATTCTTATTCTTATTCCTTAATTAAATGGGCGATGCATAGCAGTGGCTTCTCTTATCTTTACACGAATAAGAAATTGGGCACGCTTTTAGACACAAACCTATAGGTTTGATATTTTGCATTTCTAGTACTTTGTAGTCCAAATAGAGTAAGGATACCGTGGTTAATGAATCTAATCATGAACATAATTGTGACATGTGAATTCGTTCACATATTGGCACTGCATAGTATAAAACAAGGTCAGTTCTGTCTATTTGTCCTTATGTATTCTTAGATCTTTAAAACTACGCAACGTTTTTTTTATAGATAGATAAATTATTCAAGAGGAAGGTTTTTGTATCAACATTGGACCGTGCAAAGCCGTAGCGGTCGCTAGTCGCCGACAAAAAAGCTATTAGGTACATTTATTTTATTCAACAAGTACAAAAATATATATCATGAACCTATTTGAACCAGAAAGCTTGCTTCTAAGTACCGGCAACCAAAATCACCAATTTCTTTCAAGTCCAGTAGCATTTGTCCCAAAGCCTGCAGCCTATTGCCCTTTTTACTAATGCGATTCCATTTTCTGTGGAAAAAGAGAACATTGCTTTAACCTTTAAAGCGGAAAGCAGCGGTCGTTAGACGCAGAGTGTTAGGCGTTATCCTATCAAATGTTTGCTTAGACGAGCAACTTGGGACCTAATTATTTATCTTTATGTGAAAGATATAAAATCTCACGCCTTGCTGTTGCGAACAAAACACAGTCACTGGTACAAACAGTTTTTTTTTATAATAGGTACGTTGTAATGGCAGTGGTCGGTGGTGGTGGCTCGTTCACAACGGTCCTAAGGCGTTATCCTACTAAGCGCATTCGGCATTCCAAATCAACAATGACATTAACCCCCCTAGTGTGGCAATCAGAGAGTAAGTGGGTATTTCCGCGTCGTTTGATACGGCGGTTCCCTGCTAAATGTTAAGAGCTCTGGAGCACCGATAGTGTTGTGTCTTCCAGCTATTTTACGTTATTTAACCGGCCTATAGGAAATACCAATAGTGGTGTGGCTCCGGCTATTTTAAGTTTCGGTAGTCAGGCAACCGGTCTATACCAATAGAATTTTTTAATTATAGTGCGTAAACCCTCGCACCCTGGATAATCTCTAGGAAATTTAATATTTATCCCAAAAATGTTCTATATAAATATTAAATTTCCTTGAAGTACCAATAGTGTTGTGGCTCCGGCTATTTTATGTTTTGTAACCAGCCTATATCAAATACCTACCCATAGGGCTGTGGCTTCCGTCTATTTTACATTACATTACATTAGTAGGGGAAGTAGTCCGGTTGCAATACGGGCTGACGATATTGTTAAAACTCCAGAGCTTTAACAAAGCTAGTCCTATCTAGACCGTACTGGGGCGAAATAATTATAAAGGTTGAGAGAGGTGAAAAAAAACTTACACCCAGCAGTTGATTTCTAGTTAACAACACTATAAGTCTGTATTGGGCCTCAAACCAAATTTCAAATAATTATAAAGATTTCGCAATATTTAGTAAGGCTTTCAATAAATAAATAAATTATGATGGATAATTCACACGGCAACATTAGACCCCAGCCAAGAAGAGCTTGTATTATGGGATGACAGATACACATATTAATATTACAGTACTAGGTATAATTATATTTTTTACTTAATATAATTTTAATACTCTCCATATACACTGCAAGTTTTCAGTGAACAAAAAGAAGCATTGCTAATAATTAATAACATACTAGAGTGTGTTGTAAATTTTAAAAGCACTTCATAGATATGTGATAGATATAGTAAATAAAAATAAAAATTTAATTTGTTTGCTAGGTTTTAAAGTTTTTTTTTCCACCTTTAGCTTAATCCGGCTATTTAGCCAACACTGCTAGATCTCCCTATCTACTTATAGGACTTACTATAGAGGGGGACCAACCAGACAGATTTAATAATCTGCTGGAAATGTTTGTACAATACTTCAACTTGAAGGCCTTTAGTTGTACATACTTGTTTTACAAACAATTTGAACCTTTTACGTTAACAAACGCAATTGGCAAAAAATTAATTTGTTTTTGATGAAAGTCTCGCAAGCTTATCTTGTATTTGTTTACCTTTTACGTTAACAAATTTGTTCGTGATTTCATATTAAACAACTTTTATGTCGTCTAGTTTGTAATCATACCTACTTTTTATTTTCGAAGCATAAAACGGTTGATTATGTTAAACAGTGGAATATACATACAAAAGTTCATAAAGGAAGTGGAAGGCAAAATCTAGTGTAGCATTAATTGCCCGTATTAAAAATTCGTGCCGTTCGTTCGTTTAATTAAACATGGACTAACACGCGAGTTTGTTACAAAAGCTTTTTAATAATTGTCACATTTGCCGAAGCAAAAGTGTCGACTGACATTTTGCTGACACCAGCGTTCTTTGCTGACTCCTAAGCTGACTTCAGCTGCCGAAGGAAATAAGGAAAGATTTTGCAGAGGAAAATTAAGGAAAAACTCATTATTTTCATTCACGTTTGGCTTCTTGTTAGGCATTATTAAAGCAGAATAAAAGCCGTAGGCCGATTGTTTTGTAAGAAACCTCGTTATTTTTTTCTTGACGCAAGTTCTTGTTTTTGCGCAAAAGGTAAACTAAAAGCCCCAGAAAATGTTTTATATTTCAAAATTGTGCTTTGTTTGGCTTGAGGTGAGCCTGTCTACAAGTTGAAGGTTGAAAGAAAATTGAAAATTAAATTCAAGCCTCCAGCTAATTTCTATTAATTTGAATACGGAAATTTAGTTTGACCCTCTTTCTGGGAACTCGGTTAAGGCTATTATGATAGCTTTATTTAAAACCTTCAAACAAGAGAAATAGGTATTCTATCCAGTTATTGTGTATATCACAATACAACCAACACCTGGTTTTCGAGATAATTATTCAAGAGAACAAAATATCTCCACGACCATAACAACAAGGTCACAGAACCTACCTTTAAGTGTAATTTGTGTTCCTGTTTCATAATATTAAGCGAGAATATTACAATGTTATTCATTGTTAGGTATACATTACATCTGTAATAATACCCAAGCTACGAATAATATTCTTCACATTACCTTTAAAATACAAAAGAAGATTACGCCCGCCTTCATAATTGTGTAATACGCCTGTATTTAAATATTTGTTTCTACGAACATTCTAACACGGTTAACTAAGCTAGGAGCATGATGCCTATTGTTTTAGTAGAACTGAACTAAAAGAGTTTAAATAATAAATTCGATTAAAAAAACCGACAGTTAAGCTGCGAGGTCACACTACGAATTAGGTATACAAAGATAAAGCGATTTTCAATATAGAGGCATAATAGCCCGCTTGTTTACCCTTTAATATCAACAAGCTCCGATTTTATAATTACAACCAAATAAAGACCTCAGATTGCTTTGTTCTATGCCATCGACAACGCTTTATACAAACCTTATCAGAAAATGTCCTGTGTAGGTTCCAAACAGCCTAATTGATGATAACGTTACAAGAGCAAGATATAGCGTGCGGCGACGTGCGTGGCTTATCATCAGAATGAAGTCAGCGCGCAACAAGTGCCTACCTTGCCCAACGCCTAACCCCAACTACTTTTTACATCCACCAAGACACACTCAAGAAGTTGAGTACCGACTACTGAAAACAAACAAAGAAAAATAAACCCACTTACAAAACTAATGCATCATTCACTCTCAATGCTCCAACTTCAATTTCATCTTTTGTTCACAAAGTAAACAGTTCGCATGAGTTTATTTACTTTTCTACACTTTTAAAGGAGGATGACCAAGTAGCGCGCTTGCGTGAGAAATGAGAGAGAGAAATGTGGGAGCGAGATGGAAGACAGTGTGGCTCGCTCCGACCAATCGATTAGTCGCATAACGATAGCGGCTTCTTAAATGCAGATGTGTCGTGTATGCCAACGTCAGTCGGCCGCCGGCAGCGGTCGGAGACAGACCATGGCTGCTCAGCCGGGCGGACGCTCGCCTCTCGTAAGCGCGATCCACCGGTGTGAGCCCACCTGGGTCAATGTTGTCGAACTTTCGGAGAAGGCTGTGTAGTACCTTCATGAAACAACCTCGAAAAAATTAACTAATGTATTAAATTTCTAGAGACTTTGTGCTTGAATTATGGAGTGGACAAAGAAAGGATTGGATACGAAAAGGTAGGTGTTGATGCTTTTGTTCCACGGGGATATTTTTGTTGTGTTTCTGTTAATCCTTAATTTAGAGACGGACACGAATTGTTTTAATGAATAGGATCTCCCGGTAACGAATGCTGTTGTTGTTTTATTATTCAGGATTCAATGCAATGTAAATTTTTCGATCATTATTCGACGGTGACTGAAGCTGAGTTGAATTGGAGATAAAAGAAAAACAATTTTGATACTACCAAGGACAGATAACATGGTGATTAATATTGTTTGATTTTCTATCAATCAATAACTGACGTAAAAAACTTAAAATACCTACTATAAGACATTTTTTAGTTTTTTTCCGTTATATAGGTTTCTGTGAAAAATGAAAGGTTTATTATTGTGTAATAAAATTTGCCTTGAATAACATTTCTCCTGTTTTAAAGTTAGAAAGCAACCCTGTAAGTTACAATAAATTCAGCTGGAAAAATATTTCTCAAATCGCAATGAATATCCGATCCACATTTAAACACATTTGAATATCAATTTGCCGAAAAGACGTGTGAATTATTCGTAGATGTCGTACGAGCTTCGTAGCACTTCGTAGCGGCGTAGCACTTCGTAGCACTTTCGTAGCCCGGAGCGTTTGATAACATAATCGAATAAGATCGTAACTTGAGGTAGGTACAGTCAGATATGAAAATTAAAAACGTATGGTTATTGTGATTATATAGAAAAACAAAATATTGGATGGATATTGGATAGATACATGGATGTCTGGACCACTTCACGCCATAAATACTGAACGCATGGAGCGAGATTCGGCAAAGTGTAGATTGAGTAACAGTTGGCTACATTTTATATCGGTTCCCATAAGATAGAATTGATCTTAAAATGTTTTCCAAAACAATATTAAGTTCTTTTTTGACTTGGAGTAACGTAAGATCATAAGTTGATACAGGTGTTGAATACTTCAATAATTTATTCAGGTTCGACATTTTAAATCGTCATCGTCCTTAATAGCTATTTGACCCTAAGAAAGTTTAACCAAAGAAATATTATAAAATGTGATATTGTTCAGCTTTATTTATTTATTAAGTATAAAATTTATTATAATTCGACTAAAATGGTAATAGATTTGTTCCAAGAAGGCTTTTATTCCAACTATGAATAGATGGTGCTTTGTGAATTGTCCGGTTTTATTTATTTTTATTTATTCTAAATCTATAAAAGACTTATTATTTCCAGAGGTAGTTTGTATACATCTGATGATGATAACGATGATTTTGTAAATTATAAGCTTGATAAATTTGGAGCAGGTGCCTTGTTTGTGAGTTAAAACAAACATGACATGCATGAATAGTATTTTTTCTGGTTTAGGGTGTTGTTCTCAATGTAAACTCATTTTTATCGGCAATTCTTCATTATCAGATTGTATTTCCAATCCATTTGTATATTAAATAAATAAATAATAAATAAATAATGCCGGACAATCCACACAGCATCATCTAGCCCCAAGCAAAGCAGTGCTTGTGTTATGGGTACTAGATGACTGATATACATAATACAATATTATTACATATATAGATAATTTTTATTATACATAGAAAACGACCAGAACGCCCTGAACAAATATCTGCAAATCGTACAAATATTTGTCTTGAGGCGGGAATCGAACCCGCAACCTCCTGCGTCGGAGGCGGACCTTCGCCCACCCCGCCACAGAGGTCATCGCATATTAATTTAGAAAAGACTGATAATTTTATATGTCTTGCAAAAAGCTTAGACCAATGTTTATCTCAAATATCCGTAGATGACAATAATATACAAGTATCAGCTTAAAAATAAAATAAAAAAATACTTATTCTACTCTCTAGAATGACAGTAACTAGGCAGTGTACCTATTTTTGCAGCTGACTGTCTTTGATAATACTAGCTCCTATATTGGAACAGGTTTCTGCGATCTGTCGACACCTTATTTGTTCATTTCATAACGTTATTGTCTAAGTTCGAACCCAGTGTGAGAATATTGTTAGATTTCCAGTGAATTGAGCTTTTGGGTAGATTTGGAGTTCCATTTTATAAGCATCAAATCTGATAGATTTCATAGATAAATTTATTCGTGATGAAACCTGAGACCTTATTTTAGGCTTATTTTAGGCTTAGCGGAAAATAAATTCCTACTTACAAGAAAGCTAAGCGCTTATTTTAGTACTATAATCCTTTTATTATTTCTGTATTTCGTTAAGAAAAAGGTTGTTTTATTTTTATCGAATAATGCATAGATTATGTTTATTCAATAATAATAATAATATAAATATATTATAGTCAGTATGTTGAATGACCTTTACATTTTTCTTGTAATATTATTACTTGGGTATGCGTACTAGTACACTTAAAACAGAATTTATTTCGGAAGAGTAGTTTGTAGAGGTAAAATATTTTTTAAGCTTTCAAAGATTTTATAAATAATATAACTAAATTAATTGTAATTAAAGAAATATACATTGACTTCAACTTTTAGGTAACTACGTAAGTTCTCTATTCTCAGTATTTTTTTCAAATGAAAATTTAATTGCGATTACCGAACTTGTTTACTTATCTTTTTCGTTTAAATCTTTGATGAAAAATTAGAAAATATTTTCAAATTTCTCATCAAAGATATTACAACTCACATATTCGTAGAAAGCAAAGCTTTATTGTGATTTTTCCCGGGAATAGTTGAAATTCAGCTGAAATCTGACTGGAATTAAAGGTCTGTCAGTAACAGGCCTGATGTCGCGACAGGCTTGAGTTGGCAAGTTGTATCTGAGTTATTTGGGTATAAAATGGACTAATATAGGATCTCAGTGGCACAGCGGGCAAACGTGTGCCTGCGACGCAAACGTTTGTATAGTCTGCAGATATTTGTTCGGTATCTACTTAGGTGTTGTTGAAAGGATTGAGCAGTGATTTTTTCATTTTAAATCAATACATCATAATGAAACAAACGACTAGCTTGCTCAAAGATGAGTGATTAAGATTAAGATGATGAAGTGGTCAGTAAGGATTCATATATCCTTAGAAAATACCCGCTATTTAATAATTGAGCTATCGTATATTTTTGTTATTTATTTTTCATATTTATGTATTTTAGAGAAGACATCGGTTTACAGGAATACTAAATAAATACTATTTTTAGCTCAAATGAAATCCACACAGCACCATCTAGCCCTCAAGTTAAACAGAGTTTGTGTTATGACCAATTGTGGACATGGATAGATATTTTTTACTATGCGTATAATACGACTAGAATACCCTGAACAAATATCTGAAGCTTTACATTGCTTTACATACCGAGGCGGAAATCGAACTCGCACCCTACTGCATCGCAGGCGGTCGTTCTCCCACTGCACCACAGAGGTTGTCAAGGTGATCATTCATGGGAACAATTATAGCCTTATATTAAAAAAAAGCCTTATATACAAATACAAAATTTATTTATTTGCCAAAATAAACATATGTATATGCATGTATATATACATTTTACTGGTGGTCCTTGCACTAGGTTCAGAATCTTTATCGCGAGAGGCCGAATTCCGAACATATTGTCTAATCATACAGGACAGCAGTACATTCAAGAAACTAAGAATATCAAGAAAACAAAAAATAGCAGCATGGTAGTTAATTTAATACCTAAGTTGATTTATCGCTAAGCATCGTTCACACCAATAAACAACAAACCAACACCTTTACACAAATGGCACATTCATAGCAAAGACGGTATCCTTGAAAGTTTTAATGATGTTTTATTGGTACCTAACTACATACCTACTATTTGAAGACTCATAAATAAATAATGCTGGACAATCCACACAGCATCATCTAGCCCCAAGCTAAGCAGAGCTTATGTTATGGGTACCTACTAGATGAGTAAAAGATCCAGGTCACAATTCTTGTTAAGGTGGTTCGAAATTGTTACTCGTTCGATATATGAATGAGTTTTGACGAATTTTTTATTTACTTTAGGAAGATATAACAGATTATTGATTTTACAAATGAACGAGTTTGCAGGTATAATTGAATTTATGTAGGGTTACTAGACAAGATGACTGTTAGAACTGCCCACAACATTCAAGGAATCACTTATTTCTTGTTATTAATTAACGTTTTGGCTATTAAAGCCACTAGATCGCTCTATAAAATTATAACACAAAAAAGAGACACGAGAGAAATAGCTACCCTAATTTTCTATTCTCTTCTCATCCGCACTCGGATGAATAACCATTATTTATTAACAAATTATTTATTAAATATTAACAAATCAATTCACAGAACCAAATCAGAACTAGACTTTACAATTGAGACAATTGAGTTAGCTGCAGACTGTTGCTTTCAATATCCAGGTGGCTCAACTGATCCGTATTAGTTAATACTCCGGTCGGTAGCGTCCCTAAGACGTTGGCTGTATTGCATCGCTGTATGCGCATTATTATTTGAATGTAATATATTTAGTGTAGAATCTACTGGGCTTGTCTCCTCAAATTCACTGGACATAGCCACAAGTCATTTTGATCTTTTCAACAACCTCAATAGGTTTTATATTTCAGTAAATCTAATCAGCACTAGGTTGCGAAAGTTCAGTGGCAGCAAGAAACTGATTGTTCTGCATCTTCTAAATTTACATTTTTATCAAGAAACAATGGCCTTTATACATCCTTTACGTAAAGCATGTCTGTTTGTAATGTTTTCTTTCTTTGTGTGGTTAAAGTATTTTCTATCTATCTATCAATGCATGAAAAGCCGCGGGTAGAAACTGTTTATACAGTGCGCGTCATCTTCAATTTACCTTGTGTAGGTATAACTTCGTAGTACGACAGTGTGGCGTCCCGGACGCGCTGACAATACAGTGAAATCAGGCGAACAGCCGCCAGCTCTCAGGTCACTGGACGACAGACGGGTAGGGATGACGCTTTGTTTATACGTACAATTTAGTAGATACCGAGGGCAATGATCAGCTTAAGAGCTTTGGTAGTGGCTTCTTGTTGCTAGTGTGGTGTAGTTACTGAGTTACCCCTAGCGGTAGAGCCGGCTGACCCTCAAAGTATGCGGGTTCGATTACTGCTGAGGGAAAATCAATACGTAGATTGTATGTATAGTTCACATTTCTTTTTTATTGTTCTAAGTACATTGGTACTTACAATTATTTTAAATAAACGTTTTTGTCCAAAATTTTAATACAATCAAAACTATGAAACGCAACTTGGTTTCTTTTTACTTTATGTTGTAATGAAGACAAAAGGAATTCATTTTTGAAACCTCATATATCAAAATTGCTTTTTAATTAAACAAAGGTAAATTATTCTTTATATTACTAACTATTGCTTTAGCTAAGATTAAAAAATCTATACATAGAACGGCTCGAGTTTACAAAGAGACGATAACCACATAGGCTATTAGAAAAACGTTATAAACTCCACTCATCGCACGTGAAAATAGGCCTTACTAAAGCTAAACAAAAATATACCTACCGTCCACCAAACAAATAAGAAGATTCGAACCGATATTTTCCTGATTGAAAATATCATCAATAACCAAATCAGAGTAATTTCTATTCATGAACGATATCAAGTACTTTTGTTTCAACTATGAAAGGGTTAAATAAGTCGTTTCTATACAACGCTGTGTCCGTTTCGCGTTGAGTGATCTCCTTTTGCAGTTAGGTCCCCCTTATTACGGAAATTGACTTGATCCTTTTTAGAGTTAAACGGTTCTGGAACATTCGCAATTGATGGTAGTCACTCAAGTGACGCTGAGAAAGATACGAAAGACAGAATAATTGTTTTATTCTGAAAACATGTAACATAAGGTATTAGTTATTATATTACTTAAAATACTATACATTGTATTAGACTAAGTAAAAAAATAAAGTAAGTTGATTTTGATTTTATAACTCTGCTATTTATAACATTGGTTATACATAAAATAATTGGCGATTATTAATATTTTATTGTACACCAGAAAAAGAACATTAGGCACATAAGAAAAGTACGATGGGCCTTATTGCTTAAGCGATCTCTTCCAGGTATTAAAGCAAGTAGTATATATTGTGGATACATATTTAGAAAATACTGTATAAAAATAAAGAAAGCTGAGTATAGCCACTATATAATTATTCGTTAGCACAGCAGGTCGACTAAAACATGATATGCAACAAAAGGTCTAATTTTTCTCCCAGAACTGAGGAAATGCTCTATTTCTGCTGAGAAGAAAAACATGCACAAGTGAATGGAAATGAACTAAACGCGTGAACGGAAACTTTTCCATTTGTTTAAAACAACCGAGTTCTTTTTGCACGGAAACAGAACAAAAGATGAAATAATAAACGTGCCGTCTCGGTGGGCTAAATATTGGATAACGGGATCGTACAACAAGTTTACGGTTATGTTTTGTCTTTGAAATAAGCCATGCTATTTAGAAAGCTTGACAACTAACCTCTCGAGGTTGAATGGTTTACTAACACTCATTTCTCCTAAACGTAAACATTTAGATTCTCGATAATTTGTATCTGCCAGGAATATACTCGTAATATTCAGAGAATAGCGCAAAAGTAGGTTGGTACCGAAATTCTACTCTCATACCTATGTATTTATTTAACAGGCAGCGCAAAAGTAATAAATAAATAGGCACGCCGCCTATGCTGTATCGTATAACAAAAACAATACCAGCCTTTACAAAACCAACGAGCTGCACTATAACAATAAACTTACCAGTACAGAAAATTATTGGGTTCGCTAAATTAAAAGAAATAAAGTGTATTTACCTTCGGGTAGCTTTCAGAGCAAAGATAATAGCAAGAATGCTTCCCCTGCCGAAGCCATACCTAGTTATTTACCTGTATTAGATCCTTTGTTTACTATGCGTATAATACGACTAGAATACCCTGAACAAATATCTGAAGCTTTACATTGCTTTACATACCGAGGCGGAAATCGAACTCGCACCCTACTGCATCGCAGGCGGTCGTTCTCCCACTGCACCACAGAGGTTGTCAAGGTGATCATTCATGGGAACAATTATAGCCTTATATTAAAAAAAAGCCTTATATACAAATACAAAATTTATTTATTTGCCAAAATAAACATATGTATATGCATGTATATATACATTTTACTGGTGGTCCTTGCACTAGGTTCAGAATCTTTATCGCGAGAGGCCGAATTCCGAACATATTGTCTAATCATACAGGACAGCAGTACATTCAAGAAACTAAGAATATCAAGAAAACAAAAAATAGCAGCATGGTAGTTAATTTAATACCTAAGTTGATTTATCGCTAAGCATCGTTCACACCAATAAACAACAAACCAACACCTTTACACAAATGGCACATTCATAGCAAAGACGGTATCCTTGAAAGTTTTAATGATGTTTTATTGGTACCTAACTACATACCTACTATTTGAAGACTCATAAATAAATAATGCTGGACAATCCACACAGCATCATCTAGCCCCAAGCTAAGCAGAGCTTATGTTATGGGTACCTACTAGATGAGTAAAAGATCCAGGTCACAATTCTTGTTAAGGTGGTTCGAAATTGTTACTCGTTCGATATATGAATGAGTTTTGACGAATTTTTTATTTACTTTAGGAAGATATAACAGATTATTGATTTTACAAATGAACGAGTTTGCAGGTATAATTGAATTTATGTAGGGTTACTAGACAAGATGACTGTTAGAACTGCCCACAACATTCAAGGAATCACTTATTTCTTGTTATTAATTAACGTTTTGGCTATTAAAGCCACTAGATCGCTCTATAAAATTATAACACAAAAAAGAGACACGAGAGAAATAGCTACCCTAATTTTCTATTCTCTTCTCATCCGCACTCGGATGAATAACCATTATTTATTAACAAATTATTTATTAAATATTAACAAATCAATTCACAGAACCAAATCAGAACTAGACTTTACAATTGAGACAATTGAGTTAGCTGCAGACTGTTGCTTTCAATATCCAGGTGGCTCAACTGATCCGTATTAGTTAATACTCCGGTCGGTAGCGTCCCTAAGACGTTGGCTGTATTGCATCGCTGTATGCGCATTATTATTTGAATGTAATATATTTAGTGTAGAATCTACTGGGCTTGTCTCCTCAAATTCACTGGACATAGCCACAAGTCATTTTGATCTTTTCAACAACCTCAATAGGTTTTATATTTCAGTAAATCTAATCAGCACTAGGTTGCGAAAGTTCAGTGGCAGCAAGAAACTGATTGTTCTGCATCTTCTAAATTTACATTTTTATCAAGAAACAATGGCCTTTATACATCCTTTACGTAAAGCATGTCTGTTTGTAATGTTTTCTTTCTTTGTGTGGTTAAAGTATTTTCTATCTATCTATCAATGCATGAAAAGCCGCGGGTAGAAACTGTTTATACAGTGCGCGTCATCTTCAATTTACCTTGTGTAGGTATAACTTCGTAGTACGACAGTGTGGCGTCCCGGACGCGCTGACAATACAGTGAAATCAGGCGAACAGCCGCCAGCTCTCAGGTCACTGGACGACAGACGGGTAGGGATGACGCTTTGTTTATACGTACAATTTAGTAGATACCGAGGGCAATGATCAGCTTAAGAGCTTTGGTAGTGGCTTCTTGTTGCTAGTGTGGTGTAGTTACTGAGTTACCCCTAGCGGTAGAGCCGGCTGACCCTCAAAGTATGCGGGTTCGATTACTGCTGAGGGAAAATCAATACGTAGATTGTATGTATAGTTCACATTTCTTTTTTATTGTTCTAAGTACATTGGTACTTACAATTATTTTAAATAAACGTTTTTGTCCAAAATTTTAATACAATCAAAACTATGAAACGCAACTTGGTTTCTTTTTACTTTATGTTGTAATGAAGACAAAAGGAATTCATTTTTGAAACCTCATATATCAAAATTGCTTTTTAATTAAACAAAGGTAAATTATTCTTTATATTACTAACTATTGCTTTAGCTAAGATTAAAAAATCTATACATAGAACGGCTCGAGTTTACAAAGAGACGATAACCACATAGGCTATTAGAAAAACGTTATAAACTCCACTCATCGCACGTGAAAATAGGCCTTACTAAAGCTAAACAAAAATATACCTACCGTCCACCAAACAAATAAGAAGATTCGAACCGATATTTTCCTGATTGAAAATATCATCAATAACCAAATCAGAGTAATTTCTATTCATGAACGATATCAAGTACTTTTGTTTCAACTATGAAAGGGTTAAATAAGTCGTTTCTATACAACGCTGTGTCCGTTTCGCGTTGAGTGATCTCCTTTTGCAGTTAGGTCCCCCTTATTACGGAAATTGACTTGATCCTTTTTAGAGTTAAACGGTTCTGGAACATTCGCAATTGATGGTAGTCACTCAAGTGACGCTGAGAAAGATACGAAAGACAGAATAATTGTTTTATTCTGAAAACATGTAACATAAGGTATTAGTTATTATATTACTTAAAATACTATACATTGTATTAGACTAAGTAAAAAAATAAAGTAAGTTGATTTTGATTTTATAACTCTGCTATTTATAACATTGGTTATACATAAAATAATTGGCGATTATTAATATTTTATTGTACACCAGAAAAAGAACATTAGGCACATAAGAAAAGTACGATGGGCCTTATTGCTTAAGCGATCTCTTCCAGGTATTAAAGCAAGTAGTATATATTGTGGATACATATTTAGAAAATACTGTATAAAAATAAAGAAAGCTGAGTATAGCCACTATATAATTATTCGTTAGCACAGCAGGTCGACTAAAACATGATATGCAACAAAAGGTCTAATTTTTCTCCCAGAACTGAGGAAATGCTCTATTTCTGCTGAGAAGAAAAACATGCACAAGTGAATGGAAATGAACTAAACGCGTGAACGGAAACTTTTCCATTTGTTTAAAACAACCGAGTTCTTTTTGCACGGAAACAGAACAAAAGATGAAATAATAAACGTGCCGTCTCGGTGGGCTAAATATTGGATAACGGGATCGTACAACAAGTTTACGGTTATGTTTTGTCTTTGAAATAAGCCATGCTATTTAGAAAGCTTGACAACTAACCTCTCGAGGTTGAATGGTTTACTAACACTCATTTCTCCTAAACGTAAACATTTAGATTCTCGATAATTTGTATCTGCCAGGAATATACTCGTAATATTCAGAGAATAGCGCAAAAGTAGGTTGGTACCGAAATTCTACTCTCATACCTATGTATTTATTTAACAGGCAGCGCAAAAGTAATAAATAAATAGGCACGCCGCCTATGCTGTATCGTATAACAAAAACAATACCAGCCTTTACAAAACCAACGAGCTGCACTATAACAATAAACTTACCAGTACAGAAAATTATTGGGTTCGCTAAATTAAAAGAAATAAAGTGTATTTACCTTCGGGTAGCTTTCAGAGCAAAGATAATAGCAAGAATGCTTCCCCTGCCGAAGCCATACCTAGTTATTTACCTGTATTAGATCCTTTGTCTACTTACGCTCCACGAATCTTGCTTTATTTGCTCCACGCGATTGCTTCATTCTAACATAACAAATGTTACTGCTTGAGGTTATTACTTATCTTTCCGGATTGACTTTAGGTATAAACAAATACCCTCCCGAACCATTGATCTCTGAGGTAGTTAAGACAATATCTGTGGAATTTGCATGTATACTTTAAAAAATGGCGGCTTCCATAGTGATGTGCCGTCTTGATCGACTTGCGTAAATCATTAAATAAGAAAAAATATCGGTGGATAATAAGACAAGTTATAATATTCATAATATCTTCGAGTCAATTAATTGATTCTTCTTTATCATCAACCTGTCAGTCCATTGCTGGACATAAACTATGGATCAGAACTACGTACCTACAGTACCTACTGAGAAACTCAACTGATCCAAATAAATAATGCTGAGCTAACTGCATACTGTTACAAATAATCTAATGGTAGCTCAACTAGTATTATAAAATTTTAATTACCTACATTGTTTTTCTCAAGATTTATCAATTGGCGACGAGGAAGTGATCCGGACCCATGCGTGCTCAGCACTAAGGACATAACGACCAAAACATATTTTTAGTTTGTAATAACTAAAACCTCATACTGCTGGGTTTAAGAAAAGCCTTCCTATTTTCCATGTATTATTCGATGTTCTAGAAATTAAAAACACGTCGAATACCGTCTGATAGTCGCCTTTTTTGTATATTTCATCAGATAAAAACTGGCATTTAATGGCAAAAGCCTTTTAACATTTCCTTCAATAGCCTCGTTTATGAAAGCCATTTTGAAACAACCACACGGATTAAAAACAATTTGTTTGGTTGAACGGCCTCTGCCGCACATTATTATTGAATTCCGTAAAATACGGCCTGAGTATATACTACCATAGATTCGAAAGCTTCGCTTAATCGGATTAAAAGTAACATTTGTGTGAACCAGGTTATATTAGGAGGTACCTATGTGTTAATTATATTCCGGTCATTTGAGAGCTTTTTGGTAGAACTCCAAAGGCGTGGAAGGGAGCGGTGCTCTTTTTAAAACAAGATTCGTCAAGTGTGAGTGTAACTCGCCTGCGTATACATAATAGGCACCAGTTACTTCAGAGATTAGGACCTACTGAATTTTTTTGACATTTTTCAACGTTTTTCATAAAGTGACACTTAGACGATTTTTGATAACTGTTCCGAAATGTCGAAATTTAGGAATATACCATTCTCAAAATATTTAAAATATAATAAGATCTCCCGAAATTCCAAAAACTACATATTTTTGGAAGTCATACCTTTCACTCAATACCATTTTTGATTTTGGTCTGAGGTCTCTTGGTGTACTGAAAACATTTTATCTCCATCTGGCATAAAATTAATTATTGTTTAAAATTTCAAGTACTGCAGCAGTTGCTGAGATATTGAAGATTGAAAAAAGGACGAAAAAGGTTTTTAAACTGATGTCAATACCCTAAAAACAGGAGTAAAAACACTCCTAAAATATTACACACAGATTACTAAGATAGTGAGGCAGATTTTACAGAAGTCCAAAGAGACTAGTATAGGCAGATGATTATGGATTTTTTTGTCAGCTCAAGTTATAATCAATTAGTCATGTCTTTGCCGAATTTACGACATACCCAGGCGTCTCAATGAATTTATTTTTAGGATCAGAATATTACACGCGGATTACACACGTACATAATGCTGGGATATAACAGACTGACTGTGGTAAACTATGATATTGAATCTTTGTTTGGCTAGATAAAAATCTAACGTTGATATTTTTGTCGAGTCGATGCATGATGCATTCGCATCTCTTTTGTCACCTGTCATCAATAACAGAACTTCATAGGCCTGCATGTGTAAAAATAAAATATGCGTGTACAGAGTATATCCTTACATCTCTATATTTGCCAGACTACAGATGATAAAAGCTGCAATTGTTCAAGCTTCATTAAGTACCTACTTTATCTGCTTCGAAGTCAAAACACGGATGGTAGAATCCACTCCACTCATTTTTCTTTTTACTTTCTCCGTTTTATTAAAGGTTTTGTTTTTGCCCACCGCTCTCGTCGTATCATATCTCCAAATCTAAGTAATGGAAAAAATGCGCGGTCCCGCCTTCGCAAAATGGGCTATTTATCAGCTGCCATCTCCACCCTATAATTTCGTAACTGTTAAGTTTACTTGCATTTAAATGAGATAGGCGTTGAAATAATGGTGGTATAATAAAATAATTATTCCACAAAAAGGAGAAATTGGCTTTGTGATCACGGACTTGCGGCTTGTCACTTAACGAATAATTAGGAATTATTCGTTAAGTGTATAATTGTGTGTATGTAGAATTTAATAAATCTCGATTAATATGTGAATATTTAAAATTCACAAAATCACAGTTGCTCCGAACTAGAATACTTGGCAGAATCTACTTTAATTTAGTCGCCAAGTTACCTGTCTGCTTTTAAAAAGAAATACTCTTTTAATCTAGAAAATCCATGTTACATAAATCTAGTTAGAACATTGACTCTTGTAACGGCACGAAGTTGGGAGACGTGCGACAGACAGGCCCCTGTGAAAAATGTCCCAATGAAAACGTCCCAATAGGTACGATTTGCAGGCTTGACTGAAAAATGTGTTCAATTGCGAATTTAACAGAAGGCAAAATCGCAGGCATTTGGCAAGACTGCTGTTTCTATTGTGTTCCCTTTTTAACAGAATACGAACTTCTTTTTTCTAATCATGAAGGTGGTTTCCTATTAGTGAAAAACAAGGAGTCAAAGCAAAAAAGATCCTAAAGCTCGACTCGACTTCTTTGTTATTGCAATATGTGTCGTAAAATAAACTGATCATCAACAGTAAAATTCAAATCAACTGATTTTCAACGGTAAAATATATGATGAAGAACATTTACAAAACCTCTATTCGTAACTGGCAGGCAAGTAGTTCTGTTGCAGAAAATGTAAAACAATTTTATACGTACGTTTTTGTGACATAGTTTCTAGTAAGGCAAATGGAAAAAAATATAAAATGTAGCGCACGATGTGATAAGATTAGCCTTCGTCGCTCTCTGACATTTCCCATTAGCCGAGGTAATATTATTTTTCATACAAGTAAAAAAAATATTTTAGAGAACATTATAAAAAAACATTACCTATATAGGCGAAAATATTAATCTTAAAACTGAAGTTATGGTAGATCTATACTAATATTTTAAATAAGAAAGATTTAATTGTTTGTTTGTTTGAACTGAATAGGCTCAGAAACTACTCAACCGATTTCAAAAATTCTTTCACCATTAGAATCCTAAACTTTCCCTGATGAACATAGTCTATAGAATATTTAAAAAAAAGTAAGGGATCCGCATGACATTTTTTTTTAATTACCCGTGCGAAGCGGAGGCGGACCGCTTGTGATAAATAATCTTATATTAATGCATTTTCTTTGGCGGGGTTAACTACATCCCAGATTACGTTTGTATTCTGTTAATGGATTAAAAGGATTTTAAATATTAAGATTAATACCAGATTAACGCGTATAACAACAGCAGAGCACTTATTTTGAAATTTTGCTAGGTCATACAATTAATAATAGATGTTTTTAGCCATAGTAAGCATAAATCGATATCTGAGCAATTTGATAAGGGACCTAAAACACCAAATTTACCTTTATTTGTGTAATACATAATTCGGTTTATTTTAATAATAAATGATTTTTGTTACAGATTACAAATTCATCGCTGATGTAGCCGGGCCACAATGGACTGGGTGACGGCGGCGAGCTCTCTGCTCGGCTTCCTACTTTATTACAACACCCTAGAGTCGGGATTCGTTTACGATGACCGGTATGTATCCATTTAGATAAAGCACGCGCCAAATGACAAGAGCCAAATGGTAGCGCAAGTTCTCTCAAATAAATACTTTAGATCATCGGTAGTATGGGAAAATGGACCTCCTTAACCGATCGATGTATCCATTGATACATTACTGCAATAGCCCAGCCTCTGTCCACAGAACAACCACGCGCGTCTAAGGCAATGAAAATATTATATGAATTCACGGAAAAATAGAATATGAATAAATATCCATATTTCTACAAAAAAGCTGGAATGGTTACTGTAACAGTACGAGTATATACAAAAGATTTCAGCATTCCCTTTTCTAAAATTGTGTAATTTGAGGTAAATTCCAGCATTATGCAATACAACTTTCATAAAAAGTAAAATATCAATCCTAGTTTAAATGTACACAAATCTACCTACTTATAACACAATACCTATACCTACTTACTACAAAAGAGGAAAGAGTTCCTTGTTGGGTAATTTTTGTTCTTTGAGGCAAACAGGATTTAGCTTTTTCCACGCAAAATATCCCGGCATCAGATTTCATAGTGGGTTGAAGCCATTTACCCTTTTTGACTTCGCGAAAAGTAGAAAATACCCAAATAAGCGGATAAGTGCCTTTGTGCTGAATATCTAAGACTACAATATTAGCCCAACCCGGCATGATACCTAAATACAGGATTAAAATACTTACATAAAATGCCTATTTTTGACTCTTATATGTCTGGTAACTTTAGTTTTGTATTCGAACTCTCTTTAAACAGTGATGATCATATCCTAGGTTTAATATCCTTCCGGCTGAATTTCGGCCACGGCCAGTTTAAACTGCTTCAAGCTCAGGAGATAACCATAGAAATACAGAAATACATTTTTCTTGCACAAAAAATCATCAAACAATGACCGCAAATATAGAAAACAATCTGTATCAATACACCTCAGTCTTTTCTGTATTTTTGACAAAGTATTCTGTAATAAATGAGTTACCTGGTTTAGTTGTGTGAAATGTGAGTCTTTAGGGTCATGATGGACAACATGTCATTCGGTCCCCTTTGATCCCTCGACCTCTGAGTGCTGTACGCCAGCCGTTATAATGTTACGCAGTGAAATTACTAAATTGCATACCATGTTCAACACTGTTCAACACTACTACCTTGAGTCACAGAACAATTATACATATATTACTGTATTACTAGTGTTTTGAAAGAGGTTTCATGTGTTTTACCCTGTGTCTTTTATTAGTAAGTAGGATAAATAAGAAAGGTAGAACTACAAAACTCGAAGGAAGGTCGATACAAATATCTAATTAAATTCATCTATACTTATAATAAAACTGTAACAGGTCCAATTCTGTACATTGAAGATATTTTGAAAATTTTTATTGAAGGGCAGTCTATTATCGATACTGAAGCCAAAACTGTATTTTTTTTCATTCATGTCTGTCTGTCTGTCTGTCTGTCTGTTTCTTAAACGCGCATCACGCCGAAACTGCTGGATGTGTTCGAATGAAACTTGGTGCGATTTGAGTTCATACTACGAGGAAGGACATAGGATACTTTTTATCCTGGAATTCAGTAAGGTTCCCCTGGGAGAGGGGATGAAAGCAAAATTCTTTAACCTCGCATTACGCCGAAACTGCTGGATGTATTCGAATGAAACTTGGTGCGATTAGAGTTCATACTACGAGGAAGGACATAGGATACTTTATATCCTGAAATTCAGTAAGGTTCCCCTGGGAGAGGGGATGAAAGCAAAACATTTTAACCTCGCATTACGCCGAAACTGCTGGGTGTATTCGAATCAAACTTAGCGTGATTTGAGGCCATACTACGAGGAAGAACATAGGATACATTTTATCCTGAAATTCAGTAAGATTCCCCTGGGAGAGGGGATGAAAGCAAAATTCTTTAACCTCGCATTACGCGGAAACTGCTGGATGTATTCGAATCAAACTAAGCGTGATTTGAGGTCATACTACGAGGAAGAACATAGGATACATTTTATCATGAAATTCAGTAAGGTTCCCCTGGGAGAGGGGATGAAAGCTAAATATATGAAACAACTATATGGCAATCGCAGACAAAGTCGCGGGTACAGCTAGTTTAAAATAAATATATAACTAGTCCTGAATGGAACAAAAAGCATAAGTAAGAGATTGTTTCGGAAACTATTGTATTTAAATCTATACTAACATTATAATGAGGAGAGATTTGTTTGTTTGTTTGGATTGAATAAGCTCCGAAACTACTGACCCGATTTGTAAAAATAATTTCACCATTAAATTCATACAATATCTTTGATGAACAGAGGCTATGGAATAATTCAAAAGGTGGTTCTGACGCATAATGACCAATAATTTAAAATTCTCAGAATGACCAATACGCATAGAGCGATATTAAGCGAAATGTCAATACGCAACATAACGCATATGCCAAACGATAATACGCATAATGATAATGAGCAATGAGTAATACGCATTTTTATCCTCAGTTTTGACCAATACTCACAAACAATTCTGTCATATTTTTGACATTTTACATTTAAAGTCAAATAGCGGTCCGCCCTGGCTTCGCACGGGTATTCAACAAAATAAAAAAAAAATCATGCAGAACCCTAATTTTCTTTAAATATGTATTATGCCTCTGCCTATGTTCATCACGGAAAATTTAGGATATGAATGGTGAATTTTTCAAATCGGTCCAGTAGTTTCAGAGCCTATTCAAACAAACAAACAATAAAATCTTTCCTCTTTATAATATTAGTATAGATAATGTAACTCAACGTATAGTGTAAAAATATAATTATGTATAATTTTGGTAAGTTTGTTAAATACTCGTGGTTACGTTAAGTTAGAACTAATTTAACGTAGCTACTGTAGGTACCATACGTGACTGTGCACCATCTGTCCTTCAAGAAACTTACGCTATCGCAAACTTTATCTCAATCTTCTTTGGTTCAGTTTTTATAGACGCATATGAAAACCAATATAGGCCAATATCGAGGCCTCAATTTACTATGTAATAAGATTTCAGATTCACTGCTATTGTTGTTTGATATTATTTCTGAAGCGGCGGTTTATTAGATGTAGTAAATATTTCTACTAGAATCCTATTTATTTATTTTATTTTTCTTTGTTAGGGATAACTACATCACACTTAAATGTTGATTAGTGTACTCAAATAAACTTGTTTCTAAAAGTGTAATCAGACCCATTATATGCAGGTTACTATAGAAATGGGATCATATGAAAAATATAGAAATATATTATAGATTTCATAAACTTAGAAATGCTTAAAAAAACTTCAGTGACAACCATTAGAATGGCAATGACAATCTAATCTTATGAATTACATAATAATAAATAATAAAAATAATAGAAGTAAATCTTTAAAGTAAATCAATAGGTATTCTCTTGTTAAATAAACTTGTTAACGAATTTATTTTGAGTTGTTTGCTTTACATGCCAATTCTATTTCTCTGTATGCAAATAACTTGTTAAATAGTCAAGTTAAAGGTTATTTAAGTTTATTTCATTTTGTTATTATTTATGTTTTGTGCATCTCAATCAACAAAAAAATTATCTTTTTTATTAATCTAACTTATTTTAACACTTGTTATCTGTTTTTCCTGATTTGCCATAGGCCTTTTCTAGCTTCTTCTACTCATTTTTATCCCAGTTCTTGACCATTCTTGTCCAGATCTTGGCCATAGCTTTCCAGCGCTAGCTTGTAAGTCATCTTCTCACCATTAAACAGTCTCCCGCAGTCTTCTTTCGGTTTCAGGGTTGCCAGCTTGTAACAGTTGGACCAGCTCAGTCAAGTTTCTCTTAAAGTATGAGCGGTCCATCTCCATTCATTTTTCTGACTATCAATATAATATTGTCAAGTTTTCTGCTTCGTTGATGTTTCTTACTCTATCAGATTTTTTATGTTTAGCATACTCTTCTGGCATACGACACAAGACTATAAAATACTACGTCCATTAAAGTATAAAGTACTTACCTTTTACATGCTCAAACTAAGACGTAATACCACGTATTTTACATGCTATTTACGTTTTATAGCATCTAACTATAACAACCCACCGCTAGCCATGAAAAAGTTATAATAAGTTGTTATTTAAACCAGGGCAATGGAATTTAAGAATGAGGGAAAATCGGTATGACGGAAAATTTTCGAAATTTTCCTACAAACCGGTGACCCAAAAAGCTAAAGAATTACGTCTATGTAGGACAGAATGTAAGCTCGCAAGTACGCCAGTCTAACACACCGTCAAGATGTGTTAAGCTGGATAGGTGCCTGCTATTTCCGCAGCGGTACTGCTTAACCCGGAACACTGGGATGTTTGCATTCCTGCTTGCCGATAGAAATAGGTGTCGTTGCCAACGCGTCACCTATTTCTAAATTTATAAAGCGTCAATAACAGCTATGAAACCGTCAACAATGGTTACGATTAAAGGTGTAGGTGATAATATGCTGAATTAGCCAATATCGCGCGAGACATGAAGAAAACAGTGTGGCGTGAAAAAAGAAAAAAAATTAATTATATTCCAATAAGTAAACAAATTTCCCGTTCACTGGCAATAAGCTTACTGTACCTACCTACTTACCTACCTTAAATTACCTGACATGACTATATAAAGAATTTTTAGGCCGCGGCCCTGACGACGACAGCAGTTTAATTCGCATAGCAACAAATCATTTAGAAGGCAAGCAGGCCTACAACTTTGCCAAAAATACTTTTGATATTCAGAGCACCTCCGCGTATATCGATACAATTTATTATGTGAGTGAATCGATGCCTCAGTGACGTGAAAACGAGGCAGTGTCGGTTACGGGGCCTATAGGCTAAAGTCATAAAGTGAAAGCGGCTATACTGAAAGTCTTACGGTGTTCTTATATCTATTTCATTTTATTACGAACCTCACTTCGTATGGATTTTCTACACATACTCGTATAGCTATCACACTCATATTTTAAATTTGAAAGTTTGGATGGAGGGATGGGGAAATGTTTGTTTTTCTTCACAGAACTGCTAAGCAGATTAACCTAACATTTTGAAATAGTACAGCTTTAAGACAGGTAACAAACAAATAGCACGTTCTAAACGTGACTTTGTTATGCTAAATAATAGCACAGACGAGTTTATACTGGTCTGTGATAATAGTAAGTAGTAGCGTAGGAGGAAACGATAACCGTCGGATAACAGAACTGATCTATGGGATTTTTATCCACTAGATCAGTTCAGTTTTTGGGATAAAAATTCCATAGATCAGTTCTGTTCCATTACCGCTTCCGTTAAACGCGTGCGAAGTCGCAGGCAGAAAGAAGTATGCTGTGTGTGTTAAACTCTAGGAGTTTCTTCCTTGAGAGATGCTTATTAAGCAATAAGATTATGAAACAGATTTGTAAATGTATACATAGAACTATAAAACAACTGACTTTGATACAGTTTTTTTTAATAAATAGAGTGATTCAAGAGGTAGTTTTATATGTATAACATCCACCAGTGCAAAGCCCAGTTAGGGTAAAACCAATAATGTACTGTTATAAATAATGTGCAAGATTTTAAGCACTCCTATTAATTTAACAAAGAGATTCTACTTCTCACCTAAAATATCACACAAAAGTAGACGAAATATTACTCAAGAACTTTTCTATTAAAATAAATATCTTTTGCTGTGTGAAGAGGAAGTCCAAAACGAAAGTCATTTGCGAACGAAATACTCAGCGAACTTTTTATGTAAATAAGAGAAGGGAAAAGCGTTCTACTCACAATTTGCAATACAATGGGTGGATGTTAGAGATGATTTTTCTTTCTTCGCACAGGCAAGCACGGTTTGCCATATAAAATATATTATTCAATTGGCTATCCCACTGGAGGTTTATTCCAAACCCTAACTGAAGGCATAAAAATGATCCCTACCCAAAGTTATTCGTAATATAGATAGACATAAAATGGTTCTTATGTAAATATCTAGTTAAAAGTTCCTATCACAAGTTCTGGGATGTTGATTATTTAGTTTTACAAAGGAACATGAAGTTATATAACAAATATCTTTAGATCGTACAAACATCTGTCCCGATGCCGGATGAAAAGCAACCTCCTGCTGCGCTGGAGGCGGACCATCATCGCCTACCGTGCCACTGAGGTCGTCAAAGTTAGATTAACAATAAAAGATTAAGCATTAAATAACACTTCCTCATGGAAGCAGGTATTAAGACTCAGGTAAACCTGAACTATTTGTGATCTATCTGGGCCGCAAGTTTTGCCCCTTTTCTGTGAAACAATTTGGTGTGTGAGTCAAGTTTCACATACCTAATTGAAACTTGACGAGGATAGTCGAGCGTGGATCTAAAGGTCAGAGATTAGGTTTATAGCATCCAAAATTCCAAACATTGAACTAACCTACATGTTCAATTAAGAACTCTATCTCGTTTTATTAAGATTTATAATAACGACGGTGCCAAAAGAAATAAGAGTCCACGTTTCCAATTTTAATAATGTTTTGCCCTGAACAATCGAACATACCTTATTTGTCCTGATAGCTTTTACACAAAATTCAATTTAGTTACACAATTATGATTACAACTTTTTATTATTGTAGAAATATGCCACGCAAACATAAACGTGTTCTTACTCGTAACGGATTCGTATCAAAATGAGATTTAGCATAAAAAACTACAGTATAATCTGGGTCCGTAACCCGTAGCGCGGTCACTTGGCACATCAGTCGGAAAGCTTCAAAATACGGTTCACAAAACCAATTCTGGGGGTCGAGACCTCCGTTGAAACATGTCCGTTATTTAGAGGCTCGGGTTCGGGTGGGGCCAAAGGGCCGATCGCTCGGGAAAACACCTAATAGATTCGGCATCGATGAGCGACTGCCGGCAGGTAAGAAAGCAATATTTTATTTAAATTAAGCCGTACGGACGGGTGTTTGAATTTGTGACCGTTTTATCAATTCGATCCGGAACATTACTGTCGTCATCACGTAATTTGTAAAATATATTCTGCGCATTTTAGAGTAAAAATGTGTATATTTTAGGTATTTTAAACAAACAGAATTTTATATTAGACAATACAGAATAAACTGCGGAGTTTTGAGGTTGTTTACGGATCAGGAAAGGTATTTGATACCGCGGCCAAAAATGCGTCGAGTTTCGGCCGCTCGACTCTGAAATGCAAATTTTAACAATAAACGCTATCTACTTCCCCCAACTTTTGCGGGTACGTATATCAACGAGTAAAGTTTTCTATTTTATTTCACAGGCGGGCGATCCTCTCGAACCCGGACGTCGTCGGGCACACGCCAATAAAGGCATTATTCGAGAACGATTTCTGGGGAACGCCGCTCACAGACTCCGGCTCGCACGGCTCTTACCGACCTCTCTGCGTCGCTACCTACCGACTCAACTACGCTTTCAGTGGATTCAAGCCATGGAGCTACCATTTCCTGAACATTGTATTCCACTGCACCGCTACGGCTCTCGTAGTGACCACGGCGAAGAGGCTATTACCGGCATACTGTATGAGAGTCGGCACTGCCGTGGCCGGCCTCTCGTTCGCAGCCCATCCGATCCACACGGAGGCCGTGGCCGGCGTCGTGGGCAGAGCGGACTTGGCTGCTTGCAATTTATTCCTAATGAGCTTCCTTTTGTACAGCGAGCACATGCGACTGCGTGAAGCTCTTCACAAAAAACAACGACAATCTGTAAAAGATAGCAGCATCCGCCGACCAATAACCTCTAGTGATAGTACCTTCAGACTAAGCTGCCACGGACTAGTGCAGCAAATTATGATGAACTTCCGTAGACTACTGAAGGCCAGTACGGCTGGGCCGTTCAAGTTTCTTGACTCTTTTGAGATAAAAACCGGACCTATAAGGCCGAGTATGTGCAGTGACAGTGTAAGTGAGGAAAGTGGAGAGACGCTGCAGTGGTTGACTCTGGCGGGGACGCTCTTGTTCGCCGCCGCTGCCACTCTGTGCAAAGAGCCAGCTATAATGGTTTTGCCTCTTTGCATATTCTACGACTTTCTGAAAGGCACTCGACGTGAGAATCCATATTCTAAGGTAAGCGGCACTATTTTATCTTTTAGCATTTTCTGTATTTTTCAGGTTCAAATTGAAAATATAAAAGCATCAAACACTACCAATCGTGTTAAAATAAATTGTCGCTCTCGGCGACAAATTACATAGGTACAGTATACGTTTACGTGTAGTTAGAGATAGGTATACCAACTGGTGGACTGTTGGTAAACCCATAAGTTCAACTCAAGTGTTTTCCAATATTGTCGCCTGTAGTTTGCAATCAACGAAAAACTAATTACACAAACATAATTCTACAAAAATAAATGCTATAGCGACGAGTATTTGAGCCCCAATCGTAAAATATGAAATAGATTTTAAATGTAGGTTTTTTTATGCCGGGCACGTTCTCTATAGTCACGTAGGCAAATGTATAGGGGTGGCAATTTTTTTTATGGTATCTTGCTACTTAATTCTCTTAATAAGAGAGGAGAATGAATATGTCATTCTCGATAGAGCGATAAAATGAATATTAAGTAGGTACTTAAAACATATTAATAGAAACAAACTGAAGAGAAAATCTAAAATTCAATTTGACGTGAGAATCTGTATTGAAAGGACAATAATGTATTTATTTATTTAGAAAACAGTATAACATCATTGCAGGTTTTTTTTAACTCCAAGGCGATGGTATATGTAAGTAGGCAAATACAAAATCAGAGGTACTAATCTAAACATTTGGTTTCTATAACTATATAATTACAACAGATGAATATATAATTGAAACAGTTTAAACAGTTTTATTGCACAGGACGCACGTGTAGTTCTAGCACTGAAAGGAAGGAAATAATCTCTACCTACGAGATAACATGACTTGACTACTACTAGACTTATTTACATATAACAGGTTATTTTTGAACGGAGCAGAATTTGCGATAAATATGGCACCTGCGCTAGTTTTCAGTAAAGGCCAGAGTCATGTGACATCAGAACCAACTGCGTTTATTTTTACTGCACCACAGAGGCTGGTCTTTTGAATATCATTATATCAACTCCTAGCGAATAAAAGAAAGTCTTAACTAACCCGGCCTTTTTCTATCCGCAAAGCCAGTGACCATCATATAATTCACACAGTAATCTAATAATACAGCGACATCTTTGTAAACTAAAGTCAGTTCAGTAATCCGGCATCCATCGGACAGCTTGATTGTTTGCAACTCGTGATCGGAAACACAAGTTGGAGTTTTCACAGTATCTAGTCGTATCACTGTGATTAGTAAAACAAAAGTTGTGCTACGAAATAGTTTGGATTGATTTGTGCCGGCGGCGATGGGTTTATTTTCGTTGAAAATCTAGTTCTAAATAGAGATACATTTTTGCCGCAGTTTAAAAGTAGATTCAATTTGGATTAAAGTCTACGTTCGTAAATATTCTAGGTATTTTCACTGACCATGTTTCAAATATCTCATCAAGTCAAGATTCATTTTCTATTTTCATCTGTCAACTCCACTCTCAATAAAGAATTATTTCAAGCAACTCTGTTTCCACTCGGTGAAAATTTGAAACTGACATCTGTAATTTTCAAACCGTTATCAGAAAATGCACTTTAGTAAAATCTGCATCGGAAGT
Source organism: Eupithecia pulchellata (assembly GCA_963931895.1). Taxonomy (NCBI): domain Eukaryota; kingdom Metazoa; phylum Arthropoda; class Insecta; order Lepidoptera; family Geometridae; genus Eupithecia; species Eupithecia pulchellata. The sequence continues at coordinate 3,224,370 of OZ007530.1, forward strand.
TTGATTCACTTCAGAAAAGAATAAAAAGAAAATAACTCAGTTAAACGGGAAACCGCCTTTTGACTGCGTATCTTCTCCACGGGTTCACTGCACTTATTCGGGTAAAAGCCCAACATATCACGGATCGGCAAGAATAATAACATAGAAACGAATCCTTGTTTTGAAGGTCCAGTCAAAGTAACGGATATAATAATAATAATGCTGGACAATCCACACAGCATCATCTAGCCCCAAGCTAAGCAGAGCTTGTGTTATGGGTACTAGATGACTGATATACATGATACATCATCATCATCATCACCAGCCTATAATAGTCCACTGCTGGACATAGGCCTCCCCTAATGAGCGCCATAGATACATGATACAATAATATTAAATAGATAGATATTTTTTATTATACATAGAAAACGACCAGAACCCCTGAACAACTATCTGCAGATCGTACTAATATTTGTCCCGAGGCGGGAATCGAACCCGCAACCTACTTCGTCGCAGGCGGACCTTCGCCCACCGCGCCACAGTGGTCGTCATATACTAAGTATAGGTTCACTGGTATAAGTGCAAGGTCTCACAAATTCGTTGAAGACTTGCCATCCTACTCAGCACTGAAAATTGAGATTCGGCAAAGGAGTTTCGCATCTAGTCTACTTTGTCAGTTCCAGCAGCTTGCTTTTTAATTTTCCAGCGACTGCATTCAGACACGTGGGAAATATACAAGGGAGATAATCGTATTTCGTGTGCGCCATATATTTGCACGCCGACCTACACGTTTCGGAGTGTTAGGTAGTGTTAGTTGTGGATGGGGAGCTTTTGTTCTGCGCTATAGGGGTATATTGTGGCTGTTCACACTGGTGTGTATTTGCGATGCTGCGGGCCTCAATTCACAATAGTTTCGACAAAAATAGAGCAAAGACAAAACATATGAGCCCACAAATTATCCTTTACCTCAACAAATCGTTGTGGTACTTGTATGGTATTGTATTATCTGTGGTTGTAAAATGCGTCGTTATGCTGTCTACAATTACAGGATCCTTTAATTTAATAAGCCCGAAATTCTTTATCTTTATCTTGGTAATAACTATCATACAATTCTCGCTTGAGCTAAGTCAAGAATAGAATGTTTGCTTATTCTCATAAATTCGTTTCTTTTCAACTTACCAACAAAGGATGTTACCAACAAACCAAAACCAAACAATACAATGCATTGAAAGCTGTTGTTAATTAATACTTACCTATAAATTTCATTGTTATTCAGAAATCCAATGACAACACAATAGGAAGGTAGTTGCAAATGCAATATTCCAATTGAATTTTCCATTTATACTTTAAGAACTCGATTCACGAGCCACTAGACTAGTGTCTTTGTGTGCACATACAAATAATTCCACTAACGAGGTGCTTTACTTCCCCATCTCTTGTATATTCTCTGGGACGGTCGCTGTGGTAAGGGTTCGCTTTGTTAGTTGCGCTGAAGCGGGAGCGGGTAAACTCATTTTAATCACAGATCATTATAATGTCTTCATCATCATCATCATCATCATCAGCCTATAATAGTCCACTGCTGGACATAGGCCTCCCCTAATATGTCTTATCATAACGTAAAGTACTGTTGCTGGTTATATTTACGCCAACATCAACTAACTTTTACTATCGTACAAGTATTATTAAAACTTCTCTGCTTATACCTAAGCACGAAGTGATTTAATTATGGGTACGAAATGTCTGATCAATATCTTATTTTATTAGATTTTCTTCAAGTAAAGGATACACAAAAACACATTGAACATTCAAAATTCAAAGTTAACATTCTTATGCGAAACAGGCATTTTATTTGCCTGATAGGCTTAGATTAAAAATGCGGGCTGGAGCAAACAATAAAATCAACGATAAAAATATCGTTGATTATAGACACAAGTAGATCCAATATTGGCAGATTGTCTAAGATCAAATGTTTTATCGAAACCTATACCGCTCTCGCTAGCGCTTCCAAAGATTCCTATTGTTGTTTCACCCCATTTATCTGACGATGACAGAACACTGTTTCAGTTATAATGAGATTGTGTTTATTTATGCAGGGAAATATTTTGCATGAGCAGAACTGCTTTCTTTGCATGTAAGGATGTGTTTTAGTTTTGTAATATCGTTCGGGTACCTAGACGTCTTGAACATGAAGAAGGAAGAAAATTGTCTCTTCTTTATTCAATTGAAGGGCTTTTTAGTTTGATTAAGAGTTGGGTGTGTTGTCTATATTTTTCGTTAATGAGTTTGATTCTATCATAGTATGAGAACTCACTGTTCTCTCACTGTTTTTTCACTGTTCTCTGCACTCACTGTTGGCAGATGAGAGTCCATCCAGTACTTATGTACTTAACTTACAAGTATGACATGCAAAGCATGCTTTTTTCAGGGCTAATGTTCAATGGTTATCCCATAGCCCATTTTGTTCTTTAATTGTATGTTTTGTTTCTTTGTATTTATTTCTATAACGTGCACAGCACGGTCTCCGGAAAACCAGCGCTATGTCATGAACAGTTCTACCACAGCACATGCTGAGTGGAGTCCGATTTTGGTCAGTTTTTCTCTTAGATTAAGATTTTTTTCTAATCGTCTCTTTTATCTTTATGTTCTGCAAAATAAAGATCTTTCGTTACTAAATATAAATAATAGGATTAAATTGCCCAAGGCATTCCAAAATTAAACAAATAAGATAGACATTAAAATTAATAATATTATTATATAATAATATTATTTTTTATTATTATTATTATATAATAATAAAAAATCTGTTATTTATAAGCAGCGGCTAATGCCTCTATGTAGGTACCTAATGTTCAACGAAAACATAAATTGCAAGACTAATTTGTTGCCCTATGCTGTTAATCTATGCCCACGGCACCAATAAAAGTAAAATAAATTCAGAAGGTAAATAATATTGTTCATTCCTCGAGTTGTTTGTTTGGGTTGTGCTAATTAAATCCAATTTTCGGATGCGGGCGGCCATGACAGCGATGTGGAGCTAGAACCGCCCTGAAAATACCTTGTGGTGACATCGAGAGTTCTATATACGGTACAATGACATGCCAGTTGCAGCACTTGTTATTCCTTTTCACTCAAAAACTAGTTAGCCTGAGGATATTCTCATTTAATCTTGTTTATTCTCATGTCTCTAACATTTTGCCAGGATAATCCTTTCTGGCTTGTAATTTCAGGAGAGAATTATTTAATCTACAAATTCAAGTAGTACTTCAGCGATGTGAAGAGGTACGGTACGATGTTTCATAAAGCTCTATTCACATAGGTACGTAAGCCTATACGATATTCCGAACAGTAAGCTATTTACACGTTTTTATGTCATTTTCCTAGTATTATATCGCAAACTGAAAGGCATTGTCACAAACGAAGGTACCTATTTGGCCCACAGTAAAATTTTACTGCTATCGCCCCGCGAGTTTATGCCATCTCATGCAATAAAGTGATAAAACATTTAGCTAGCGTTACGTAGCCGTCTCAGATATATCGACGCCAACAAATAAAACTACCATTAAAGCCAAAACTTGTCCAAGGTTTTGTTTTCTTTTTCCTATGTCCCTGTAACTCTTACATGACTTCGCGTTACGTATATGGCAGTCATATATTTCAACGGTCATGCAAAAATAAGTGCTGAACTTTGTATGCAAGTCACTAGAAGGCGCATACTGGCGAAAAATGTCACGTAGCGTTTCATGATAGATTCTCATGTTCGTTTTGAAAGTTCCTAACGTTGGCAACCATTGTCTGGAAAGTTTGTTCAGAGCGCTCAAATCTTTAATTTTAAGGCCCTTAATAACGTTCAGAGGGTCGGTAATATTCATAATACTATTGCCAAGGAAAAATTAACGGTACGCTTAGCTAAATGAATATCGATTTGACGTCGTGTCCCGAGCACAATTTTCCCTGCATAAAATTAGTATTCGAACCTTTTCGCGGACCGGACCCATATTTCTCTCATCTAGAGGACTGAAGCAATTTTGTGTGGATCTCAACATTAAATTAACATTTGGGCTTTTTCTTCTCCGGCTTCCCTGCGCGGCTCGTATCCCGGCCCAGTATATTTCAGCGGTCGCGTAATTTGTGGCTCGTAAATGTTCTGAAATTGGTCATCCCTTTGGTTGAGGTGAATTTATGGCCTCCTCGGTTGGCCTGTCGAAAGGGGAATTAATAAGTCCCCTCTAATGGTGAAACGTACCCTGACCATCAATTTGAATGCCAATGCCCCAAGACTGGCGTGGGTCTGTAAAATGAGCCGAACATGATAAATATCTCACTTACGAATTCTTATCATTTTGCGCGCCCAATAAATTGGATCACCTACATTTAATCATTAAGTGGGAGAGGGCTACGTAAACCGGCTGCCTCCTTGGCTATAAGGATCGAGGTTGACTTTGCTTAATAATTCAGAGGGATACATTTTAATTTGGAATTTAATTTACATTGAAATGAGGCCAATCTGCTACTTACCTATGAATGTAAGCAACTTCGTGCGTGACTGACATGTTATCTAAGCACTTGAAATTAGTTCACTTCAATTATTCGACGTTTCATATAACCTTGAGAGCCAATTTTCTAAAAAGCTTTTCGTATCTCAATTGGATGTATAATTATGTTACCTCATAAGATTTCATGTAATGAACAGCGATGGTTTCTATTGCCGTTTATTTATTAAAATCAAGAAATTACAAGCGATTCTCCCTTGTATTTTGTATCGGATACACGTTATTACTATCTACGACATTCTCTGTGTAATAAAGGAGTACATTGTCGGTAAAGCCATGTAAAAGGTTTGTCTTTTTATGTTTGTATTCAAAAAGACTAAAGCCTTTTCCTTATTTTGTTTTAGCTTTGTAAGTTTTGTTCGTCTCTCCAATTTCGCTGATCTCTGCCGCGTTGACAACGTAGAAAATATAAAGCCTTTCTCTAGTTTTTTTTACCTATGTATAGTTTTGTGAATTTGGGTCGCGGTAAAACTTCGAGCGTTGCGGTTCTTTGAATTACCCTGATTCAGCTCATTGAGGTAATATTTCACAATATTCGAGTAAAGCAATAAACAAACCAGGTTGTAAATAACATTGGTTGAACGCCTCCTTGTCTTGTGAGAAGAATAATGGTATTTTCTATTTCGTTAGGTTTGGCTGTAGTATGTATAGATGTGTCCGTATTGGTGCCAGCTGCGGCTTTTGCCCGCACGGAGTTCTAGTGTCCCTCCCGTTTGCCAACGACTTAAAGTTTTACAACGTCTGGATGTGACTTTTAGTGCTGTGTTTATGTCTCTGTAGAGGAGAGACTAGTTTGCCCTGTGCTAACTGGTTTGTAACTCCAAAATAAACTTTGAATCATCATGAAACTTCTTTATCAGTTAGCAACACTGCATAATAATATTATCATAACAGTTCCTTCAAAAGGAAACAAGGTAATGAAAAAGTGCAGCAACACACGCTCACTTTGACCCACAGACCCGTTTCCGTACCCAAGTTCCCGTGACACAAATACCTTTGTCCGTCGCATGCATTTTGAATCGCAGTGTAAACAGGGGGAGAATGCCGGGTGCCTCTTGTCTCTTCCACTCGAGCAGTAGTGCATGTGCCGCCGGTCTTAAATCAAAAAGCCTTGTACTACCCCTCACACTGCCATATTTTCGCACCCCGACAACGTCCTGTAATGGCTATTGACTAAATTTATCGACTTTTATGTCGTATTCTCATCTTTATGCGGGCCTGAGGCTCCGGATTGGCCTCGCATAACATATGTATGTGCGAATGTTTCACTATTTCGCGTTACAATAAATAATTCGTATCATTTTCCCGGATAATATGATTACAATCCCTATTTATTGTCTTCGATTTCATTTCGTTCCTTGTGTTACCATTGTTTCGACATAACACTTTTTCCATGAGACCCTTCAGCTTTTGTGTCTATACACTCGGTTATAACAATCGATAATTTTAAAACTGAAATGACTGTAATATGAACTGGCCGGAGCATGCTCTGTGTGACTTCACAAAGTCAAAATATCCCTCTCATAACTGTTGAAAATACAAAAATGTCTTACGATACAGCAACTGCGGGGCGTGTATTAATGACTGTTTCTCTGCTCGTTTCCGTTCTTTTGTGATTGCTCACGCGCTGTGAGCTTCCGAGCTCCGAACGGCACATACGTGAGCGAACAATTCGTCCCGGAGATTACGGTGTTAGGGCCGCGAAGATTATGAAAGGATTATGATTTTAATAAGAGATTTTGGTGTAATGTCTTTGTTTTAGGTTTACAGAGGTAGCACGCGACACGCTATCATCATCATCAGCTCATGTCACCTACTGTTTGCCTCGCTATTATGCCATTTACTAGGTTCTGTGCTAATCAGGTAAGGTGTTTTACAATACAAGAACTCTTACTAAAACTGAACTCAGTGTCTAGTTAACATAGGTTTTAGGGTATTTTAACCGAAACCTAATATAATTTCTTTTACCGGAATCATTAATTCACTGTATTTTAGAAGCAATGAGTTCGAGACTTCTTCGATCAACGGTAATAAAAGTAGGATTTTGTACGCATTGGTGATGAAAATTTAATTTATTTTGACTTTTGTCAAATCTGTGTCCCCATTTCGGGGCTGAGGGCAGGTACAGACAAGACTTTTGTCAATAATTGCTTATAAATAAATAAATAATAAATAAATCCTTAATTTCTGTAGCGGGTTTAGAAGCCAACAATCTTCATTTTTGCATTTCATAATCATTCATTATCTACCGGTGCATGAAAAATATTGTACAAAGGATTTTTTATTTCACTATTTTTTAACGTTATCAGAGAAAAATTGGTGTTGGCGCAAGATTCACCAACGCCTTAAAAACTTTGAAAATGCATTCTCACCTAATTAGAGCCAAAGAAGTGGACATAGAGTTTAGAATCACGTAAATACGAATTTTAATTAATCAAGAAACATTTTAATCCAACTTTCAAGTTTGGAGACTGCTCGGCACCTTTCTTACGACATCACAGTATATTATAAATGCGAAAGTTTGGTTGGATGAAAAGATATGTTTGTTTTACTTTTTTACGCCAAACTATTAAACATAACTACGTACTGCTAGGAAGGCTTTCTGTTTTTGACTGACTATGATAAAAGGAGGAAGTTCCATGTATGATTTTTTTTTTGTGGAACTATCCGAGAGATGAGTAAACGAAATATTTTTTTTACAGGATAAATGTTGCTCCAGATCTATAATAAAATATAGGCTCCTTTTGATTCCTTGAATTTGTTCCTATGGGATAGCAATAAACTTAAAATTTAAACGATTCTGTAGAAACAAGGCTTGCGAGGGCGCGGGCAGACACGATTTATACAAAATAAATTCTGCCGAGTTCGCAAACAGTAAAGAGATGTTTTAGATTATTCACATTCTAATAAACACAAGCACTTAGTTCCTTTGAATACAAAGCTTTTATGAAGATCAATACTGTTGATGAATTTATGTTAACGTTATAAAATATATTCGTCAGATTTTTGTTTCTGACGACTAGACATTCCATGTTTATTTGTTTAGAAAGATGTAACTATTTATTTTTGTAAAATTAGTTTCTAGTACCTAAGATAAAAAACCTTCTTTAGTTAGCCTATTCCTGCACTTTTTTTTTTTTGCACAGAAAACATAAAATATTAGAATGGAACAATGTTATTAACTAGAGTGTATCCCAATTAGTTAATTATGTGTACACTGTATGATTTATACAAGGCAGTTCTGTGTTCAAGATAAATACTTATATGTTCAAAGCATTCACATTAACTTACTGCAATCTATTATCAAAATAATTAATTTATAATTAATTTTAATTTATAATACCAGTAAATTTAGAATGAATATTACATAAAATTAAGACCTTAAGACGTCTCCTTTATTCATAGTTATCACCCACTCCATACTCCACAGCTGGACATAGGCCTCCAGAGGACCGCGTGATCATAGAGATCATAATCTTACAGTTCTTCACGTTTTGTCGTCCTACACTAGGTTTCCCGTCGGCTTACTAGTCGCGGTCTCCACTCAAGAACTCGTTTAGCCCAGCAGTTGTCGGTTTACAAGATACGTCTGGCCCACTGCCCCTTCAGCTTGCTAATTCTTTGAGGATTGTCGGTCATTCTGGTCATCATTTCTGCATTGATATTATTGATATTTTATCAAGTTTTATAAATAAGAAAAAGACAATAAGGTAGCTAACCTTTCAAAATTTGAGCCAAGATATAGTTCTCAGCATATTTAAATAGCGAAGACAAACAAATAAACTAAGAATATCAAAGATAAACCATTAAAACTTTTAGTTTCGTCTTTTAACTTAGTCTACGTTACAAATGGAGAGCTCTTTGCAGTATGACTTGCGAGAGCAGTGAAGTTTTCCGCAGCGGCGGTCTGGCTTCGGCATCGTTAAACCTGTAAAGTGCAGGGATGCTTATACTGGCCTTGGGTACTGTGAACGACATATAAGTATATCTACACCAAAGCTTATTTAGTTATGCATCAGCTTAATCACACGAGCCCGAAAAGAAAAGTTATGTTGCGTGAATCATCTGCTACGCACAATCATTTCGTGGAATAAATCCTGTATTATTTTCTAAAAACTATTATTCCACCTAAGAATTGAGTCAAGCGAATTGTGAGCCTCATTCCTTCTGGAAAGGGGGAAATAGTGTAATTATATATTTTTGTTGTTTACTGTTACTATCTAGTATACGACTGAACAGAACAGCTGCATGCCAGGGCTTACTCGTGAAAACGAAATTGCAGAATCTTGTGCGTTTTCGTGCAAACCTTTATCTCTCGCAAGCGACATATGAGTTTATTTTGCACGTAAATGAATCAGGAACTTCGATTTTCCTTTCCATGTAGGCCCCAGGTCTTTTGTTGAATCATTCAAAAACTCTGCTGATGCAAGGCTTGAGAATGAATTCTACATGTGACTGGCACAAATGTATTTCGTGCCAACGAAATATAAAAATGCAGCGAGTTTTTTCTCTGCTTCGTGCATTATGTAATTGCGAAGAAGTTTTATTGTTTCACACAATTCCAATAATGGACGAACGTTTACACGGAATATTTCCAGTTTACGATGTTTCGATCGTGTAATTCAAATAGCTGTAAAATCCACTAGCAGCTGTATTTCAAAAAGATAACAACGAACCGAATGAAGGGTTTATAAATTCAGAGTTGTCAGTAGGTACTTTAGAAACCGCAAATTGCTCAAACAAATGGATGTCTAGAAAACAACTTTGGAATTCGAGAACTACCATCACGGTGAGGCTCCGCAACTTTGAGAGAGCAACCCAATTTCTTGGCGTCATGATCATTATTAGAAACTTTTGCAGCAACTCCGAAACACCCTGCACTGGTTACGTAAAGTACGGAAATTTATTACAGAATGTTTTTACAGGCTTTCCAAGTTTCTTAATCTAAAATCGATAGGAACGATGCCAAGGAAAGTTGTGAATGGTTTCTACCTTGGGCTTGGAATTGTAGAAAGTCGGACCTTTCGTCCAACACCTGTGTAGATACGGCGAGGCCCGATAAAGCCGCCATTCTAGTATTGCCGCCAAAATGAGACAAGTTGAATCCTTTATTCGAAAACTTCTCGTGTCCCCGTTATAAGAAAAATTTTCTGTTCCCTAGTGACAACATTTAGTGCATTCTATATGGATGTTCTGTCTCATTTTTTGGAAAGATAGCGTTTATTAGTAATAAGATTACATTTTTTATGGAAAGTGTAGTCTTAAATCCTAAGTTTATTTCGACACTAGAGTTCTTTAGGATCATATTATTATATTATGGTCTAAAAACACACTTAATGCCTATTAGAGTCACAACAGACTGTCACCATCTTGTGTTCTGTATGCCGCGTCATACAAAAAAAAGTCATACAAACATAAGTAGTTGTACACGCGCGAACCACCAATGATTCGCATCAAGTATGCCACCAGTGAGTGTCATTGCTGCGCCTGAGCTTAGCTATAAGATGCTCCTGTTTTATGGCAAGTTAAAGTTATAATATATATATGTATCATAATTATGTATTTTAGATAATTTTAATAAACCTCTGCGACGCAGGAGGTTCCTGGTTTTATTCCCGTTTCTGGATAAATGTTTGTATGATGCAGGATACTCTGGTATTTTTTTATGTATAGTAAAATATATGTTTGCATGTAATATATTGCAATAAGTATATCAGTCAACTAGTACACATAATACAGGCTCTGCTTAGAATGAGGCTAGATGATGCTGTGTGGAATTTCAGCATTTTTTTTATGGCCGGAGCAAGATACTTTTTTTGATTTCTGTCATGTTCTCTACAAAACACGATAGAATTAAATAATAGCGTGAATTCCGTGCGAATAACAGTTTTTACTACAATGTTTTTTTTCGACAGTAGGTTCATAATAATAATAACACAGTGCATGTTACCAAGGTTTACGCATGTGAGTGTCTACATGCATCATAACTTTTAAATGCTTGAACAGGTTTGGATGTATCGGGGTGAAGATTTTATGTAACCAAGGTCACGCATAATTTTTAAAGGCCTGAACAGATTTCCATGTAGAGGGGTGAAGACCATCGTTAAAATCCTGACATAATCCTGAGCTACGCTGTCTATATATTTTTTGAAAAAAAAAAAATAAGACAAGCATGTGTTAAGACATTTTGTAAGAACTGACTTGCATATTTACAATAATAAAAAATATTTTATTCATAAATATATAAGGCAACTTGACCATTAAAAAATAGAAAATATAAACCCTTTTTCACTGTTTTGAAAAACTATAAAGGATTTCATATTCCTTGACATAGACAAAAGCGTTGCGGGACAAATACAAATTCTACAGGAACAAAATTTATGGGACTATTTTAGGATCGTTATCCATACAATAGTGAAAGAATTTTCAAAGTCAGTCCATTATTGACAGAGATATCAAGGAATATATTATTATAGAGGTATAAAAAGTAAAAAAAAACATACACGTAAAAACCAAACATAAGTTGCTCCTTATTTTAAAGTTGGTTAGAACAAGGTGGCGTAAACTGACGTGACTTCTTTGATAAGCCATCTGGGATGCTGGACATTGTCTAGAAGCACCATCTAGGCCCGATGTTAACAGAGTTTATGATACGAGTATAAGTCGCGTAGATGAAGAACGGGACCCACCTTTCTTGGTAACCAGCTTAGATTATGTTAATTATCCCAAAATAATTAGATTTCGGGATTTTGGTATAAATATTTAATTTGCTCGAGATGACCCCGAGTGCGAGGGGTTACGCACTATAATAATAAAAAATCTTAGGTTATCTAAGATCATACATGATGTTGCTTTCTACTGTGTGCAGCATGAGGCAGTCATTTTCAATCCAACCTTATGACTCATATCCTGGTTGTTGATAGTATTATCACAGAAAACATTCAGACCGTTATACTAATATTTATTGCATGTTAAACAGAATGTTCCTGTGAAATATCTCTAAAGAATATCTATGAAGATAAAAGGTTCAGTACGTCGGGTGGATAGAGCCAACAAATCGAATCACTGCATAAAACACATCTGCGTCGCCCGATCTATTTCTGCAAAACCTATTCGGTAAAACATGTTCACCTTATGCATTCCGTGCTGGAGTTTTAGAGGATTGGTCGTAGTTTTACTTAACTATGTATAAGCTAGCGGTCAGCCCCTGCTTCGCATGGGCTTTAAAAATAATTTTGAAAAATTATTGATTTTTACACACGTTATTATGGAAGTTTTCATGCGGAACCCCAAGTCTTTGAAAACATTTAAAAAAAAATTCATCCGGGAAAACGCTTAATTCTAACGATAAAAGAATTTTTGAAATTAGTCTTATAGGTTTGGATATTTAATTCAAACCAACAAACAAACAATAAAATCTTTCCTCTTTATAATATATGTATAGATATAGAGAATACAGTGACGACCCCTTTGGCGCGGTCGGTGAAATTCCGCCTGCGTCGCAGGAGACGCAGTTTTGATTCCAGCGTCGTGTAAATGTTGTTACAATCTGCAAATATATGAACCGGTGTTTTGATCGCTTTCTTTGTATAATATAAAATATCTATATTTGTTATATATTTTATTTAATATATCAGTCATCAAGTACCTATAACACAAGCCCTGCTTAGCTTGGGGTTAGATGATACTGTGTGGGTATTAAGTGTATCAGTCATCTAGTACAACAAACGCTGTGTGGATGTCCAACATTATTTATTCATTTAGTTTTCCACAATAACTTTTCATAAAGAAAAAGCTAAACTTTTCATTTAGTACGCGTAAAAAACAACTAGTTGAGTTCCCAAGTAATTCGTTTCATAACACAAAGTAGAGTTTCATAAGCAACGTTAAATATTTCTCAAGAGCAACGCCGCATGAAGAGCTAAAAGGGTCCTTTAAACCCGAAATTTCTGAGTAACAAAATATAATCTAAACATTGAAATGGAGGTCTTTATTCGTTAGGTGTTTCACCATCCCTTTGTAAGCCGTTGGTGCAGAGTGGGACAAAATGGACACTCTTCCGGCTGTTTCGTTTTAATTGCCGTTGTTTATTGATGGCTCCAATTCGTTTTTGTGTCATACGAAAAATTCTCTTTGACGCTATTTCAGTTACATATACCTACCCATTATATACCGCAGATAGAGTAGAAATATGGAGCCGTGTTATATGAGCGAGCGAGACTTGCAGAGCGAGACAAACGTACTAAAGTTTACATTTCGTAACGGTTGTGTTCATACCTACCTAATGTAATGCCTTGTACGAAGGTAGGTAGTGAGTGAACGTCGAAAATTGAATTTTCAAACTTCTAAATGCGCAAACTCCTGAGTATTTTGAAGCAGAAGTATTTCGATACCATTAAATTATCACATAGAAGCAGTTGGGTAAGCGTTCATATGCGAAAGGCAAATTAGTAGCATTTGGCCAATAAAACTGAAACTGTTTATTTGCAGTCGGTGCCGCTGCTTGGTTTGGCACGCTGCTAGACGAGCTGGATTCATAACGTAATTCAGATTTTGATATTTCATTCAAACAAGCTTTGTTCTAACAAACCACAATCTTTGATTTAGTTTTCTGTAGGTACGATGTGGTTACGTTGCCAATGGCTGAAACTTGGTTAAAAAGACATAAACAAAGGGAATCGTAGCAGGTTTGGACTTAGTAAGAGGCCAGAACACAGAAGCAGCTGAAATCAGGCTGTGGACGATGTTGATGGATGATTACGTGTGCAACTATGTGACAAATAGCAGCTGGCATCCAGTAACGGCTTAAGGAAACCCGGGAGGTAGTTCGCCCCAGCTACCAAGCTTTGTGGACTAACAACCTTGTGGGGCGAAACCAAGGCTCGCTTCGCTCGCCGTATTCTTAGCTCTAAATTTAGTCCGGAGTCCTTTTAATTGTTGGTGCTTGCATCTTTAATTTGTTTTTAACCGATTTCGAAAAAAGGAGGAGTTTCTATGTTCTGTATGAGTGTTTTCGTTCGTCGATTTTCCGATTATGAAACTCCCGCAAAATATGGAGAGGAGTTTCCCGGGTACCAAACTACGCTATGCCACTGCTGGCACCTCAGCCTTATTATCCTACTACGGGTTAAAATAAAGTAAAACTACCATTCAAAGGTCATGTCAGGCTATTCACAATTGAAAAACAATTATCTGAAACGTATTTCCAATTTTGAAACAACAATGAATACGCGTCCCTACATCAATTAAGGCGTACACACATAAATTCTGAAACAAGGCTTGTAATTGAAAAGCGTCCGCTTTAGCCCTAATTTAAAACAATAAAGTACATTGATGTAGATCATTAATGTCAGCGTTATTCACTTAAACAAAGTCCGTGAAAAGAATGGTCAGGCTTTATCCGGAAGCGTGCCTAAAACGTAGGTACCGATAGTTTAATCAGAAAATATTTCCTCTAGGGATAAGATTTCTTACAATACTTCTTGTTATATTAAGACATCAAAAGCATTGCTCCAGGCTCCGGGACAGTGCTAAAGATATATAATTAGGACTGAATGAAATGGAATTAGGACTTTTTAATTTGGTTGAATAATATATCATTAAGACTGTCCTAGGACAGCATTGCATACGTGCGAAGCCGGCGGTTCGCTAAATAACTGTATATAACACTAGCTGTATTTAACTATTACTTTATATAATACAGTGAACAGATTTATTTTATTTTAAGCTATAACTTAAGCTTATATAAAATCATATATTTCACAGCAGGTACAACATTAACATACACAATCGATATATCAAGACACATTTTAAAACAATGCGAAACATTTAAAGACACAAAAGTCTAAAGTCGTAAAATGGCTATGTCCCATCCATGATCTCAACATCACTGCATAAAAAAGTTAACGCATTTCCATAAAACATCATCAATATCATTTACACTTTGTAAATTGTAAATAGGAAAGAATGGCTGAAATACAATTACTTGATCTGAACTCGACACAAGCGTCCCATTTCTTTCTCGCCTACTACAGTAATGGGTTTGCTACTCGTTCCCAGTAGTGGGGGAGTGGGGGGGGTCTGGGAGGCACCCCCTCTCCCTCAGACTCCGACGTCGGTGCCACCAACAATGACCTCGTATTTCAGACGGAATTGCTCGAACACGGAACAGTGAAAACTTGGAATAGCATTTATGTTTAAATACAGAAATAGGTACGATTTTGTTTTGGTAATATTAGTTGTGGAATGGAACTAATATTCGTATTAGTTAAGCGAAACATCTGAAAGGTTTCCCAAATGAGTCAATATCAAGAAGCTGTAGTGGCGTAGTACTTTTTGCTACTAAAAAAATACATTGGTAAACATTGAATTCCATCCCCGCAGAGGGACAAGATGTCCGTTTAATCTGCAAATAGTTAATACAAGAGTTTTAGTGAATCCACCTCCTTGCAACGTTTCCCCAATACTGGGGGTAGTGCTCATCA
The DNA here is from genome assembly GCA_963931895.1 of Eupithecia pulchellata. Lineage (NCBI taxonomy): Eukaryota > Metazoa > Arthropoda > Insecta > Lepidoptera > Geometridae > Eupithecia > Eupithecia pulchellata. The sequence continues at coordinate 3,239,386 of OZ007530.1, forward strand.
TGAAGCTAATTCTATCATCTTACGGAGGAAAGAAGTCCTAGTGGCTTCGGCTTTAAGCGTTTTTTACCGCTTCTGAAACGTTGATGTCTAGTGTGGCGTGGATCTGGTCAGACCAGGGCCTTTATTCACAATTCCATCTGAAGCAATTGAGCTTCCTATTCGTAAATATGAAGTACATAAAAAATCTTATCAATTAAGCTTTTTACTCGGTAGATGTTTACATTAATGAAGTTAATGCTTGGCCAGATGTCGCACCATTCCATAAACCGACAATAGCATGTAAGAAATTGAATGTATACTTAGCTTTAGGTAACTTTATAAATAATCATTGACGTGTATCTAAATCACATTAAACTTAGATTGAGATAGGCAAAACAATCATGTATTAACACATGAGTTATTTATGAATGTAGGTACTAGTGGTGTCTGTTCACTTCTTCTACAGTTGACAAAAATTTTAGTGAAGAGAAAATCAATAACACCTTATTTCATAATAATTAATGGTATGAAATTTGGCTTGTCTATTTATGCTTATTTTGTAATCGTAAAGAAATAAAGTAATCGAAATCTGATATATTTTGTCAATCCAAACCGGTTACAAAGATACAACAAGACAGCGGCGTGGAATCGGACAAAACCGTATTTCGAACACATAATGGTTTGGGCAATAGATCTTCTATGTCATAGATGAGGCACCAGCAGTATGGCTTCTTCTTCTCCATCTCGTTACCTCTACCTTTCCCATGTCGATCAGTTTTTACACTTTGTCATGGGGTTGTGGGTGTGTGACCAAAAAACTAAAGGATATTACAGTGGCACAACGTTTAAATAAAAATATGAATTATTCGAGATTCAACTCTACAAAGTCTAGTATAGCAATAAATCAACTAAACTAAAGCTCCAGACTGATAAAGTAGCATGTTCATCGCACGGTAAATCGAGATGCTAATCAACAAAGTAGGAAACACAAATAAGAATATTAGCGGAGCCATACAGCGTAAGTTTAGGAGTTTGTTAGAGTTCTGTTTCTGTAGTATATTTTATTGATTTCTTCTAAGATCTGTAAAATCTGTATATCACTCCATGAACACATAATTTTAAATGTATGTAAGTGTAATGTCAAATTCTAAGCACTGTTAATTTCGTGGTCATCTGCAGCATTTAAAAATTGATGTTTGTTATTAAGTAGTACTTAGATAATACAGTTGAGGATGACGTCATCTCTCATATTGTCCTGCACAGTTTGAAACGAGAGAGATGACGTCATTCATTCACATTTTTAAGTATACAGTTTATACTTTGTTATTCCGAAACTTACAACTTTAGGCTTACAAAATAACCACTTAGATCTTGACCGGACCAACAAAACAAAATATCCATATACTTTAGCCGCTTTAAAGCGGTTTATTTAATGTTCCCGGCAAAGAGAACAGACGAACAGATGCTAATCAGCAAAGTAGAGCTCCACAAATATTACTCGCTTCAAATAAGAGAATTATTACAAAGAGAATACGGTATGAAAAGCTACGCCCTCACTTTGTGACTCATATGGTTGTTTATTTAGTAGACTAGTGAACTGGTAAAAGAATTTCAGCTCGTAGTGCAGAGAATAATAACCTTCTAACGAACTTGGTGTTTTGGTGTTGGGCCGTAAAGTTAAAGTTAAATCGAAATTTGATTACTCATCGTGCTGCATTACTTGTGATGATACGTTTTTAATAATCAGCTAGGGTTTTAGGCTAAAACAGAATTAGATGTACGAGTAAAATAAATATATTAGACTAAAATTATTAGATAAATCTATAATTATTAGACTGCAAGACAACGGTTTATAAAAGAAAATGTCAATGCAAATATGGTCCTTTATGTTAAGAAGATTTAGCTACCTACATATAATATAAACTTTATTTATAGCCGCCGGTTAGGTATTAATTTGAAGCAACCATAGGCGCTAAGCACCCTAAGGGATGCTAAACTCCTTGGTTTCTTCAAAGGTGTATATTTTCCTTAAAACAGTTGTAGTTTGTAGTTAAACTTTTTTAAATAGTATATTGGATAATTTCGAAAAAATATCGCGCTTTGGACTCAGAATTAAACTACGAACAGCTATGTTTTTTTTAAATTTAATCCTAACACGCTAATCCTGCGTTTCAATAACAATTCTGTAACAGAAAAGTAACAATTCTTTAAAGAGGAAAACTTGTATAACTTCATATTTTTGGTAGATACAGGCTGTTTTTTATGTAGAAGACGCGTGACTTCTATACTTTTAAGATTTATGTTATTATAGTGCGTAAGCCACCGCACTCGGGGTAATCTCTAAAAAATTAAATAATAACCCAAAGCGAAAATTTTGGGATAGTATGTATTTAATTTTCTATACTTTTGTATAACTTCATTATTTTTGGTAGGTACAGGTTGTTTTCATATAAAAGACGCGTGACTTCTTTAATCTTGTATACCTTCATATTTTTGAACTCGCCTGATGGGATGCGATGGAGCCTATTGAGGCCACGAGGCCATACATCGATGCTTATTGACTCTTCTCTTGAAGGCAGTATTGAAATAGTGAGCATTTCCAAGTTTTCAGTGATCTTAATATTTAGAGCCTGTCGGTGCCTAAAAATTTGGACAGACCTCGATATAAATTAAGTATCCAGGATACTTCTAGCCCAAAGTTAACAGTGATTATAATAAAGGATATCACGATACATGTGAATACCATGTGTGAATTTTGCAGTATTTTTTTTTACTAACTACCGATTCTCTCTCAGCGTGATCTAGCTACTGGCCTAGCTGTCAGTTATAGGTACTTAATTACTAGATAAATAAGTTAATTTTTAAATTAATTACATATTTTCGTCTCTGGAGTTCGTGTAATATTCAGATCGGAAAAATTTAATTCTTGCAAACACTAGTCCCTCAGTGACAATTAAGCCTGCAACCATGGCGACTCTGACAAATGAAGTATGCTTTTAATATATTTGTACCTAAATGAGAGAGTTCACCCTTTGAAAGGTTTACGTTTTCAGTTATCGCCTGTCCCTGGCCGCAGAATGTCCAGGCTTCAGAGGTGCCGAAAAACTTGCGGTCTACCGTTCGGTAAAAAAGTCCAGCTAAGCCTTCTCTCACACATACAAAATATATGTTCTATAACGGAACGAACTGAACGGGTTGTATAATGATTATGATCGTACTCCACTGTCTATCTCCCCTAATGAGCAGCACAGTAGTAGTCTGTCTACAGCTTTACACATCCAGCATATGCCAGACACCTTTATCATTTATTTATTGCGTCATAATATTATGACATACAATTTGTCATATGACATTGATTATATTAGAGAATATACACATTATGTACCCATTTATGTTGTATATTACAGAATATACACAATATTTACCCATTTAAGTTGTTGTTATGAAAGACCGCCAGATTCTTATTTCTTATTCTTATTTAATATATTATTATATTATATTATTATATATTATTATATTTTTTTGGCAAAGAAGCTTAGATTTCAGATTACAATAATTTTATTTCATCATTTCATCACTTTATCAAGTCACAGATAAACCATTTTAAAATTAAAAACAAGGTGTTGATTTTAAATTTTTGTCCACTAGTGGGAAAAGTGCTATTCAAACTCATGCTACTTACTACTTCTACTCACCTATTATTTCATATCTTAAGCAATAACTAAATTATTTACAGTAAGCAAAAATATTTCTGTAATGATTCATGTATTACATGGCCCGTTTTATATTTCCTTATTTATTTTACTGAAACAGTTATTAAAACCAGTTACTTTAACAGAAAAAATACGTGATCACATTTAATAAAGAAAGTCACAAAATTTAATAAAGAGAACGAAAAATTAAATTATATAAGCATATGCATAGTAAGGTTTGTTTTGTTTTCTAAATCTTAATTTCCGTATCATCTAAAAAGTATATTCTACTAATTGATCTTAGTGAAAAAAACCAACCTATTCGAACCTCCCTGCAAAACAAAATCGTGTTACACAATAAAATAATGATAGACTCAGTTACTGCACAAATCCAATCAAAATATTAAAATAGAATGGCTAATATTTAGTTACCATTCCGCGCCATTCCCCTGTGCGATTGTATTGTTCTGACAAAATGAGCAAAATACATCCAGAATTACTTTTACATTGTGATTATTCTATTGATTTATTCCTTTCGGCCACTTAGGAAACCAAAGGTTCGAAACCAGTTTAGACAACAGAATTAGTTTTCTTTTTTGGAAACCTGGTTTCGAAAGATGAAAAATAATTCTGTTGTCTAAACTGGTTTCCAGTTCAAATTATAGATATTATTGTGATTTTAATAATAACCCAAGATATTTAGAAGTGTAAGATTTAAGAATTTAGAAAAATACCTTTACCTAGCTATTTTATTTCAACAAAGGCACAAAAATGACAAAACGATCGATTTCAACTAGTAGGTATTTACACTCAAGGGTGACCGTTTCGAGTTGCGGCGAGCTTCAAATTATTTTGTGATTTTTAGATTTGTTATCGCTCTACAATGAATAAAACTAACGAAAAATTTATTTGCCACAATTTTCTTTTGAAGAAAATAACTTCAATTAAATTTTTATTCCATTTTGGGACAGTTGCGAAAATGTGATTTTTATCGGAATAATACGATAAGATAATAATTTATTCTCGAAACTTATGACTAAGACAATATTATAAAACTAAAAGATAACCAAATTAGCGGATTAATCGTTTAAAGTGATTTCGTCCAGGCAGACCTATAATGGGCAACGTATAAATGGCAGCCTTTTCGCTAGTGGTCTCCTCCAGGCATGAACTTATATCGGTTATTAGGAACAAGCTAGATGATGCGGTGTGCATGGATTGTCCAGCATTATTTATCTACTTTATGTTTCCCGTAGTTTGTTAATACGTACGCAACAAAGCTGTTTTTCTCTGCAGTATGGTTAGCTAGCGACGGTACCTAGTAGATTGCTACTACAGCTGTGTGATCATCATTTGCATAAGCTCCGGACCCATGGCTTTTTAATTACTTTCTCCATAGAATGTCACTGGAAATGACAACTCGTCACGATTACAATGACCTGGAAATATTGGTATTGACACCATTGTTTGACTTAAAAAATAGGCTGTTATTTTTCGTTCTTTTATATTCCAACAAGGTATCATGGAGGATTAATATTTAGCTGTCGGTCATCATTTTGGCTTGAAACTACATTTAGTTTGAAAAGTAATGACAAATGTCCAAAGGAACGACCAAAGAGAAAATACCTTAAGAGTTTCCAGCCAAACCATATTGACAGAGTTACAAAAGTACCTACTTATTTAATACACTAACCTAGGTACTACATTATTATTATATACAATACATAAAATACTATACAACCTGAAGAGATATATTAATAAGAGATTATAATATCATATGCATCCACAGGTACCTATCGGAATGCTGGCATTTATTTCGGTCAACGAATTAGCATTGCCATCTAACGTTAAAATGCTGCTAGCATTCTGGGCACTCTGCCTTCTGTTGACGGTTTAGTATGTTTATTGGAAACCGTTATATAAATAACAATACTAAAATACTAATAAATAATGAACAATTCACACAGCATTATCAAGCCACAGCTAAGCAGAGTTTGTGTTATGGATACTAAATAACTGATATACGTAATGTTATATGTGTAAATACTAGTTAAATACTACTATACTAGTGTAAATACACCTTAAATAGGTATATATAAATAAAAACAGAGTCAAGAAGATAGATAAATACTCTACGATTAATATATAATTTTAATTGCCATACAGCGTGGCAATGCAGCCAGCATCTTGGGTCACTTCCAACTGGTATTGATATGGAAAAGTTGAGCTACCTGTAGTTTGTTCGCATCAGTCTGCAGTTAGCTCAATTGATACAATTGTAAATACTAGTTTTTATTTAGTTAGATAATTGAAATTTTATTTATATATTTGTTTTTTTGATTTGTAATCAAAAACTTTATAAGCATATAGAAACCATACATCACGATCCATAGCTGCAAGTCTGAATCCTTATGACTTGCTACCACGTGCATGCGAGGTAGCTTCCACAGAACCATAAAACAAATAGAAGCATCAGCACGTCGCTAGTCGACAGCGCAATATTTGCTTTTCATATCTACCTTCTTGTATCCACATAGTTCGTAACTTGCTGCTGTACATCTCAAGATTGTGTCACGTTCGATGCACGTTTGGTTGCGACGTGTTAGCTAGTGCAATGGTAGCGCGTGCCAAAACTTTGTCGTGACTTCTAATTCTTTATAGATCTATGATGTGTTTATGGAAGTTACCTCGGTACGGTATGCGCATATGCGTTATTGCATTGAATCAGGGTCTGTTAAGATCTACACGGTACTGGCTACCCAAAACAGAAGCGATCCCAGCGGGCGTGTGCTAATTCTACTGTCACTCAAATAGTACTTACTCTTACTTACTCGGCGGTATATTGCAGACCGAGAGAAACCAGCAGAAGTGAAAAGAACGCTACCACTCTAAGTACATAGAGCGGTATCCGTAATGTGTATCAGTTAATTTATATTTTGCTTTTTGACATTTGTATTATACCTATTATTTCTATTTTGATTATTGATATTTATTATTGTATTTAGTTATTGAATTCTTTTGCTTATTGTCTTTTGATTGATTAATTGTTTTGCCCGTGAATCTAAAGAATGAGGACCTCTCTTGTATCAAGGTCATATCCTGTAAGAATAGACGTAAGTGTTTTTAATAAAGACAAATACAAAATTTTCACTTGCGCGTGAACAGGATTTCATACTTACTTACTGGACAGATTAGGAGTGATTTTCTTATATTTTCCGCAAATTAAAACGGGTTTAAATTAGGCATGGTACACATACCTAACTACGGCCAAATTTGTTTTCCGATGAGGGCTTATTTTTTTCCAACTGCAGCCGGGGCGCAGCTGTAGTCACTGATAGAATTTATTTTCATCTCTTCTGATTATATTCGAGTCGTGTGGTGCCGGCATAGAATTTCACCACCCCAACTCTTCCCGTGGGTGTCGTAAGAGGCGACTAAGGTAAAAACACACCTGGGTGCGGGCAGCAGTGCCCTCTGCAGAACAACTCCACCGAACTGCGATCCCCAACCCGCATGCCCGGCGTGGGTATTATGGGCAATAACCCCCAAATGGTAACGCCGTCTATGGCGCTTATTAGGGGAGGCCTATGTCCAGCAGTGGACTGTTATAGGCTGGTGATGTGTGATTATATTCATGCTGGTATTCGTCTTCGGATTCATTAACAAAAGTCTGCTGATTTATTATAGAAAACAGTCATTTCCAGTATTTCAGTTGCATTGCCCTAGCTCGTTTACATTTATTACGTGCCAACGTTAACGAGATCTCTGCCGGATATTATAATTAGGCTTACAAACGAGTTCAGTTCCTCCTACACTTTTAATAAGTCGCTGTAATAACTCTCAGGTAGATATTTTCTTTAGGGAAAGGATATTCAGCAGAGAATTAAAAATACGTTTAATACCACAACCAAGTCCTTGGGATCCAGTGACACTCATCACTATTTAGTATGAAACAAAGTCGCTTCCCGCTGTCCTTATGTATGCTTAGATCTTTAAAACTACGCAACGGATTTTGATTCGGTTTTTTTATAGATGTTTCAAGAGGAAGGTTTTTGTGTCAGTATCGGACCCGTGCGAAGCCGGAGCGGGTCGCTAGTAATGTTTATAGACCTCATAAAGCAACTTATAGTAAGTCCGCAGGTGATGTTTGTTTTTTTTGGTCAACGAATTGGTCGAAGAATTATTTTGGTCAACGTATTAGCATCTAACTCATTAGCACTAATTCTGGGCAATCTGCTCTTGGTGTCGTCGGTTTAGATTTTTAGGAAAAAATATATAAGTGTTAATACTACGAGTAGTTGTAATTAAATAAATAAAATAAAACAATAAATATAAATAAATAATGCTGGACAATCCACACAGCATCATCTAGCCCCAAGCTAAGCATGCTTAGCTTGGGGCTAGATGAAGCTCTGCAGAGCTTGTCTTATGGGTACTAGATGACTGATATACATAATACAATATTATTAAATAGATATATTTTTTTTATTAAACATAGAAAACAACCAGAACCCCTGAACAAATATCTGCAGATCGTACAAATATTTGTCCCGAGACGGGAAACGAACCCTCCTGCATCTCAGGAGGTTGTGGGTTATATTGCATTAAGCAATAAGGCCGCCAACTGTAGGTACGTTTTCGTTTAAAATTACATATTTCGAGTAACAATGTTTAGATTCCAATACCTATCATTAAAACGGTTAGCAGAGTAAAGAGGTTTTGGTCAGCAGAAAAAATGTTTAATCAAAGAAAAATAAATTGAAAAGCTTCTAGTGGTCGACTTAAATGATTAAATTGGTTATTAGGTATTTTGGTAGGTATTCTATCGTAGAGTTACCTGAATCAATGTTTAAAGGTATCTAATAACATAACATACGCGCGTTGGTCCTCTAAATCAAATAATAAAAAAAAACTCTTTAGAGTTCTCAAAGGAAAAGTTGGTATATTCCAGCTATCTCGGATGTAGAGTGAATAAACCGCCCAAAAATAACCTAAAACCTAAAATTCACTTGCTGACAACAAACCAACAACAAATATTCAAATCGCTCCTGCAAGGTGTTAGCGAGACTAAGTAACAGTAAATATGCACAATCAATAAGAAATTTAAATAAATAAGCCAACCGCCAAAATATAACCTAAAATTCACTCTATTGCAGTGTCTTTTCCGCTGTTAACATTATCGATTTGAGATTATTCCCTTAATAAATATTACCTATATACCTATCTGAATAAAGAAGCATGTGAATTCTAGACTTTAGTGGCATAGTTTGTTTTAAAAAAACTATCATACATGCGAGGTAGTGTAGGTTCTGTTTATTGATTTATTCAAACTTGACTTACAGTTATTTAGCCCAAACTGCCACAGTTTAAGGATCAATTTACTAACAGGTTGTTTTCAAATTTCCCGTTACTCGTGATAATTTTATGAGCGCTACACACGAAAGTTCAAGTGTTACTGCCCCTATTTACCTAAAGTCCATATAAATAATTGTTCTTTGTATAATATTTAGCGGTAAAAATTAAGTAGAGTAAAACATTTATTAACAAAGAAAACGACAGTAAAATAACCAAATTAGAACTAGTATTAACTAAGTAATTGAGCTAACTGCAGACTTTTGCAAACAGGTAGCTCAACTGATCCGTATCAATACTATGCGGAAGCTGACTTCATTGTCTCCCTGTTTGGTAATGCTAATGCGCTGTGCCAGATACTGATAAGCACTTGGGTCAAAAGTTAGTTAAAATTGGAAATTAATGATGTTTCTGACCGCTTCAGTTCAGTTCAGCAGTCCGTTCAGGCTTCGTGGGACATTATTATCTCAAGTACTCTATATAATTTGTCCTGAGCAGGTACTTCTTTTTTATTACTATAAAAACTTTATATAAAAACGTTGGTACCCTTCCAAAACAAATAAGGTTCGTAACATTTATAATGAATTCTGCCTATTTCAATGGAAAAATCAAATAATTTATTAATTTATAAGGCAATTCCCCTTTATCGTTTCGCGTTGAATATTATAAACCTCAAATACTTTATTGTAACTACAAAAGTATACGACTTAAAATATCTCAATTTTCTTTTATAAAACGAAATTTTCGATTTACACTTAGTCAATTTCATAGGAAAAATGGTTTTTCAGTAAATAATACGATGAAAACGTTTGTTAGTTTAAATCAAAATATAAATTTAGAATTTCGGTATTGTATCAATTTTCTTTTAGAAGTTAACTTTGTTATTTTATTATGTTCTGTTATTTTGTTTTTATTTTATGCTGGTTCGCAGAATTTTGCCGTAAATAATATTCACATGAATCCTACAAACAAATATGAAATTTCAACAATCAGGATATCTGTAACTGAAATTGGATCCATGCAGTTTGTTATTAAATAATTTTCATTCGGATAGGTGCTTGCAACTCTATTATATATACAACAACACTATAGTGGATACCCCGTGGCGCTTTACCGTTATGAAGAACACGATAAAATTTGCCGTAAACCCCTTACCGAACAAATTCTGTTCTACTTTGGAGCTACTCATATTGAATGGGCGCAGAAAAGAATGACAGATTGAAAAATAAACTAGCTTCAATTCTTGGATTCGCTGAGACGCGGGCTGCCAGCGCTTCGTTGCATTTGACTTGGTGTTTGGCAATGTTTGTTAATTCAGCTGGAGTTTTATTTCATCGTTGATATACGAGTACAGGGCGTCCCACAGACTCATAATGTTAGAATGTCCTTACGGCAATGTCAGCCTTTAATTTTTCTTTACAAAATTTCATATCAAATGTTAAAATTCTTGTCTTCCTTTTATTTCTGACACTATGTTATTTTGCAAAAAAATATTCTTATGAGCCTTTCGATCGGTATGATAAAGCTACGAGGTAATTATTTTTCTCGTGTAGCGGATTCGATTTCCGGTTCAGGCATGTAACTATTTAAAAATCTATGAATGCAGTTTAAATTAATTTTTAAATTAAGATAATGTCTTCTTTCAGTGAAATGTTCTATCTACAATATTTAAGGTACTTTCCCTCCATCTGGCATTGCTGTGGGACGACCTGTATATACTTATGGGGTTCCAGCTTCAATTCAGGATTGGGTCATAAATTCTAAACCAATTTAAAGACCTGTCGGGATTGTTCTACTCTTAGGGTAGGTGCCATAATAGTTATTATGTGACGTAGATATCTTGCACAGACTACAAACAAATAGGTGGATCTACCTGTACAAAAATGCTTTTAGTGTAAATAGTGTAAATACAAGTCTATAAGCATAAACGCAAGAATTTTCCTTTTGCCTGCCCCTGACTATTTTTTCCTCGGTAGGATTACATTTTGTTTGCTTCCCAAGTTGGTATAAAGCGAGCTGTGTGTTGACATTACTGTCACGGTAAATATCCGATTTATCATTATTTACCTTACGGAGAATATCTACCTAACAAATTACATATCGCGTTGTATATCTGCTTACATAATAACGACTCATTATCCACTGCATACTTCTACGCTGCTGAACATGGATCCGCAAAAGGTTTATTAAGTTGTGTAGTGTAGGTGCATACCTAATGTACGACGTCACTCTATAACCTAGTTAGAGATAAGGAAAAATAGATAAAATGAATGCAATGTAAACATATCGGATTACTTACGAAGAATCTTTAAGATAAGAAAATAGATAACATTATTTGTAAAACAATGAGCATATCGAATTACGAAGATAAGGAATTAATAAATCAAAATTAGAGGTAAATTTATAGTATATAAAGCCTTGCTTTTTCTCAATAAACATTCACTATTCAACCAACTACAGTCGTGTTAACTACTAATTACCCCTTCAAACCTCCATTACATGGCGACCCTGCCAGTCCACTGCTTCAAGGCAGTGGGCTGGGCCCCTTTGGATTCCAAGTCGTAGTCCTGAACGGCAGCAACACCAAGCTGGAGCGACGCGAGCTCAGCGCACACCATCCGACTATGGACCAAGAACCGAATCTAACCTCTGACGCTGACCACGAGACCAACCTCTGACACTGACCAACGAGACCAGCCAACAGCCGCCGCGAAGAGATCATCATAGCACAAAACGGAGCGAGCAACAGTGCTAAAACCGGACCAGTGCAGAAGGAAGAAATTGAATTAGTGCCTCACAAAGAAGATTGAGCGCCGTGCAACTGCAATGGTTATGCGGAAATAAGCAACGAAGGTATAATAGTGAACAAAGAACAAGAGGATGGTAGAACAAGGAGTCTAAAGGTATCTAACATAAATAACAAATTAAGCCTAGTACATCGAATAGTGCTAAGATTGTCAACTACTTATGGTAATGTACAACAAATGGTTTATGAAATGAAGAAACATCTCCTTACTATATAGGAATCGAATATCAGTCAAAGTATAGTCAAAATGAAATTATAATAATATACTCACCATCTTTATTAACATTGTGTGTCAAACCTAGTTCTCGATCGTGTACGAAACGAGCTTTCCTCGCGAGAGAATTAGATACGTTTTGCATCACACAAAATATAAAGGAGATTTGCATACTCCATAATGATGACACCGCTAGTATCATAAAAGAACTAGCTTAATATATAAATAAATGTGGTACAGGGTCCGGAGCCCGATTGTGTATAATAAAAGGTGTCAAGAAAATAAATAATAAAGATGATCAACGAGTAATATTAAATGATTTCCATTTATTGCCAACTATTGGCCATGCAGGCATTCGGTATACACCGTATGAATTGGTGTTTGGTAAACTGTGTAACATACCAAGTAACATTATAAGTAGAGTTGACCTAGTTTATATTTATGTTATTGGAATATTTAAATTTGAATTATATAATCTCTAGATGAATAAGGATTTAAGATATTATTATGCTTACTTGCTAGAAACAAAAATTGTAAGATCAGATAACAATGATCATTTATTTGTAAACATAAATAGTATGATTCGCAAGTTGTTATTGCGAAAGATTTGAATTGTATAACCCTTAGTATTAGTTTAAAAAAAAAAGGGGAAAGGTGTAGTGTAGGTGCATACCTAATGTACGACGTCACTCTATAACCTAGTTAGAGATAAGGAAAAATAGATAAAATGAATGCAATGTAAACATATCGGATTACTTACGAAGAATCTTTAAGATAAGAAAATAGATAACATTATTTGTAAAACAATGAGCATATCGAATTACGAAGATAAGGAATTAATAAATCAAAATTAGAGGTAAATTTATAGTATATAAAGCCTTGCTTTTTCTCAATAAACATTCAGTATCCAACCAACAGCAGTTGTGTTAATTAAACCTTCCTAACCTCCATTACAGTTGATTGGTGATTGCAGTGACGGTGATAACAAGCCGAAGGAAGTTGCTGTTTTCTATTAGGTCCCTTAGTCAGTTCTTACGATATCCATAATCGATTTCCAATGATTATTTTGTTGTCATGTGTCTTGACGGGACCACCAGTAAACTGTAAATTTGCAATTTTTTGTTCATTATGAATGGCTTTTGTTAAATGAGTTATTTGTTAGTTGCTCAAAACGTTGCTAAACATACAAATTTGCTCAGTTATTGAAAAACTAACATAATACATGAACCCTCAATAGTTTTCACTCCGTGTCTGAGTAGTCGTGTAAAAAACATGTTTTGAATTACAGAAACCAACACTTTAAGCTTCTGTGAAAAGATTACAGAGTAAAGCGACGCTAGCTATAATTTTCCGTAGTACTACGAGCAGATTCGTAGCAATTGTCGCAACGTTCATTTACTTCAATCAGCAATCCAATCAGCCTTACTGTCCACCATTTAGGTGAGTGTTTCGGTTGTTTGAGTTTGCCGTAATCGAGTTAACGAAAAGAGGGAACATATTTTTACGATTACTTTGATTAAACTTTGACAAGAAGTGCCTTTGTCAAAGTTAAAAAGCTATTTGTAAAATAAAACTTAAGTTTGTTTACAGACTAAAAAAGTGGATATTGATGTAGTATGTATAGTAATTACTACAAATATATCATGTGTATATTTGTAGTAATAATAAAACATAAATATAATCTAAAATCCTTTTAATCTTTTGTGTTTATAATAACTATTGTGGGTTGGATTGTAAGTGAATGATGTTGTTCACTATAACTGATTCTATTCAAATAAGAGACACGAGTACATAAATTACAATTACTTTTTTCTATAACCCGATTAAGGATATGTGTGTTCGCGGCAAAGGGTTGTTAAGTGACTGGTTGGACTCTACAAAAAAAAATCATTACAAAAACTCAATAAACAATTTTCTAAAATGACAATAATGGAGGGCATCCTCTCTATTGTTTAGGTCTTATAACGATTGTGTTTTACGTTCTATTCGCCTGTATTATTTACCTGTTTTTTTATTTTAGATATGTTAACTTATCGATAAAGGATGAGTTTTGCAAGTTAACCTAAATTTATATAACGTCTTTAAGTTCCAGTTCATTAGCGCATAGTAGCCGTACATATGAATAAATCATGTACTTTTGTGTAAGTTTAAAAGCCGGCTATGCAAAGCAAAAGTTTATAAGTTGCTAAGTACTAAATGCGGGATAGCCGAAGGTACATAGTACGTAGTCTGCGGTAGGTACCTTGAAAGGCCGGTAAAGTTATACACCCAGACGCGATTTCCCTCATAATATTATTTGCTACGAAGCGTACGTGCCTCGAATTTCAGCGGTACCTGCTCATGACGATATGAAATTTGTTCGCCACAGGAAACTTGCTTATTTACTTTCGGAATATCTATGTGTGCTGTGAAACGTATCTGCCATTTTGAATTATGAATAAGAGTGCTATTCTAAGTTCAGTTGAGGAAATTCGTGAGCATTGTCTATTTCTATATTTATTTCAGTCACAACGTTGTATAGACATGAAGCGCTATGTTTTTTTAACAAAACTTTAACGCCTTTATTCATAATAGTCTGCAAACTTATCATTGCTATTTTTAAGACAGGCTTCTTCTATTGACATAAATCTGAGTGGGAAATAACACTATCTTAGCCACTTTTTTCAGTTAGCAGACCATTATAAATGGGTCAAGGTGAAGGCCGAGGATGCAAAAGTTACCATTTTGATAAAATTTACAAAATATCAGATTATCTAGATGATAAAAAGCTTACAACTATAAGTTTTGCTCCAACTAGAATACTAACAACCTGGCAAGGTAAAGGTTTCTATTTTACCTTAAAAATAATGAAGTGAAAAAAATCTATGTGATCACTTTATTTCCCATTTTCACTAATCCCATTTGATGTGCCCAGGAGTCCTATAACGTCAAAAAGAAATAAAGCACTTTGATTAATGATATTCGAAGGTAGCAAACAGTAGGTATTATCGATATTATGTTTAAAATGGTCGTCACTTGAAAAGCATGTTGCTATTACTTGATATTCTACGACACCACACATATTATTCTCAAATTACCAACCCAAAAGAAATTAAAATCATTAAGCTGTACACCAACCATTATCGACGAAACCATAAGCCCGATAAGCGATAACGCAATAATGAAATAGCCTTCCGCTATACAATATTCGGCATGTAGTTATGACGGGTATTAAACTTAATGGAACTGAGCTCCGTCTCCACCTCAGTGGGTTTATGAGTTTATGTCTTAGAGTGATCTTACACTGCGGCGCTCTAGGCGTTGACGGTACAAACGCACTGGGCAAAAATATTGTGACAAATATAGTCCTAATGTCATTAGAACTAAAATTAATATCTTTTGATACTAATCATGGCTCACTAAAAGCACTTAGGACACAATTTCTTGTCTGAGTGCTTATTTCGTAAGCTTTAAGAAATAAAGTCAATGAAATCCAAAAATGTGATGTTGAATAATGATTTATTGCGATTTAAGTTAAACTGGAATTCTTTTTACAAATGATCATGAATAAAATTTGCAATCGTGTATAAGTGCATAAGTGAAATTGAAGCGACAACCTTTTTACAAATTTTTTAAAAAAATCTTGCCATACTTAAATTTTTCCGAATACTTACTGGTAAAATAGGCTTTTTATATTACATATAAACAGGTGGTTCAGTTATATATTGCATAGAAGTAAACTGCTAAAGAATTTCGGCAGTTCACCATTTTAAGCGTCCGACTCATCTGCCGCGCCACAGTGCACACGCACCTCAAGCGTAATCTGCGGGTATATTTTATTTAGGACATAGCTTTTGTTTAATGGCTGACTGCCCGTCCACTGCGGGGTGGTGAATCTGATGATGGAGCCGTTTGTGAATAACGAGGCGAGAATTCTTATTGCTACTTCGTGCTTCGTACTTCATTTGCTACTCGCTCATTTTTTGGAGTAGCAGGGTAGGTAAAATTCTACAAACTTCTAGTATCAGGCATGGAGTATTGCCGTCTGCAAAGTTTTAAAAGGATAAAAGTCTGTATTGATTATCTAGGCACTAAATTCTTGCTAAATTTCATTTCGGTAGTTTTGACCCGAAGTAGTACGAAACTAAATTACACAAAACTCTATCTTGTGTTGAGATAAAGTTATAATATAAATAACATTTTGGAGTTTATTAAACTGGATATGTAACAGCTAAAAGGCAAGGGTTTTTGAAACGGACTAGCAAATGAGTCGGCATTTCGGAGGCGACGATGGTAATGTCAGCCAGCCAGTAAATTTAGCAGATAAGCTCCTGACATCTAGGTTCGCTCGCTTTCCACATTTAATTATTTGCTTTGACTTGCCTTCGCCAAGTTGACGGTGTTTGGATATTTTGAAAATTAAATATTTGGAAAAGTTAGCGCTGACTTTTCCGGACTGTAAATGTCAAAGTTACTTTTAGGAAAGTTCCAGAAGATTGGTATTACTCTGAACTCGACTATGCTTTTTTGTGTTTTAGAATTTTTGTGTTGTTTCATTTACATTATACATTTTTTAGTTTTTTAGTATTCTAGTATTTATTCTAAGCTATAAAAGCTTATCATTATTTTCTAAGGAGATGAATAACGAGGAAACGGAAATAGGGCATAATAAGGTAATAGTGACTTGCGGGATTAGAAATCAAAAAATAAATCTATCTAACTATAAACTATTTTAATATTGTATCTAAAAATCAAATACCCTTTCATGAATAAATATTTTCACTAGCGACAATACCTTACTAAACTTAATTAAATAAATTAACAACAGAACAAGCAACTCCACTGAAATAAACTCATAATGCAAAAGTTTGTATGTATCAACGCCTCGTGTTAATTTGGTTTTTAATCTAATACACATCTAACATGATCTCTTATTTATTTATTTAGCAAAAGAAAAAAGAACAATGATTTTTTTAGTGTTTGGAACCACACACACACACCAAGTACAAAGTTCTGAGCAGCCTTCTGTTTTAACTATAAAAACTATGTGTTCGGCAGCATCTTCCCCATTACAGAGCACATACGTAGTTTGTAAAATAAATAATAATAAAATATTCTTTAGCCTATGTTCATCAGAGAAAATTTAGGATTTCAATGGTAAAAGAATTTTTCAAATCGGTCCAGTAGTTTCGGAGCCTATTCAATACAAACAAACAATCAAATCCTTCCTCTTTCTAAGATTAGAATATATGTATATACCACATCACCGATTAGAGTATATATCCAACATCTCACGCATGACTATTTCTAACGTCTCGCATGAGTAGTCGCCTATTCCCAGCGTCTCACGAAAAGTTTCACATGAGTCAGAGTAAGGTCATAGGAATAACCTTAGATAATAAACTTCAATGGGGCTCACACAAAGATAAGCTATTGAAGAGACTTAGTTCTGCAGCGTATACAGTAAAAAAATCCGTCATCTTACATACGTTGATACTTCTAGATTAGTCTGTTTCAGCTACTTCCATAGTATTATGTCTTATGGAATACTGCTGTGGGGGAACGCTGCAGATATTAACGCCAAATTTGTGCTGCAGAAGAGGACTGTGCTGTGCAATCTATAAAAAAATAATCTTCCCAGAGAATCCTTGCGTGAAAAAATCAAAGAAATAAACATAATGACAGTAACATGTCAATACATAATATTCTTGAAAATCTCATGTACACTCATAAAAATATCAATAAGTTCATTAAAACTAAAAATTTATTCATAATTGGTAATTGTCATATTTACAGCATCCATCTATAATCTATACCATAAGGGTAAAAACTTTTAGAACCAATTCTAAACGTGTCCAAACTATAAACCACAAAATCCATAACAGACATGGAAAGGGGTTTTTTGTATGGCCCTGACAGCGGCTAACAGTCTGTTTTTATACAAAAAGCGTCTCACGAAAAGTTTTACATGAGTCATAGTAGGTCATTGTCATATCTACAACATCCATCTATAATTTATACCATAAGGTTATAACTTTTAGGTTCAATTCCAAACGTCTCAATATCGGTTTTCGAAATCCTTATAGTCTCGCTCTGTCTGTCCTTTTCAATGTAATAAACATCTCTGCGAGCACCGCAACTACATATTTTATTTAAATAATAGTAACTTTCGTGCGCCTCTATAGATTTAATGAAATGTTCCGTAAAAAAATTACGGAACATTTCATTAAAAATACTTAAATTGAAATGTAAGTTTTACTTATGTAAATATATCAACGCTGTCTTAAAAAATTTTATGCACATTTTTATTTGAATAAGTTTCCAGTATCAACAAAAGCATATAAATATTATCATGTACCGAGTTTAAAAAAACATTGTGGCAACCGATGATATAGCCTAATCCCTAATTCAAAATAGTCTGTTAACTAAAAAAAAATGCTAATTCTCACTCTGTCTTCTATTGATTACGTCGGACTGAAAATAAACACTACTTAGCACCTGTTTTATGTTAAAGACCAATGAATAAGGGGTCTTCAAACCCTAGTTAGTACCCTAGTTGGCAACCAGGTGCGATACTCATTATATAAATTTCATAAACTTAGCTTAGAAAAGCATCTCTACGTTTATTAAAATAGCGTTTAAATTACGCTTTTTATATCTTTATGATACTGTATCGCAGGTACGTTAAGACTAAAGTGAATAATCACTACGTATTAGCAGTACATTATTAATTTACAACGGATAAATAACATTAAAACCCATACATCCCCCCAGCAAGCCAATTGATTAATTTGTAGCTCATAGTTCCCCGAGATTTCCGAATGGGTTCCTCGCCCTACGCTGGTGTAAATTGTGCTGGAAATCCGAAACTGCGTCGTTAGTTGTACGCAGGGGTTTCCCCAGGGCAGACCGGGTTCTGAAACCTTCATAAATCTTTTCCAAGAGCCGCAACTAACATTGTAGCGGGCCTACGGACTCGGTCTGCTTTCATGTCGATACAATTAATTAGTACTTCAGAATTACATTAAGGTATCTACTTATTTCTGCCCGCGATTTCACAGTAGTTTATAAGGCAAGGTTTTAATTTTATTTCTATCCAATAAGACCTGAGTTACAGTGATCCGGTTTCACAGGGGTGTAGAAAAAACCTAAAATTAAAAATTTCTAAACACACACACGTTGGGTTACATTAATAAAGTTTTCATACGGAGCCCCAAGTTATTCAAAACTTAATGATATATGCAAGAGCTAAAGTGTAGAATCTAATCCACCGTAGGATAATATTTGTGGGGCCGAACGTGGATTTAAGTGAAATATAGCGGCCGATCCTCCAAAAACTTACATAATACTTTAAGTGGATTAAAATACCTAACTCAGGGCTCATATTAATCATAGTGAAAGAGATTTGGCGTTATAGTAAGACCTACTTTCAAGTAATTTAATAAAACGACGGGATGTCTGGCCGCGGTTCGCTCCTTTATAAATTCGTTTTATTGAGGTGCCTTCGCTTAGGATAGAATTATAGCTTTTATTGATGGAGGGAAAATACTATGTTAGTATTAATAGAATTCTAAAATGGCACTTTAGAAATTCTGACATTGGTACAGTATGGTTTATCATTAACCGCCTGGCAGGTTTTATGTCTCTTAATTACACTAGTTTCAGTTTTAGTGAAATAAAGTTGTTGTTATTAAAAACTGCTTGCTATCATTATACCACATGATACTTATGAAATAGTCCTTTATTTATAGAAATTGACTTCAAACGTCATCTGGCTCCTGAAACACAGTTTTGAAATATTTCAGCAGCCTATGGACTCAATATTAGGTCTTTACCTATGAAATTGACGTTTTGTATGAAAAAATTTAAATGAATTTTTTTCATGTATTTTTTATTTGTATTAATCGAAGTAATCACCCATGCAATCAATGAATCTTTGCCAACGCAGTGGCAGTTTATTGATGCCCTTCTTAAATAAATCAGCAGGACGGGAGGCAACAAATTCTTCAAAGGCATTTCGTACTGCCTCTCGGGTATTGAATTTTTTCCCGCCAAGAAGTTATCCAAATTCTGGAAAAAGTAGTAGTCTGTAGGCGCAAGGTCTGGTGAGTAGGGCGGATGGAGGAGAGCTTCCAACCCCAGTTCTTGCAACTTGGATACCGTCTGCTGTGCAGTATGAGGTCGCGCGTTGTCGTGCAGGAGCAGCGGAGAGGAGCGATTGACCAATGCTGGTTGGAGATGTGCCAGCTTCTCCATCATTGTGTTCAGTTCTTCACAGTACACATCTGCAGTAATGCTCATCCCTTTTGGTAAGAACCTGTGATGAATCACACCGGCGCTAGACCACCAAACAGTGACCATCACTTTTCTAGGGGTGAGTTTTCGTTTAGGGCATTGTTTAGTTGCTGAACCAGGATCCAACCAACTTGCTGAGCGCTTGCGGTTATCAAACAGAATCCATTTTTCATCGCAGGTAACAATGCGGTTCAAAATTCCTTTATTTGTGTGTCTGTTGAGCAGTGCAAGGCACGTCTCGACGCGTACTTCGCGCTGGCGATCATTGAGTTAGTGGGGCACCCATTTGTCAAGCTTTTTTACCTTGCCAATTTGACACAAATGGACCAATATTGTTTTGACGCTAACGTCGAAAGCTGCTGCTAATTCAGCCGTAGATTGTGTAGCATCAGCTTCCACAATCGCCTTTAATTCGTCATTGTCAGAACGGCAATTTCATAGGTAAAGACCTATTATTATCTGTCACACTAGTTATTGTTTTATAATTTATAACAATTAATAATTATTATAAAATTTTTACTTTACTTTACTTTTTGTAAAAAAAAAAATATTTATTCTACCTGTTATAAGCACCGCAATGATTTTGTGTGTTATATTCTAATGTTCAACATAATTAACAACTTTCCACAGCTTAAAACGTTTTTAATGATGATGACTTAAAAGGATCTGCGGCTCTAGATAATAAATAAATAATAAACAATGCCGGACAATTCACACAGCATCATCTAGCCCCAAGTTAAAAGCAATAATATTATGGTAGGTATACATAGAAAACGGCCAGAACACCCTGAACAAATATCAGCAGATTGTATAAATATTTGTCCCGAGGCAGGAATCAAACCCGCAACTATCTGCGTCGCAAGCGGACCTTCGCCCACCGCGCCACGGAGGTCGTTAGATGTCTAGATGAGACAAGCCCGTACTTATCATCAAAGCTGTAAAGAATTCTAAACACCGTGGCAAATTCTTCGACAGATATTAATGAAATATTGCCTCGAGTCGAAGCAATCAATCACTACAGAGTTGCTTCGAACCCATATTAGAAAAACAAAACTTCCAATTTTAACTTTACTCTTAGTGGCAGCGGGGAAAAAGTTGTCAGTCGGAATTTGTGAGTCATTGACTTGCTACTTTGTTCAGCATATTTACTGCAAAAACGGTAAAAACTTCTTAAGAAGTTTTGTTTTACAAACGGCTTCTAAAAACGAAGATAATAAAAATATGTATCAACTAGCTAATAGTCATTTTATTTGTTCCAGAGTCGATGGAGAAGCGTTTGTGCGTTGGGCATGGGTGGTATCACTTTGCTGTATTGGCGACTCAGGCTGGTGGGCTCCCTTACCACCTTCGCCACAGCCGACAACCCTGCGTCAAGAGACCCCTCCATCTTCACAAGATTCTACACCTTCGCATATCTACCAGTCTTCAACTTCTGCCTTCTCTTGTACCCCTTCCATCTCAGTTTCGACTGGTCCATGGACGCTATACCCCGAATAACGACAATTCTCGACTCCAGAAACATCTCGACAATCATATTCTATGCAGTCATATCAAAAGTCACATGGCGAGCGCTAGTCAACGAATTCAGAAGACCACAAGAAAGTTTCATCAAAGAATCAAAATATTACAAAAAGCAGAATAGCAAAACGAAACACAAATGGAATAATAATTGCAAACAATACAATAGGGGACAAGATTGCGTGGAGAGAAAGAGCTACCACACGCCGCACAAAGAGAATGTATCATCTAAAAAGTTATTTTGCCCATGCACGGGCTGCAAGCACTCACTCGCCGATGAGCACACGAGTGTGTGCCGCGCCAGTAATAACAACAACATAATCATGCACAACTCCAACTGTATATGCCCCGCGTCGAACGCTAAAACCACCAAGACTCAGATAGTTCGCAGTAACGTTTACCGCAGCCCCCGAGTTGCCTTGCTCATGTTCACGGCGTTTATGGCGTTGCCTTTCGTGCCTGCGACGAATATCTTATTCTACGTTGGTTTTGTGGTTGCGGAGCGCGTTCTCTATATACCGAGCGTTGGTTTCTGTTTATTGCTCGGTCTGGGGGCCGGTATGTTAACCCGAAACTGGGATCGAAGTGACAAGAGGAGCAGAGTGTTTATGTTGAGTTTATTGCTCACGCTGTGCGCTATGTGTGGATATACGCTAAAGAGGAATTTGGATTGGCGCGACGAGGAGAGCCTCTTCCAGAGCGCACTTCATATCAATCCACCGAAAGGTAAGTTTATTCGTTTTATTTAGGCAATATTTTTATTTCCGTAGGGTTCTATACAAGCTTTGAGATTATATCCTACGGTCGGTGAGATGCGGATAACATTTTCATGTACGAATATTCGAAACATCCAACCGCTTCAACTTCAAACTGAAGAGCACGATTTCCATTTTCGTGTATGCCACGTCGCGAAAGTTTGAGTTGCTCCTCGTTACGACTCAAAACCGAGACACAATTAATTTATTTGAGAGACAGCTACAAACTACCTGGGCGTACTCGGCGCGTCGACGCCCGTAAGTTAGGAAGAGACTGACATGGCACGGATGCCTCTACCATTCCACTCGGGAGATGGTAATGTATTCACTGCCTCTCGCATTCAGACTCTTGACCTTTCTAGGACGCCATTAAACATGCACGCGCGACTCCCGAGGGAGCCTGCCACGGTTTCTGTACACATCACAAACTTTTGAGCAAAGAGAAAAGTTTCGCCTGATGGTTCTCATTTTGCCTCACTTCATAAAGCAAATATGGAACTCAATCCCGACTGTTGTTCGGTATTTGTTTCGAAATACGATTATGAATAAATATTTTATTTGCTTGTTTTGTTGAGGCTACGTTTGCTTAGGTAAAGTAAGGAGAGGGCCAACAATAACAAAGGTAGGTATTTCGTAAGAACCTTATTTCATATTATTTATATATTTGGCTATGAGGGAAACGTTCAAATTAAGATAGGTACAAGTCTTGTTACTATCCGTACCTACCCAATCCAACACTTGATGCAGATGCTAAGTTACATAATAATCTAAAAATATCCTTGAAGCCTGATTAAGAAACCAAATCAAGCAAAATGTAGGACAAGTTTGAATTAGTTCAGAGGTAAACTACCAACTGAAGACAATAATTACACCACGTTTTGGATCAAATACAGCCGTAGCACGTATTTAACTCGAGCTTTCACATTCATGTTTTTAAATGAGCCGTAGTCACGTGTTGCGTGGGTTTTACAGCTATTTAAATATTTAATTTACCCCTTAGAAGTACTTGAACGAAATAGTGTAGCTCAAACATAGCATTCGTTTCTATATGTTATGGAAATAGATGTATTGGCAAGCTCCAAGATTAAAAAGAAATATCCGTACTAGCAAAAGCTCTTTAGATTTTACGATGCAGTAGACTACAAAACAAAATTACTTTACTATCGTAAAACCTCCGGAAACATTGTAACAAAACAATATTGGAAATATTGTCACAAAACAATATTAAACTAAAATATGACACTTCGGAAGGGTCCCCGATGTAAAACTATCAAACTTTGCGATGGGTTTTGTGAGGAAAAAGTAAGAGGACATAGTCGCTTTTTAAAAGTTTATATCTAACTTGTATTTTACGAGTTCCCAAATCACTTGTAAAATATAGAGGACTTTCTCCGCCGCAGCTGTGCCACAAGTTATTTTCTCAAGGGGGTTTTAATACTTCGACTATGCCATTGCTTTGGGAGGCAATTTATAAAGTTTTAGACATGAATTCGTGATTGTTTGGTCAGTGGGTAAACGATATTTTCAAATCATTATAAAGAAGTTATTTGAAAATAAAGAATTGTACTTCTCTATATTAAGACTCGTGAACCACAGAAAATCTTTACTCAAGGATAGTCTCTCATGCTGCATTCAAAGGGCAAAGAGCAAGCATAACACGGGCTTAAGAACACCAACTATAGGAACATGTACCTGTAGGGTGACCTATACTTAAACCTGTATAACTTTCCTGCAATTACAATTCAATTTATTTTAAAATACATCTAAAACAAATATATACTTAGGTAGTTGCTAATATTTTTTTTAAATCCTTCGAAAATAATACACAGCATCTTCGCATTTTAAAGTTATAATAGAGTTGGAAAGGGTGCAGCCTTGTGTGATTTGTAGTGCTAGAAATTCCGGGAAACAATTGGCACAGATTGGCACTCAGCGCCTCGCACATAAATCAAAAATTCCATGGCGATATGCGTTCTATTACCCACACTATTCTGCTTTATATCATTTCTTGGCAGCGTGTAGTGTTTGCCTCTTTTCTGCGTTCAACTTTCACAATGCATTCATAAGATATTACTTGTAGTTTTTGCTTCAGGGTACTCGAGCAACGCTGCATTATATGTATAGATATATGTATACCTAGATAATGTAGGTATAGATATGTATAGATAAAGTCGACGGCAGAAATCTTGATTCTGAAGGCTGTTATTATAATATTCTTGTTTCTGTTTGCTATATTTAAAGGTTATATTTGTTATCTATGCTAGTAATAATGAACAGGAATGGTTTGATTATTTGTTCGGATTTAATAGGCTCCGAAACAACTGAACCAATTTGGTAATTT
Organism: Eupithecia pulchellata; assembly: GCA_963931895.1. Lineage (NCBI taxonomy): Eukaryota > Metazoa > Arthropoda > Insecta > Lepidoptera > Geometridae > Eupithecia > Eupithecia pulchellata. Next base: position 3,264,317 of record OZ007530.1, read on the forward strand.
GAACAAGGTTGTATTAACTAGGTACGTACCGTAGTTTATGTTGGAAGAAAATAATTTCTTTCCTAATTTTGGACTTTACGGTAATTTATAATATGATAAAATTACCCTATAATTTTTTGCCGTGTGGTGCCGGCATAGAATTTCACCACCCCAACTCTTCCCGTGGGTGTCGTAAGAGGCGACTAAGGGAATCACACCGGGGGGGCGGGCAGCAGCGCCCTCTGCAGAACAACTCCACCAAACTACGATCCCCAACCCGCATGTCCAGCATGGGGATTATGGGCAATAATCCCCAAATGATAATGCCATCTATGGCGCTCATAAGAAAGGCCTATGTCCAGCATTGGACTATTATAGGCTGGTGACGACCCTATAATTATGTTACTTTAGATTCAAACCTGTGTAAAATTCAACATGTTGTTTTTGCGTTATGATGCAATAAACATCCATCCATCCATCCGAACTTTATCTATATTAGTGTGATGCGATGTGATTTATGTGATGCGATTGTATATCACAATCTCAATGTTGTTTAATCTCCGACAATATCACCACTGATGGTTTCCCTGACAGTGAATTACTACGAATTTACTACAACATCTATACTAGCTACAGCATGGTAGGGGTACTGATTAAAGCCCCAACAGAACAGAAACCGCTGAAACTTGTGAGTTATATTGTCTCTGGGACAAGTTTTATTCGATTATCTTCTCGAATTTCTGGTTAGGTTTGCTCTGTTAATGTCAATTAGGGGATTAATTGAAGCAAGCGATTATCTCTGCCATTCGAGTGCCGTGAATAAATAAACTGTTTGTAGCGACATGACTATCTGTCTGATTAACCTTGTCACAATCATTTTTGGAAAGTTAGTAATTAAAGTCTTGGATTGTTTAACAGAAATTTCTTAATCAGTTACATTTTGTTACTGATGTTCTTTGGTTGAAGTTATTGTAGACGTTTTCGGTCATTTCGCATATTTTTTTTAAATATTCTTTAGAAATGATGCAACGCTTCCACTAGTAGCTTCCAAGAAAACCGACGATGCAAGATCTAAGGGCCCATAGCAAAATCGCTCTCAAAAACTGAAAGCAACTACAGTAACCTGACCTGAAAGGCTAACTGGATCCAATTTGTCTTTGGCGGTGGCTCGTAACAGGCCAATCACAAGCTCTCCTATTACATGAATTTGCCGGCACGGTAGTGACGTGATCTAATCGGCTAAGCCTGGCTTTATCCAATACACCTTTTGTGCCGATAACGGATCAGTTTGATTGGTTCTGCGAGTGCAGCGTGGACACAACAATCCGACTTATTGGACCAGATCTACGGACGAGCATTTGTGGGTCAAACAATTAGAATTATCGGCTGGTCCTGCTTAGGTTTTGATGGAATATAATAATTTATCACGATGTTAGGGCCCGACATAGAAAAGCTGAATTAAAGCTGTCAGTTACCAAAAGTCCTGCTTCGGTAGTTCAAGGAGCTGGGCTGGTAAGGGCCTGCTCACATAGAATTAGATGTTATGACTTCTCTGACTCAAATATATAATATAATGAACAATAAATTAAAGTTTTGGGTATATAAAAGTCACTATTGGATTAGTATATGTTTGAAAGCTCGATGTGGTGTGTTCTCAATTAAACACTTCAAGCGTTCAATGAAAAAAATTAGTTATAACTAGTTAAATATAAATATACAATCATTATGTTCTGTGAGTGTTTAGTTTGTTTTTATGTATGTTTGTGTTTGGTGTTCCTGAGGACACCGGTCTACAGGCATAACCAATGAGATTTAGTTGGTTAGAAACGACTGATAGAATATAGGGACTCGTGCGATTTTCATAATTACCTACTAAATTTCTACTTAACTCTAGAATGCTAAAGAAAAGCATAGCTCGGATGTCTGAAATATCTGCTCTTATTCCCTGAAAATAAGAGCTAGTGTCATCATAAACGAACGGTGTAAAAATAATAAAACCGTTAGTTATTGAAGTGCATTCGAACGCCAAATTAATACCTTTGCATGGCACTCGTGACACAAGTGCGAAGCGGATGTGAATTAAATTCGAGTTCTCTTATCATTTTTTGAAAATTCACGTAGAATTTTAATTAGGATGAGTGACCGCTTATAATGTGTTTAGGTCAGATAGTTAAGCCGATCTCTCGCCAGCTTACGTACATTTTTATGCCAAATAGCTATGATAATTAAATGGCCTATGTACCTATAATAGAATTGTAGTTTACATTTTTCTGGCAGCACCGATGTAACATTTTTTTCGCATATTTTGTCAGTTTTCTTTGAAACGTGTATTTCTTGTGAACCGTGTCGACCGTTCATGCTATCCAACGAAAATAATAAGTAAAAAAAATAAAGCTGCAACAAGGTTTTTCTAGCACTGCTTCAAAAAAATAATTGCATAAAAAAATAAATGAAAATATTATGATAAGATATCGTAATTTTTTTTTATAATCTTTAGATTCACCTCAATTGATAGCTAAATACTTTTTGTGTAAAAGTAAGTATTGCGTAGTAGACGATTGCGTCAATTTTTTTTTTAAAGTTACCTTTTTCAACCTTATTTTCCGCCTAATCTGAAAAGAACGGTATTACAGTTCAAAACATTAAGCGCAAAAGCTTATTGGCGCGAAATTACTGTCCTATTATGTAAAGTATAAAGCAGGTATTAACCATGCGCCAACTTCGTGGGCATAGTTAGTGAACTAGTTCCAACCATGTGGGTAGTCGTGATAATTTTAAAAGTTGCTTTGTACTTTCTAGAGCGCTGCCCGGGAATTATTGGAGCCATTTCCTATTATTCATTTCTACTAAAAGGAGGACTTTGTAATGGCATAGTTACACGCTTTAAATTTTATTCTAGCTTTCCGCCACGGATTCACACGGTTATTAAACTAAAAAAAAATGTTTTTTTTTCATACCCATACTTATAATTTACACGTAATTCACTTTATTGAAGTTTTCATACGGATACCTAACTTGAAAATATTCTATAGACTATATTTGTAGATTATCCCTAATGAACATTCATTAGGGATAATCTACGAATGTAGTGGCGAAAGAGCTTTTCAAATCGGCTGAGTATTTTCGGAGCCTATTCAATTCAAACACATAATTAAATCTCTCCTCCTTATAATATAAGTATAAATATAGATAATTTTGCTCATACCTACTAGATATCTATTATAGATGAATGTGGATAGATACGAGTAGATTTAGGCCTAAGAATAGATAGATAGACTTTATGAAAGATGACATGAGTGTGAGAAAAGAGTGAGTGCTGAGATGAAGACTGGTAGAAACGGATGGAAGAAGAAAAACCTGTTTTGCTCGGCCCGGTGAAGATAGAAAAAGTGAAAAATATACTAGATATTTTAAAAATATCTAGTAAATTTTACGTACAAAAAAAAAAAGAAGTAAATATGAAAGTTATTTACGCTAAAAAAATACTATTTTCTCCACGAATGTCATGTTCATCGCTCGTAGTAGGTATTTTTTATCTGGTTTTATACAAAATCTGAGATTTAAACATTAACATGGCCTATAGAGGTGCTATAGCCTAAAGCGATGCTATAGTCTATAGCGATGCTATAGTCTATAGCGATGTTATAACCTATAGCGATATATTATGTCAAAACGCGTACAAGTTAGAGCAGAAGCCAGTTTTCCTTAACCGCTGCTTGCGTAATATTCTTCCAGCACGTCAGTAGGGTTCTGTGTGTTAATCGGCTAAGCTGGCCTTATCAGCTCCATCTTTCGGGTGATAGTGGTCGAGTAGTCTCCGAGAGCTTATCGCCTTTGTCACGGCTTTAACTTGTTTCACGGCTACTTAGGACATTATACTAGTAGTTACACACTTCAGTGGACTACTCACACGTGATGGGATAAGTAGCTGATCGTAGTTATATTAATATGTATATTAGTTACTAGCGGCCCGCCCCGGCTTCGCACGGGTATTAAACAAAAATTTCAGAAATTATACACACTAACACGATGGGTTTCACAGTTTTCATACGGATCCCTTACTTTTTTAACAGCATTGGGACTTTTGACATTGACTTGCACTCCATAACTGACATTGGCCGTAGAGAAAAAGCAAGCACCTTGCGCTATTGTATATTCAACCTCTTTTTCTATTCAGACGTGCCATAATAGAAAAGGAGGTTGAATATACAGCAGACGGTTAAATTATTGAATTTTTCATGCGGATCCCTAACTTTTTGAAAATATTATATAGCCTATGTTCATCACAGCAAATTTAGGATTCTAATGGTGAAAGAATTTTTCAAATCAGTCCAGTAGTTTCGGAGCATATTCAATTCAAACAAACAAACATACAAACAAACAATCAAATCTTTCCTCTTTATAATATTAGTATAGATATAGATATGCATAATTGACCACAATGTTCAAATGTGTAAATAGTAGTAGTAAACCTAAATCTAGTTATCTGAAGCCATAACATATACTCTGGTTAGCTTAGGGTTAGATGATACTGTGTGGATTGTACAGACTACTGTAATATTGGAGCTTAGTCGCTAGCTACAAAGAAAATAGAAATATGGTATCTTATGTTATCTCATTATAAGTTAGCTGTTTAAGTTTTTGATTATAAACAATTCTTTATAGGTATTAGAAAATTTTATCCCTACACAATCATAATCTTTGATTCTACCGGGACTCTTGTTCCGGGCAATTATTATCTATATTTCAGAAATTCAGGCATAGTTAAAATGAAATAACTCATAAAAAAGCCTGAGTATATGCGATATCTCCATAAGACAAAGTTTTATTGGAAAGTAGATTACAATTGAACTGCGTAAGTGGTGCGTAAGTTTTACTGCCCCGTGGGCCAATCCAAGTAAGTACCAGCTGGGTTATTACCCTAATAAAATGAACCTCCATTTGTTTTATTTTTAAATTTCCTTACCTAAGGCACTTTACTTTTTGTGCTATCCCTATTACTGTAAAGGAATTTCGGTTTTGTGTGCGCATTTTATTTTATTTATTATGAAAATAGGTACTAATACGAGTAGGTAAATATTCACGTTAATTTAGGTTACAAAATAGCAATAAATTGTCTTTGCATCTGCTTTGCATGCATATATTTTTGTTAAAACTTCTGGGCATAAATCATTTCGTACGGATAAGCCATAAAAACGAGCAACGTTTTTCAACCAACAAAACAATATAAAACCAACACCTGAAAAATGTAACACAGTAATGGTGAAAATTCGTCACTTCACAAGGCAACAATAAACACCGGCTGTTTCGCACTAACCGGAAAATATGAGGTGATAAACAGGTAAATTACATAAGCACCTACAGCGCCGATGTTTCACCTATTACCCATGGAAGTGTGTACATAAAAAAGCTTTCAGTCTGATATTCCAATAAGGGGCAAAACGACTGAGTTACGTCGTGTATCTTATTTTGGAGTTCTGTTATACTTACGGCTGTCAGCCTGTCACACCTGTGCTCGAAAAGTCTGAAACTAGAACACCCTTGTCACACGACCTGTTTGGTACGGGGACCCTTCTACAACCTCATAGCACGCTCCTGGCTATTTATTGTATACCTGCTGCTAATGGGTCAGATCGTAAAAGGAATAAGATTTTTATTTTGTTTTTGATGTGTTTGAGGGAAGCTTTGGAACAATTTCGCTTCAGTCTGTTACAATGAAATGGTACTTGAGACTCAAACATGCGAGAAGTAATTGCCTACCCAAGAACCTAATTAAGGAACGTAGCTTTCTTGATGTGATGAACAAATATCCACCTTGTAGTTAAAATGATAGGGTGCCTAATTCTACGACAGTTTAATTACAACTAGGCAAACTAGGGCAAGGTTTAGGTGTTCTTCATAACAAATGATGTTAATGAGACTTAAAAACTTTGAATTAAGTCCCGACATGCTGTTATTGAAATAGGTAATATTTCAGAATTTAGCTGTTGGGACGTTTCAGTAGAAATTCCCCACGTTGCTCCGGGATTTCGTGCAAATCTCCTGAAAACCGGAGATAGTTGATCGTCGGATAACATGGGAACGTATGACACGCAAATGAAGAGATTTGTTCACAGTCGTGGACATTTTCCTATAAACGCTTTGACATGATTTTTTGTTCTCTGATAAACCTACCTACGTAAATGCCAACAAAGGAATCACCGTAGTGGTTATATTCTCTTTGGAATCACCCGGTAGCAGCTATTTAATCGTTCTCTATGTAGGACAACTTACGCTCGTTGGGATTTTGACCATTAAAAACGTTTTTATTTATGTTGTTTGTGGATGCGGCAGGGACAAATACCAAATCCTGAGAAAAAAATGGTATTTTTTCCGGTAACCTAGAGATAGGTAATGCCCAGGTTCTACAGCGTATTTTTTGGACTCGTTATTATTTAAATTATTATGAAGTGTGCATCGTAGTGCGTCAAAATACGTTCAGTAATCCCGTGATTATGTCAGTTTTTAATCTTGTTGAAAAGACGGGAAAATAGGCAAATGAATGCGAAAAATACTATAATGTGATTATTGTATCTTCTGTACATAATTATACCTTTGCAGTACCCCTCAGTACCCACGCCTAATGGATTTGGTCTACTTATAGGCTCAATGGTATTCATACCTTCAAAATAATCTTCTTCTGCAAGGGATAGATAACTATATCAATAGGTACATATATATCTAAAAATCCCCGAGCTACAGAATATCAATAGTCTTGCGTCAATTACCCAAAACCAATCGCTGTTGTACGTATATTGAGAGCATTTAGAGTCATTTCACGAAATTACAATTCGTTTGTTTGTTTGTAAGGTACATTTAAATGCAATAACGTGTGTCGGGACAATCCAATTCGAATCGGGGAAGCTCGGGAAATAAAATTAAGCCGAGGCTTTGAAATCAGAAATTGAAGACTCGTTTAATAAACGGAGACTTATACGTAACAAACTTCCATAGTTTTTAATCTTGTTATATAGAGAGTGCTTACTGTCTGCTATTTTTGTTTGAGTAGTTATAACCACTGATTATTGTAATAATTTGGATATTTTCGTCTCTAGAGACTTTTATAACTTCTTATTCTCTCATCATCGAAAGTAAAATTATCAGCGACTTATAATAATAAATTTCTCATGGTTTTCACCATGGTTTGCTATTATTTGTATTAGAATGGTATTTTCTACACAAGTTTTTTTTAAATAAAAATCATGTTCTTCTTTGATGTAAAAATGCAATTAAATTTAATCTCATTTCAGAAAACGTATTTTGATTATTTTCTGTGACAGCTATCTATATAAATACCATTTAAATACAAATAAAATCACACCATGGTGGAAATATGTTCTATATACAAATAATTTTAGTACTACGTTTGTATGAGAAATTCATCCGTCGCCGGAGCCTTAAGCACATTTTACTACTTCAACAGTCTGCTAACATCGTTGTTATTTTTCAATTATGACTTGTTTTACTGACATAAGTTTACGAGAAAAACCACAAAGAACTTAGCGACTTTCTTAAGTAAACAGACAGGGGTTAATCGTCGTCGTAATCACGGTATTAGTAAAATTTACTTTAAACAAAGCATAGGTAGTCCATACTCTAAAATAAAATTTATTCAAGGCATCCCAAGGCTTTGTAACCATAATTTGTAACGGATTTATTTGTACATTGTACAGCGAAGTAAACCGGGGATAGGACCTAATATTATAGTAAGGCGCTAATATTATTTGAAGTAATCGCTCAAAGTAAGGTAGGAAAGAAGTGGGCATTCTGTTTGAAGCTTTCTCTTCAAATAATACTAAAATATGGAAGGAAATAAAAGGCGGTCAGAATTTTGCAGTCATGGTTTACGGAAACCGCGCGCTGGGCAAGAGAAGAGAAAAACCATTTAAATTAAATGAAAAACAAACCAACCAACCTTTGTATTCAACCATCAATTGTAAAATTATAGATTCAATTTTACATCGTAAAATAAAAGGATGAAAATATGAAGTAACATTCAATGTAAAATCTAAAAACAAATATATTGGCTGTCAATAAAAAAACTCAAAATCGAGCAAAAAAAACAAAAAAAAATGGGCTGTTAACGTAACAGCCGATTTTTTTGCTGTGATGAAAGCAATTGAGTTTCTGATGCAGGCTTAACTTTGTCGTTGTTGCTAGGTGCTCTCATTGTCAGGGTCGACTATGTATTGTGGTGTCCTGATTATGTCTCGTGGAGAGACAAAACTAGTTGACGAATTACTTTGATATTTTTTATTGTGTATTTGGTGCGTTTTTCTAGATTTTCGTTGTACATAGTATATTTTACCATACAATACTTAGTGCAGGACTTACAGATTCGTTTTTGGTAACAGACAAATTATTTTATTTCTTTCGGTTGCCGAATTATATCGATAAGTACACGAAACGATTTACGAATCCATGAGCTCAAAAGTCGAAAATAACAAGTAGTAATATCCGAAAACTACCATAAGGTCCTCTGAAATTTCCACGCTGAACGATTTATTGCTTATTCTAATTAATCTAAAAAAAAAAATCAAACGAATCATAAATATTGTTAACATATCACTACATAGTATAAAACAAAGTCGCTTCCCGTTGTCAGTCTGTTTGTCCTTATGTATGCTTAGATCTTTAACAAAGCGGATTTCGATGCGGTTTTTCTAATAGATTTAAGGTTTTTGTATCAACATTGCACCCACGCAAAGCCGGAGCGAGTTGCTAGTTTATTTTATAAGATATTAAAAGTAGTCATTTCTATTCGAAACTTCTGTAAAATTATTATTAGTCCTGCCCTTTGTTCATGTGATAAAATAAATAAACCCGGAGCGTGCCGGCTTGTAATCAGTCATTGATAAATTGAGTTCGATCGAAAAGATACTGACTGTATGTCATTATTTGATTACACTTTTGGTAGTTATCACGCTTCGCGCGTTGTTTTTGTAATAAGTAAATAACTAAAAAGCCCGCAAACCATCGGAGGTAATATTAACGGCTATTCTGGTATTTATCGCGTACTACCTTTCGTTTTATTTTCATCCTACCTAATTCTGAAGACAAATTGAGGGTAGTCGTGGATACTGCCGTCAATTCTTGACTGTAACTCGAAGTCCATCCAGTCGGCCCATGACCACGATCGCTGCAATACGCGAATCGTAAAAAATAAAACAAAAGGTACGCGATAAAAACCTGAAAATAGTTTTTAATATGTCATCAAATCGCGAAAGTTTACAAACCTAGAAGTTGCAACTGATTCATGTCAACCACTCGGAAACGGACAATTCAGATTATGTATGATTGAACAGCTCACTGTCAGTAGGTTTGAAAATAATAATAATAATGTTGTTCAATCCACATAGCATCATCTAGACCCAAGCCCAAGCTAAGCAGAGCTTGTGTTATAGGTACTAGATTACTGATATACTTGTTGTGTATAGGTATTTTGGAGATTATCTTACAAAATCTAAGTTTAGACATTTTTGCGGTTTTCTTCGCAGTGCCTCTCTAACACAAATTACATAGAGATTAGCGCGAGCCAACGTAAATCTCTGCACACGATTTGATCCCTTACGCCTTGACTTAGGCCGTATATGTACAGATACTTTTTGTTAGACGACCATAACAAATATCTGCAGATTGTAGCATACCTAACATTTGTCCCGTGGCGGGAATCGAACCCCGCAGGCGCACCTTTGACCTTATTTTTTACCACCTAATTGATTTATGCATTTTCTTCAGCGTACGGCAACTTGGGCAGTGTGCTGACTACCCAAGGGCGGATGGCGGAAGCGGAAGTCGCGTTCCAGAAGGCGCTCAAATACAGGCCGAACATGGCTGATGTACATTACAACCTGTAAGTTTAGCTCTTTATAATTGTTTATTAATAACTCAGTATCAGAACTAGATTATAACTAAGCTAACAGCAGACATGGTGCCAGATTAGGCGAATTGTCGCCATTTAGGCTACCTTGGGGGGTCAAATGGCGACCAATAAATCCAATTGGCTACCATTAGCCATTTAGGTTACATAATGCTGGACAATCTATTTGCCTTATTTGGGCTAAATATAGGCTGCTTAGCTCAAAATCTTAGGCGAATTAGGCTACTTGTACGAAAAATTATACACTCGAGAGCAATGAATCCGGGTCACTCAAAGAATCCAAAAAATCTCGGAAAGTAAGAATGCTAGGTTAATGCAATAAATTGTATTTAATAGACAATTTAATACTCCTTAAATGAAACTTAAAAAAATATGAGTCACCATACATTTTATTTACACAAAATTACATAAAGAAAAAAAAACTGCTGATCTCTCCTTAAAACAAAAATAGGAAACATGAAATTTTTGAACTTTATGACGATTTTCTTGAATTTAAATACTTCGTATTACCTCCTCGTGCTTCCATTACTGCGTTTACGCGGTTTGGCATGCTGTACACCAAGTTCCTTATACGATTTTGGGGACTATTCTCCCATTCCTCTGTGAGAGCAATTTTGAGCTCAGGAAGCGTGATTGGGGGAGGGTTTCGTTGTTTTACGCATCTCCCTAGCTCGTCCCAAGCATGCTCGATCGGGTTGATATCCGGGCTGCGCGCTGGCCACTCCATACAAGTAATGTTCATCTCTTGAAGGTAGTCATTCACAATCCTACCTGTATGAGGTCGGGCATTGTCATGCATAAATATAGCATCCTCACCCAAATTGACCATAAATGGACCAACGTGTTCGTTGAGGATTTCTTCCACATATCTTACGCTAGTTAAAGAGCCGTTTTCTATGATCACCAGCTCTGTGCGACTTTCAGAGGAAATTCCGGCCCACACAAGTACAGACCCACCACCGTAGGCTACTTTTTCTTCGATGCATGCTTGCTTGAATCTTTCCCCTGGTCTTCTATACACTCTGTGTCTTCCATCGTGCTTGTAGAGCATAAATTTTGATTCGTCGGAGAACAATTTATTGCATTAACCTAGCATTCTTACTTTCCGAGATTTTTTGGATTCTTTGAGTTTCCCGGATTCATTGCTCTCGAGTGTATTAGGCGATTTTAGGCTACTCGGTAGACGAAATTAGGCGAATTGAGTTTGCTTGTATCTGGCAACCCTGACAGCAGACTGTAGCAAACAATCTACAGGTAAGTCAAATGATACATAATTATAACAATCGGAAGCGTCCCCAAGTTGCTAGATTTATTGCCTCGCTGTATGGAAATGCTGTTGCACCAGGTACTTTAAAGCTCAATTTAAATTAAATTCATTTATTAGCACACAAAATTTTAGGTCCATTTTTTGCTAAACAATATACATAAATGATATACGGATAGTAAGGACCTTTGCTCGTCAATCAAGCTGTCTCAGGTTAGACTTTTCTGTTAAAACTTTAAACATTGCCGACGAATACTAGACGTGGTCAATAAAGACGGTAAGAATCGAACCCTCCAATTACACCCATGGCTGTCGTAGGAGCCGACTATGGGAAAGTATAACAATGAAGGGCCGCTTTTTACGGTGTATCGTGAACACCCCCGTGTTCAGCTGTGATCGTATAAATCAGTAAATTTTTAAACCATACTGAAGAATTTTCAAATTCTACCATCTCCAGTCATTTACTCATAACAGTCATTACAACGACGTAATAAAATGAGTCTGTTTACAATTACAATTTTCAATTCACTGATATATTAATATGAAAAATGAAATTTATAAATTTTGTCATCAAAAATGAGCCTTTGTGAAAATATAAAGTGTAAATTGGCCTCGACCCTCGCCACAGAATAACTACCAGTACTAACGTATCGCCAGAAAATAAACCAACCCGTAACTTATTTGTTTCTTCTCGTACTGGTTAATTTATATGCCAATTAGTCTACTTGAAACTGCGTGAAGGTGGTGAACAGGGCTCTTAATCTTCTGGCAGGGACCATCTATTTTAACACACAAATTACTTACGAAATTTTAGAATAACGTGCGTTAGATCCTTTGAAATAACAGACCTTTTGTTCGAGTAATTTCGTCATGGTTGCGAAGGTTCGTACAATGCTATAGAGAAGGTAATTAGTTTTTTACTTTAAGATGGAAAACGTACACGCTAAAAAAACACTTTCTTCTATTCCTTTTGATTGATATGAATTGAAGATACTGTTTATTAGACCTTAGAAAATAATGACATTGTATCGTCATATATTAAAACTAGGCGTATATTATTAAAAATGAAAGATATATTTTAAATAATTTACGCATTCGATGACAAAGTGACGTAGTTTCTTTATTCTTCTTTAGACTACGATCCCCGTACATGCCCTTCTGGTGGTTTGAGCCATCCATCTGCCACTTTCTACGCTGTGCCACATCTTACGAGATTATGTCCCATATTTCAATGCTTTTCCATTTCTGCTGCAAGATAGCGGTGCAGTAACGAATCGCTACAATTTAGCAGCTAGTAATAATAGTAAATCATTTATTTCAAGCAATATAAATCTAGTAATAAATACAAGATGTTAAATACTTAAAACGACGGTCCATATAAAATCCTCCTGCATAAACTACTAAACAAATTTTGATGAAACTTGCTACACAGATAGTTTATGACTGTTGGACTGGAAGAACATAGGACCACTTTTTTTCCCGAAAATCCAACGGAGTTACGCGGGTAAAACCGCGGGCACCCAGCTAGAATATTTATATACCTTAATTTAACGTACCTAACACAACCCCCTCTTATATTTTATTTTGCAAGGCTATTCTAACTCATTCGAAAGCACTCTAAAAAATGCTTCGAGAATGTAGAAAATAATCTAGTTCCTCTCATCAGTGCTCGCCAGACAGTACAGATTATTCTCACGCCATAATAACAATTAGAATTATAATTTTAAGCTTAAAAGTAATTACACACAAAGCTAACATCAAAGTCTAATGGCGTTGATCTTATCCAACATTATCATAGAACTTTGTATAACAAGCTCCAACAATAACAAACGAAAGATTTGACGCAAAACCTCAATTACCGTAATCTTGGTAACAGCAAAAGTTTATAATATTCGTAATACATTCAAAAGTTCATGTTTACCCAAAGTAAAGGGAGGAATAATATTCGTCGCCAATCCCCCGAGGGATAGAAAAGGCAAAAGGTCCGATCCCTAGTTTAGGGTATTGGAAGAAAATATTGTTGTAAAATATAAAAATACTCGTATAATGTAAAAAACCATTTGGACAAGATTTAATTTTGTTTCAAATCGTCCCTTTTATTTCGTTAGACATTTTTTGCAAATTGAAATAAGGTCTACATGTAGGTCCTTTAGCTAAGTAGATATAAGCTTGGAAGATTGTATTGTGCTATCAGTATAACAGTCACATACAAAACGTGATGTGATGGCAGGTTCTGGTCGTCCACCAGTTTAAACTTTTAATAGAAATCGATCAATCTCTGCCAATGTGTAATGCAAAAATAGGTTAGTAAATGCAAGAAATACCATTATTAAAAATTAAAAATAGTATGAACTAATAAAATAGGCCTTAAGGCCTTAATAGGTTTAAAAATATTTAAAGTGTAACCTTACCAGTAATTAATTTTTGAGATTATGTATCGTCTTATTATTATGTATCGGATGGCGTGACTTTTTTCCCGTAGTTTTTATTTTTTTTCTACTTTTGACAAGAATGCAATAACGGATTATTTGCAGAAAATCATCGTAAAACATTATCTATTCATTGATGGAATAATATTGCTTCGTTTCACTGCTAGGTATTTTTGTATTAGAAGTAAAAGTAAAGTAAAAGTCATTTATTTGCAAAACATGTGAAAAAGGTGCCAAATAGTGATTTTTTTAGTCAACATGTTTGACCAATATATGTACATTGGTGTGCAAAATAATTAGATTATGGCAAGCAAAACTTAATTTAATTATGCATAGCAACAGCAGGGTAGGTAATAAAGGAGTACTATTTTATCTATCTGAATTTACTATAGCTAGCAATTTAGATTACATCTAGAAATTCGTCAATATTATGGTAGCATTTTTCACATTAAAGTTTATGAAATTTAAATAAGTTTAAGTCTCTTTGGTATTTTACTATACATTACAGGAGCATTGGGATAAATAAAAAAAAATGGGATAGAAATCAACGTTTCCCCAAATGTTTCCAAAATACATTAGAAACTACGTTGGTTTTATCATTGGTTCATAGAAATACGTATTTGCGGCAAATTACTTTCCGTACTCCGTTCCTGTAAAACACCGAAAAAAATCTGATAATGCGTTAAAATATCGCATCGCAACGCTTTCCATTATCTACGTAACACTATCAGAATTTGACCGATCGGACACGTCACCGACATCAGTATACGTATTATTCAATGATATTTTAGATAAAGATTTATCTGTCCCAGTAGATAAAGAATTTAACCTATTCTTATAAACTCAATATACCTATACATTGCCGTCCGTCTCAGCATATGTTGTGGAACCAAGCCGTAGGGGAAATAATCTCAACCATGATCTTCCGATGAATCCAACTGACGCTTCACGTACAACAATAATTTCTTAACACAAAATTAGCTTTATATAACGTTTAAATCTAGTATTGTCTAGCACGTTGAGTCCAATCTGTTTATAACACTTACTTAAGAAATATAATAGAATTCATTAATTTTATAAGTATTGTATAGTTTTAAGTATCAACTAATGGCAGTACCGACAAAGAAGTATTATAGACACTAACTGGTGCCAGTGTCGGCTCCAAGTCGGATCGGATAATAAAGAATCACCCATAGACAAGATTATTAATTTGAATTTCAATAACGGCTTCTAATGGAGCAGAAAGGGAACACTAGATAATAGTTTGATGTCACACACTCCGAGACTCGTTCGATCAATAGACACACACGAGACCGGCCATTAATTTGGAGGGGCTTCCACTTCTTGAATTAAAGTTTGGCGTTACTTGCGGTGGGGGATTCTCATTGCACTGAAGTTGGCTGATATTTCACCTGAGACCTGATTCAGGTGCTTGACTATAGCTTTGTGCGTCACACATGAGATACGTTCTAGAGGTAGCCTTTATAAATTTACAGGATCCTGTTATAAATTTACAGGATGCCGACATAAATAGTAATAGGTAGTTATCTTTTTTTGAACTGGTAATGTATTTTGTTATGTTCTATTTCTGGGGTACAAAATGTTTTTTTTTGTATTTTAATTTCTTCTTTGCTCCATATGTGCTCTTTGTTTAACGGTAAAAATATTAAGTATGACAGTCACCAGATCCGGTTTCTATCATGACGAAAAATGCGAAGATATTAAAAAAATTACGTCAGATGAACATCACGGTACCGCTCAGTTGATGCAATAACGACGTAATTACAATTTTTCATAAAGGATAATAATAACCTTCTGTTGGCTGATTTCACACATATTCTCTTCGATGGAAACCAGATGTAACCGTTGGGCTTCACAAATTACCGCAAAGGCCATGATCATAATACAATTACCGGCGGTCGGAACGACACGGGTAGATCCAAGATCGTACAGCACTTATCCTTATTCCTCGAGCGTTCTAATATAGAACGTTAACATAATTATTGTATATTACAATATTTTGTAATAGAATGTTGCATTAATATTATCTGTTTGATCAATTACTTGGATCAAATGACTTTTTTCTGTTATTACTATATGTTATTGTATTTATATCGATGCAGATTTTAAAGAGCGGACATTTTAACGCAATAGGAGGATATCTCGACCCATCACGGGCAACATTTCATCAATATTTGTCTAGAAGAATTGGACGTTATTATTTTTTATGTATAATAACTATCTAGGTAATATTGAACTAGATGTATCTTTGAACTAGCAGTCCGCCTCGACTTCACACGGGTGGGTTACATAATTAAAGTTTACATACGGATTCATTACTTTGTCGAAAATATTCTATAGCCGATATTCCTTACGGATAATATAAGATTCTGGTAATACTATTTTTCAAATCGGTCTAGTAGCTTCACAGCCTATTTTTTTTCCTTGCAATTCAATAAAAGAAATAATCAAATCTTTCCTCTTTATAATATGTATTTGTATATATTAGATAGATGTAAGCTGAAAATATATTCATTTACACCTGCCAAAGTCAAAGCAAAATTCCAAGGTAAATTACAAGGCCAAATCTGTGTACCATAAACTGCCTTAGATGTTTATGACACGGATGCCTCCAATCCCGACTTCCTATGAAGGTAATAGGGCATTGTTTACCCTTTCATTTTGGCACGTCAGCCTTTACACGTGTTTGTGTTATGCCGGTATATTGGGCGGATAATGTTGGCTACACAGAGATTAACAATTTGCTTAGCCGTAGGCTGATTTACGATCGAATGCTGTTGTAATTACTTGTTGCGATTGCTTAACAAATTATTATGTAAATTTTTAACAAGGAACAATATTAATGTTAATTTGAGCAGGTAAAATGCGAACCTTGTTTCTTGCTGTCCTGTTTCTGTTTGACGACCTCTGTGGCGTGGTGTGCGAAGGTTCGTCTGCGACGCAGGAGGTTGGGTTCAATTCCCACCTTGGAAGAAATATTTGTACGATCTGCAGATATTTGTTCAGGGAATTCTGGTCGTTTGCTATGTATGGTAAATATTTAATTGTACCCATTACACAAGCTCTGCTTAGCTTGGGGCTAAATGATGCTGTGTTGATTGCCCAGCATTATTATTATTATATTATTATTCTTGCTCTGTCAAAAGCATATAAATTATGAAAACAGTCGCTGATGAAGCACTAGAGGGGATATTATGTGTAGGGTTTATTTAGGTACCCTAAGTGTACCTGAGTGGGTACGCTGTGTCTACTAAGCCTTCATTTATAAAAAATAGATGATAAAATTTCTATATTTAGACAAATATGAAGTTAAGCTTTTTCATTACATACTCTAAGAAGCAATTTTTTTATTTATATGTATATTTATAGCCGTTGTAGACTTTTTATATCCTAAATCGATATATCGAAAAGTATTTTCGTGATATGGACAGGCGTCAGTAGCTATCCACCTATTCTTCTAGAAGTTTGAACCTGATCGGTGCCCAGACAGCAGTGGGAGATAAGCTTATATCTTACTGGGCGATGGCGAAATTACTCGTCTGGGCTTTTTCCCTGAAAAAGGGCCTAAAATACTGCAAGGTATTATTCTAAACTGTAAACTGCCATTTCGGAGGACCTCAGTGGCGCAGCGCGCAAAGTTTTGGCTGCGACACAGGAGGTTGTGGCTTCGTATCCGGCCTCGCACAACGCACATCAAATATTTGCTCTGCGGGTATTTGTTCTGAGTGTTCTGGTTGTTTTCAGTATTATACGAAACGCAATGTGTTAAGTATTAAGTCAGTTATCAGGTACAGTGCGCGTCACATATAAGTACCTCCCTATATCAATGTATGTGGGACACAATAGTTGCTAATGTTGGGAATTTCAGACTTTGAGTATTGTGGTGGGTGGTTCGATCCTGAGCGGCCGGCAGTGTGATAAATTTTTGCATGTGAAAATTTGTAATAAGTTACAACTCAAGGGAATTCGAAGCAGTCATTAATATTATGTAGACAAGGGGGGTACTTAATATTGACGCGCACTGTACCTATAACATTAGTGCTATATAGGTACCTATTTATTCTGTGCTATAACACAAGCAATACTTTGGGGACGATGCAGATTGTCCGTCAATATTTTTTTTATTTTCATAGATTTACTTTAGTTCAGCAGACTAAGCTTCAATGTGTCACCGCTAACCGTGCAGCGAGATGATTACAGAGCTTGATGAAAAGCAAAATTCGACGTATCATATTATCATATAGCGTACAATGAGCGCTCACAGTTCCCAGTATTTATCTCCATCCTTACTTTCCACAAGCAGTAGGTTCGAAACATTTGAGGGGAAAATGTTTGTCACTTGTTTAATACAACTCATTTTCTTACTTAGAGGGATTCTGTGTGGGTATCAAGAGGAAAAAATTAATTTGTCCGATATAATTAAAACTTATGTCTACTCACGAACATTTTCATGGCCAGAGATGCAAAAATCTCCCCGCTGCACCTTTTGGCGGCGGTTAAGCAGTAAATGCGTTAAATTTCTATATTAGTTGACTAATCAAACAACCCCCCAAAACTGTCATTTATGATAGGGAATACCGTGCTCTAATTCTATCAGAGTTTCTAAGAATCTAAATTTTATTCGTGAAATTGCTAGACCCTTCAAAGTTTCCGCTCAAAATTGTCGTTTGCAAAAAAAAAAAAATATTTAACACCAGTTTTTACTTAGGTATTTTAGAGCATGAAAAAGGTTGTGTAAAAAAAGTGTCTATAACAAAAGAGTTTGTCGCAAAACTACGGAAAAAGCTGCAGTTTCTGAAGCTGCTGTAAATAAAGTTGAAAATAATAATGCTGGAAAAAGAAATACAAAAGTGTTCTTGTTGTCTAAAGAGGGTTCAGGTTGACCTTTGTAAAAAAATTCTATTTCTATAAATATATCTACCTCTATATCTATATAGTGGAAAGATTTGATTGTTTGTTTGAATTAAATAGGCTCCGAAACTACAGGACCGATTTGAAAAATTTGAGTCCTAATGCCTACTGTCCCTAATGACAATAGGCTACTAAAATATTTTCAAAAATGTTACGGTTCTGTACAATATCTTCAATAATTTTACTCAGTTTGAGTTACAAAAATTTATAGAAATTTAATTTTTGTTAAATACCCGTCCG
Source organism: Eupithecia pulchellata (assembly GCA_963931895.1). Classification (NCBI taxonomy): domain Eukaryota; kingdom Metazoa; phylum Arthropoda; class Insecta; order Lepidoptera; family Geometridae; genus Eupithecia; species Eupithecia pulchellata. Next base: position 3,283,080 of record OZ007530.1, read on the forward strand.
AGGCCTGGCGCACCACTAGTATATAACGAAATTTATTTTTGTATACGTGACAAGCTGTTGTAAGCTTTCAGTTAATATTCCTTTTAGCTCATTAAGATCACAGCTCTTGTTTCCACTAAATTTAATAAATAATTAATAATCAAACCTCTGCCAAACCCTCTGTGAAAAATACTGTATGCATAGACTGGTCGTTTAATAACCACAAGAATTCTATTCCATATTTCTCCTTTGCGTCAATAAGAGAAAAATGTTTAAAAGCAAAACGCAGATTTTCACTAACATACCACGGAACCTCGCAAACCGCGGTTGATTCATGAATATACCAGAGCAATAAAATGTTTCTTTTTTAGTTAGTGTTACTTAATTTTCTATTGTTAGACAGAAGCGTGCGAAAATATGCTTTTATTTAGGTATATCAGTCATCTAGTAGCCATAACAAGCTCTGCTTTGGCTTATGATATGATATCTAGCTTTGGGCTAGATGATGCTGTGTGGATGGTCCAGCATTACTTTCTTTATTTATTTCCGTTGAAATAAAGCAACGAGAATATAATTTAATGGGTTTCGAATTTAATTTAGAAATTCATTCGTATCCTAAAATAACTGTCTGGCTCAGATTATCCATGTCATTGCAGGTAAAAGCGTGTTTACAGTCCCCAAAATAAAAGCAGGAAATCTAATACTGCCTTAAAAACGTAAATGTACAAGCAAGCTTTAATCCCCTTACCATCTGTAAATCACTTCCCCAAAACAATGGAAAAGAGTTTTATAACTCAGACTTTTACGAATAAAGGCCGTACCTGCAGTGTTTTATATATATACTAGTGACCCTCCCCGGCTTCGCAGGAGTTGGAATGCTGATAGTAATGCATGCTATACATATAGACTTTCTCTTGAATCGTTCTGTTAAAAAAACTGCATCAAAATCCGTTGCGTAGTTTTAAAGATCTAATCATTAGCTTAATCTTTAAAGATACGCAACGGATATCTATCTCACTACATAAAAGATATATCACTACATAGAATACAACAAAATCGCTTATATACAGGGTGGAATTTTGTAATGCCACCTGGAGGGAAAGTACTCTTAATACTGTAGTTAGAAAATTGTACTCAAAGAAAACATTCCTTTAATTTTGAAAAGAAAGAAAACTGCATTCAAAGATTTTCGAAAATTCGCTTGCCACACCCGGGAATCGAACCGACTAAAATCTGTAAAAATTACACCCTGTACTTTTATTGCATAGATCGTTAGGGTCAATAATAAGGATGAAATCTCTCTAACAAACTTAATAAATTAAATGAAAGGAAAACCATGAAATCTTAAATTATTTTAATTATTTACAATAAAAAGTCAACTAACTACCTAATTAGTTGCTCGAAATGGGCTCCATTTTCTTGGATACACAAATTTATTCTTCTAACGAATTCATTTCTAGTAACTTTTAATAACGTGTTGTGGTGAAGATTATAAATCGTATTCTGAACTTCAACTCTCAACTCGTTTACATTCGCATAAGATTTCATGTAAATTAGATTTTTTACATATCCCTACAAAAAAAAATTTAAAGGGGTGAGATCTGGTGATCTCGCCAGCCATCTGATTGTGCCGTTGGTACCAATCCAGGTATTAAAATGGTTATTAATGTAGGCAGTAGTGATTCTGCTACTACTGACACAAGTAAACAGATGGATCTTTAAGTTAAAGTGCTTAACTTGACCCATTCAGTTTAAGATTTCATGGTTTTCCTTTCATTTAATTTATTAAGTTTGTTAGAGAGATTTCATCCTTATTATTGACCCTAACGATCTATGCAATAAAAGTACAGGGTGTAATTTTTACAGATTTTAGTCGGTTCGATTCCCGGGTGTGGCAAGCGAATTTTCGAAAATCTTTGAATGCAGTTTTCTTTCTTTTCAAAATTAAAGGAATGTTTTCTTTGAGTACAATTTTCTAACTACAGTATTAAGAGTACTTTCCCTCCAGGTGGCATTACAAAATTCCACCCTGTATATCTATATTTCAAAAACTCGTGTTTTGTTCGGTATTTGTTTAGAGTGACCAATTGTTTACTTTTTAATCCTATTTGATAAAAAAACGATATCGCTATTTTTAATTGTGTAGGTAACCGCTCACAAAATAAAATTTAATACCTACCATTTTTCACAAAGCGTCATCTGGTACGTACGCGTATAAAGGGAAGGAGGAGATAAAAGAGTATTTATCGTGCTGCTAGACTGCCACATTATGAGTAAAAGAACTATCTTATAGGTAAAACAAGCCCGTCATGACATTAAGAAGCTTAAAAACTAGCAAGACAATAAAACAAACCGAACAAAAAAGCTAGGTAACATATTCAATTTTGTCACAAATTGCATTCGCGTGTGTGCCTAACGTCCTGAGTCCAGACTAAATCGTTTTCACAAACAAGAATGCAAATAGCGACGACGTCGCGAGAATGCGGAACGTGTGTGTGCAAACACGGGTTTAATCTACGCCTTATCGGCTGCGGAACGTGTATGTTGTCCCGTTTCAGATATAGTTGAGTACAGGCTACAGACTAGCTGGGTACAGTCAGCATCGTAAATTTCTTATTAAGTTACAAATACAAAAATGGTTTATTGTACACCAGAAATAGAACATAGCAAAAGACATTACATAAGACAAGTACAATGGGCGGCCTTATCGCTTAGAAGCAATAAGGCCGCCCTAGAAGTTACCTACGTTTTTTACAAATATCAGCAATTTTATTGTTTTTTTTGGCCATGACTTACATTACTTAGCAGATAAGACCACGTGCTGCTGTTGGAGAAGTGAAAACGCAGCTTTTTCTTTCAAGAGTCAAGGTTTAACATTCTGAAATGGCATTCATACACAACTTTACTATACAATCAATTTATTCTCCAGTCAAATTATAATAAGCGTGTCGTGTATGAGACATTACCGAGTTTTTAAAAATAATTGAATATTTTTTGTTAAACTTAGTTACACGTTACGTTAACTCGAACTGACGCGCTCGAGATTTCCAGATTTACTTTACAATGTTTGGAGTAGGTAAAGCACAACATAATCTATGCAAAATTTCAGTAGGTTGTGTAGTTTTTACTCTAAGAAGTAAGAAAACATCAAGCCTTACTTTCACATTTATAATAATTAGTGTGATACCATTGTGGTCTACATCCTAGAATCATAACCTCAGTAGAGTCAGCAGACATAATTAATGGGGTCACTCTTTTCCCTACGTGGTGAAGCTAAGGTACGGCGGCAACCGCAAATAAATTATTATACGCAACCCCTATGTCTAAACAGTGAACCCGCATCTATAATAGCCAACGTTATGCCGCAATAAAGATAGTTTATAGTGTTATAATGCGAAAGTTGTAATTTGTAAGCGCCAGTAAACATTAATTCAATTCACAATTTGTCACCTTGGTTGAATCGCGGAATGTTGGAATCGCGTGACAAGCAGCGCTCTCTAGCGGAGGCATCCCCTTTCCTTGAATATTCACTGCATAAATTACTTACAATTTATACAAAGACTATCTTCTACTCGCGTCTTCGCTTGAATAAAACCTAGCTTTCAGGAAGGTCGTTACGTATAACTGAGGTCTACAGAGCTTCACTGAGATTATCTTGGTACTTCATCGGTCTTCTCTTCATCTTCATTCGGTCATATCTTGTCTGCCTCTAAGCGAGGCTAGATTTTAGAAAGATTTTATTACAGTTACGACTGCTGGACATGCTTCCAAATACAAGTGAGATTTTGCCATTATTATGCTTTACAGGCCGATGCAAAGGAGATGCAAAGTTTACAGTATTTATTTTCTTATACATGTAATAGATAACACCATTAAGTAGTTATATTGGCACAGCCGCTCAGCCGTGCCAAATTAAACAAACATTTTGTTATCATAATTTATGCAACGTAGGCAAGCATTTGCAAAACGATTCGTTTAGGATCAGCGCAGACGAGCAATCGCCAGATCTAGAGGTAGATTCTAAATCAGATTAATAGACTATAAAATAATTTAAAAAGCTTTAGAATATTTTTACTGATTTATTTTATCGGATATTTATCGCATTGTGAGGTTATTTCTGATAATATTGCTGCACTTCGCAACCTCTGTAACTACTTCAGTTAGGACCACATCATGTAAACCTGAAACGATGGAAAAATAGGTTGCTATTTATACCCGTGAAATTCTAAGGGTTTTAGAAATCAAACACTGTGAGTGTTCTTTTGCTAAAAATGAAAATTAAAATGAAGAATTAAACTGAATGAAGTGCAATACCCCACCGTTGGTATGTTATCTAAACGATTAAGTGAAACAGAATACAAGCGATCAGATCGTGGCAGCAGAAAGCTAGAGTTCACCAGATAAAATGGGCCGTTCGCTTTGAACATTATTAAACGTATAATTTCGGATTTAATTATTATAATTATTGGTGTCTTCACATATTTGCGTCGTATAATTATTTCATATTTCAAATTGACTAGATGGTGAAATATTAAATTCATGGCGTTGATGTCTCGAAAATTGTATTTCTTATCTCTTGGCATTTTGTGAAATTAGAACTTCTGAATTGATCTAATTTGAGGGAGAGCGAGGGAAGAAAGCGAAAATAATATTAATGTTCTGATTTACTTCGTTGGTCATCTGTAGAGTTACATCGATTTGTGACATTCACAACAATTTTTAACATCTTAATACTGTCGTACGTCTTAATAGTTACATACACTTTTTGAATAATAAATATAAGAGAGACCATGTGCGCTAAAATCCAGACATAAACAGGAATACATTTTTTCAACAGCCATGATATTAATAAGTGTCCAACCAAAAAACCCGTAATGATTTAAGATTTAAGTCGATATTGAAGACGACTTTGACCTGAATAGCGCAAAATAGGATAGGTAAGAATTAAGAATTATAAGAAATCTCTTCTAAAATTACATAGAAATTGGCATGAAAACAATTAAATCGCTTTGTTCATCAAGCCTCGCTAATCAGAGGGAACTACCGACGAACTCGATGATTAAACGTTCGCCCCTCGTTCAATCATAACGGATAATCCCTCCATTGGATTATGGCCAGGAACATAAAACTTAGCTTTAATGAATGGGCTTTATTTGTTTCATTAAAGTGGATAGTGTTGCGGAAATTGTGGATTAAGGAAACTCATTATGATCTCTACAACATTACGCTCCTTTTTGGAAAATTGTGGAATCGAAAGGAATCTGTAATCATAAATCAAAGTGCTCTTTATTTCCTTTAGACCTAATATAACGAAACAAAATACAAATTATTCATTTATTTAACTCAATGTTTTAAAGCTCAGTACAGAAGCGAACAACATAGAGCAATAAACCTAAGATTACCTATAATTATCTGAATGATGAATCGTTTAAATATCTTTAATTTTGTTCGTTGTACACACTTTATGCATAAAATTATATATTCATTTTACTATAAAAACTATCGTAGTTTAACGAATTCTATTTAATGCATTTGGGGAACAAACAATTTTGCACTCATTACGTCTAACTTAAATAATTTATGTGTCCATGTATGTGTGACAATGTATTTAAGATATACTCAAAATACCCAGTTTAATTTGACTGCCACAAAAGGAGCAAAACCGTGCTAGAAATTATTGGTCAACAGTCTCGCTCTAGCAATCTCAATGACGGTCGGGTCTCGTGCTAACAGCCCCAATACTCAACACGAATTTGCTTTCAGCGGTAGATACAATTTCAGAGCTAAACGTGCCCATCACGGCATTGCCTACCGATTGCATCAATTATCATAATGTAATAATGTACCTAGCTATGAAATAATGTTTAAACTACATTGGTTTCGTTGCACGGAAATAATCTGGTTTTATATTCATTTATTCTCAAAAAGACAAATTATGTCACTTACATGAGAACAGGATTCTTAAGTTAAGTATAGATAGATACATAGGTTGTGGTCGTTCAATAAATAAATAACTCATTTAGTGTGTTCACTTGATAAGAAGTGAATCATCATTTATAATGTGCTGAGCTAATTTTAATTTGAACACATTAAATGAGCTTACACTTTTGATTTGAGAGGGTAAATTATTGTAAAGCTGTGCGCCTTCACATAGTATAGTTTTTTTTCCATATCTTGTTCGAGTTTTCGGTAAAACGATAAAACTGGCACATAATGATTGCTTGTGTTTGAATACATTTGATAAAGCGGCATGCTAATTCAAACGATCCATGGGTATTTGATTATACGTCGTTTAGGACTACGGGAGTATTATGAAAGCTCACTTATTCATAGACCAATGGTTCAGAAATCGCGCTTTGCGTTGCAAAAAAATTACTCAAGCATAGATATTGAGACAGCTTTCATAATACGAGCCCAAATGCCGAAATTACTATTTCTGTAAACTTTTCATAACCATAAAGACTAAATAGTTGTCTTTCTGTTTCTTTTTACGAATACACAACAAAATAAATTTATATAAATTAAGGTAAGGATATACCAAAACTAGATTAAAACAGGTATTTTCTGTATACAAATATCCCTGTAGAAGCAATCTCATTCATTGTTATTTTGTATCCATAAAATATTCATGAAAAGTCACAGAGTTAAATTGCGTCTTATGGTGTTTTTCCACCAGCCAGAGTATTATGCTGCTCAAATCCGACCAATAATAGGCTCGCTGTATTTCCATGGCTTAGCAATCTTGGCTATTGACTAGGTATATCATTATGTCGCCACATAGTTGTTGTGGACAAGCATCCGAAGACAAAAACTCATTTCATTAAAACAAATGAAAACAAACAAGGTCCATAATTTTTACGAAACAACACCCCCATTACCCTGTACCAAAAAAATACAATGCAAATATCAGCCACAGCGCCATCTCCCGACAATAATTAGGAAGGAATTAGTAACAAATTATTGCTTGCGAAGAGGAGGTATAATAGTCGAGCTGGGCTGGATGCTTCTCATTAGTGTTGGCCGGGCCCATGTTGGCACGGTGCGATGGATCCACAGAAGTGAAGGTACAATCATTATTCCTGTCTTGTGTTTTACAAAGATCCTGTTAAATAAATAAGTCTTGTATATAAGTTACGTAGTAGTAAGGTTTCAAAATGCACACACAACAATAAAGTTTAAAAAAGAATAAGCATTTCTGTTACGAAAACTCGAAAAGTTTTAATCTACTGAAATGTGAACCAAGGAAGAAAGGAAGAAAGAAAAATAATGATATTATATTGCTTCCACATTATTTATCTGAACGCCTGCTCGAAGCGATACGAGAACGGTTGTGGTAGTGAAGAGTATCTGGCAGATCAGCATTTAGCCATACACCGAGGCAATACAGCCAGCGTCTTGGGGACGCTTTCAACTGATATTGATATGGATCAGTTGAGTTGTACCTGTAGATTGCTTGCGACAGTCTGCAGCTAGCCAAATCGTTTCCATTGGGCTTACTGATAATGCTTGACGCTTCAATACTAGTTCTCATTTGGTTATTTAATTGTGACTTCTTTGTTAATGTTCATTATTGTTTAACCTAAAAAACAATCATTTGAAATAAGGTTGACTTTTAAATATATCTGACAGATCACCAAAACCGTGCTCTCTGTTCGACATACCATTGTGTGACAAAGCCCGCCTCGTTGTGGTGCCTGCATTATTCATGCGGACAATATTGCACTGCCGCATCTATCTGTACCGGTTTTATAATATCCCACTATCCTGGGTTGTTTCATTAACGTTGACGTTTTGTATTGCCCCGGGACTAATGTGCGCGACCTGTTTGATTGTGACTTCTGTTTCATCGCTCTTTGGGCATGAGTGAATTGCGTTGCTCTTTTGGGTGATTTGTTTGTTTAATATTGTTTTTGATGGACACTTTTAGTTGTAGTCCAGTAAATAAATGATTGTGGATAGAAAAATCGAAAGCGGAATATTTGATTTGGGAACTTTGTTAAGGAGACAAATATAGTAAAACCACAAAGGTTTTAAATTTTTTTTTGCGTTTTAAAAGAAATAAAATTAGCTATTAACTTATCTCGATTCACTGGTATTTTTGGTGGTTTTTGGAAAATGTATATTTTAGAGATGCGCTGTAAATCAACTTTTTCCAAATTACTCCCGAATTACAAAAAAAAACACGACTTATAAGGGTTTGGTTTACAAGTTAAACCTAGATCTCGGTTCTCACGGGATCAACTAACCACAATTACTCGAATCATAATTTTGAATTTCAACATATTTTTTTGGTTCCTATGATGCACCACACATAATCGCTTTTACTTCTATAATACCTATTAGTATATTCATTAATATCAGTCAATCAAATCTTTGTTCTACATTGTTTTATTAATGTTGACGCGAGCAATCCTCCGTTTACATGGTGACTGAAAATTAATAAATTCATACATAACGCCATCTACTGATTGTGTGTAACCATTCCTTTTAAAAAGCTTTTACGTATGCCTCGTATTATTTAGAACTGCCGCCAAGGAAATAAACATACGGACGAATTAAGAAAATCCTTCTTTTTCTTAACTTTATTTGCCAATAAATGCGAGATTCTCAAACGACTTCAGAAAAAGGACTGTTGAGAATTGCATCTATTGGCGAATATTAATCCTTATCTGTGTCCAATATTTATTTTCAAAAATATTACAGAACTGAATATAAAAAAAAAATTGCAACTAGTATTTACACTCATACCTATTTTTTTTTTATTTTACTCGCTACCAAAAGGCAATGTCCAGAATGCTGGCAGCATTGCTACGTTGAATGACGATGCTATTCGTTGACCGGAATAAAAGCCAGCATTCTGATCACTATGAATTTCTGACTATGGAATCTTTGTTGAAAGGTATTCATCTCAATTCTTTGCCGTGTGGTGCCGGCATAGAATTTCACCACCCCAACTCTTCCCGTGGGTGTCGTAAGAGGCGACTAAGGGATACACAGCGGGGGGCGGGCAGCAGCGCCTTCTGCAGAACAACTACACCTAACTGCGATCCCCAACCCGCATACCCAGCGTGGGGATTATGGGCAATAACCCCCAAATAATGATGCCATCTATGGCGCTCATTAGGGGAGACCTATGTCCAGCAGTGGACTATTATAGGCTGGTGATGATGATACACAAATACAGACAACTAATTTTAAATTTAAAGAATCTGTGTCCACCAACCTCCCAAATGAATGATTAAGATTCACCAATTTTTTTTTGTTTGTAGTTCAATAGTACTTTAGCTATAGTTCGACCGAAACCGCTGTACCGCTCCCTAAGAAAGTGCGGCGAAGTGGGGGCCGAGGAAAAAAGAGCAAGAATACACATGAGATCGATATTGTCGGATATATCTTACGATATCGTACCAATATAAACAATATTTTTGTTTTATATATTATATCGATATGTTTATATTTTTTTATAATTAAATTATCTACAGATATTCTGACAGAGCTTCTGCTTCAACTTCATCTTCCGTTTCGCCATCGGAATTTGAATCAGAGTCGTTCTGCAAATTTATAATTAATGGATCGATAATAATATCAAATCTACTATCGCGATCCCAGTAATTGTTTTCATTTTTTTGGACATGATCATCACATTTCTGCCATTTTTCCGCCGTGAACTCCGAAAACAATGTATTCAATAAGTTTATCTTTTCATCTAGAGAAGAGTTAATATGGTTATGAGCTATATTGTTTTTAATATCAGCCCAGACTAACTCTATGGGATTCAAATCCGGATGGTACGGCGGTAATCGTAGAACAGTATGTCCATTGGCTTTCAGGAGTTCATCAATTCTGTACACGGGCTCTTTTTGTGTATTATCGATAAGAAGTTGCAGTTGAGATTTTGTCATAGCTTCCGAAAATTCAACATTGTGGCGCCGTAACCAGTTCTGCATTTCGGTTTTGAGGCTTGCTATGGTTGGCTTCTTGTCAACCTGAACGCTGTGGTAAGACGCGTTGTCCAAGACAACCACAGAATTCGGAAGCAATTTATCTTTTAACTTTTCATCTACCCACTTATAAAAAGTAGGCCCGTTCATGTCTCCATGATAGTCGCCGGTCTTAGCATCTGATTTGAATATCGTCAATGCACCATCAACCAAGCCATTTCGACATCCAGCGTGAAGAATTACCAAACGCCGTCCTTTTCCAATATCAGCATGAATTCCAGGTTCGGACGATGATTGCCAACATTTGCTTACATGGTGACTGGCGTTAATGTATGTTTCATCAAGGAAATATATGTTGCGGTTTTGCGTTCTGTAATTTCTGATTTGTGTTAAGTATTTTTTCCGCCACACTACAATATTAGGCTGCTCTATAAGGAGATGTCTCTTCAATTTGCATTTTTTGAAACAGTAACCTATTGTGTGTAAGAGGCTCCTTAGAAATTCTCGTCCACAATTTAATATGCCATCTTGTTTCAAACTTGAAAGTAACTTACGGACACTTGGCACTCTTTTTTCAAATTCATAAAACTGATGAATTTTTCTTCTGATAACTCCTAAATCAAAATCATCAACAACATGTTTTCGGAGCGGCCGATACTTCCCCCCCGTCTCGCCGCGCGCATACCTCAGGAGCGGTACAGCGGTTTCGGTCGAACTATAGGTTTCATAAGAACTTATGCAGCTGTTGATATTTTTTGAATACCGAATTTCTAAAGTAATATCTTTAAAGGTTTTTGATTTCTCATTAAATAAGCTTGTTATTCAAGTTTGAAAAACACGAAACCTATTCCAGTATAATTAATATTACCATCTTTAAAACAAACCATCTTTTTAACAGTATTAATAGCACTTTAAACTTTTTTATTCCCATCCTAAAAATATTCTTTGTTGCTTTGTTACAGAGGTATTTTACTGCAGAACCAAAGACGCTACAGCGAGGCCATCAAAAGTTTCGAGAGAGCAATTTATTTCAGGCCTTCAATGGCTCGTGAGTACAAAATTAATTTTATTATTAATACACACAATAATTCTGCTAATATCAAGGCGCAAGTTTGTTAGTTTTGTTTTTGTTTGTTTGTTACAATTAAATTGAGTGCTGAGTTCAGTTAGTCTGACGAATCGAGATGTGAATTTTTTGTATAGGATTTACTACAGCACCTCTATCGTGTAAAAATGGTTCTAATACCCACTTAAGTCGTCTCATCTCACGTCTGGATACTTTCGAACAACAAAACTTAGGTCTCCGATCATAATAAAATTTAACGTTTCTACGTTAACGTGCAAAATCAGACAAATAATAGGTTAGGTATTTTGACCTAGGGATAGTGCACTAGAAACCGAGTGTAGAAGTTGGTTGATACAAAATTGATGCTCCAATTATATTCCTTTGACAGACTTTGACCGAGAATTAAGGAGAATTCGAAGGATCAACGTATAATTTACAGAATATCGTAGTATTCGCAAGATAATAACCGGGTACGAAGATCAAAAACCAATATGGATCAATCGGGTTTTAAATAGTTTGTGATTATTTTAACAAGCAAACATGTTTTGAATTATAGTTTCCATCAGAAATGTATTCAATTTGAATGAGTGCCGTTTTAATTTAATAAATGAATTGAAATAATGGGATACATTGTTAATTAAAGCGGCTTAGTTTTGAGTAAACATTTCAATGAGATTAGTAATGATAATAAATTAATTGTTTTCGGGCATATAATGTAGCAGCTTCGCACTTCGGGTATTTAACAAAAAAAGTCAAAAATTATAAATTTTTACACACATTTACGCGTTGGGTCGTTATCGAAGTTTTCATACGGATCCTTAACTTTTTTTAAATATTCTATACCTTAAATTCATCGGGGTTCTGATGATGAAAGAATTTTCTTATCAGACAGTACTTTTGGAGTATACAATTATACTCGTAACAAACAAACAATGAAATCTTACATAATGATAGCCAAATGTGTAGAGAATAATTTAATATCAGAAAATATTATTAGGGTCTTTAAACTTTTAAAACCATGATAAAATGCTGGTCCGGTTAAAAACTCGCGCTTTTAACAAAAAATAAATACCTGCACGTCATGTCTCACTATCCTTTTCATGTTTTCATGTTTCCGACCTCATATTTTCGAACTCCTGTTCCGTGACGTCATCGAACGGCTCTGTCGGAAGACCAACGTTAGTTGTAACATGTTACCACTAACTCATGATGAGATAGAGACCATTTTGTGACTCAATGCAAAATCTAGTATGCATTGTGTTTTATTTTTATATCATGTGTGCATTTGTTTTTGTTGATTGAGTTTCAAATATTCTCATTCTCAACTCAATTGTTCCATATTCTCTTGACAAATTCATTAATTACGACAACTTTTTCAGTTGCGTTTGTGAACCTCGGCACATCGCTAATGGCCGACGGGCGACTAGCCGAGGCAGCGAGTGCGTTGCGCGCCGGCGCCCGCGCAGATGGCGTGCGAGTTCGAGATAGAAGAGAGCATGATGCTGCGAAGGTGTCAGCACTGGTTCAACTGGCGGCACTGCACTCGCGGAGGGGGCACTGGCACAAGGCACTGTCTGCATACAAGGAGGCATTGCAGTTGCTGCCTGATTCCAATGCTCCTATTGTTGGGTGGACTAGACATGTAAGTTGCATTTTATTTCTCTAAAATAAGGATAAGGAGGTTACGGTTGCTATGTACCTGCAGATATTTTTTTAGTGTTCTGGTCGTTGTCATGTATAGAAAAAAATATTTATCTTTATATTATATTGATATTATAGTATATCAGTCATCAAGTAGGCTAGATGGACTGCGTGGATTGTTCATCATTATTTATTTATTTATTATGAAGTTTTTGTTTCGCATCAAGTAATTAAATATCTTTAAACCAAAAATAAGAAATAATAGACTAAATAATAGATAATAATAGATAATAGACCCAAATTATAAACTTACACAACTTGAAATTAAAGTTACCCATAATTTCAAGGTTTGGAAGTTTATAAAATGTATATTAACTACGAAGTTTATTATGTAGATCTTAGAAAGACATTAAAGAAGATCCTTTAACTAAGAGTAACTCGCGGACCAAGATTAACTATCTAAAAGTTTGTTAATCAATACAAATATATATAAATTTATGAAACTACTAAAGCTAAAATCGTTAACAAAATAGCAAAACAAACCTCAAATCCGACGTGTTTTCCATGATTTAATTCATAAAAGCATCCATTCAGTAAAAAAGAAAGGTGTAAAAGGAACACGTATACAAAGGCGCCCGCAAATTGTAAGCGAGCCGAGTGCCGAGTGCCGATAGCGAAACTATCCTATTTACTCCGTGTCGATAGCGTACCAGCTGATTCTTGTAATAGAAGGTGCACCAGAACATGTTACATATTTATTTCGCACACTCACAATACGTACCTACATAGAGAAAACCATCCCGTGAACTCGGCAATGTGTGATGTGCTGAAACGTTGAGATAATTTGGTGAATAAACGCATTAATTACCCGTAAATCTACACTAATATTTGAAATAGGTAAAAAATTTTGGTTGTTTAGTCTGAAGTATAAACTGTTGAAACCTCGGTCCGATTTTTAGAATTCTTTGACTAATAGATAGCTATTTTATCCCCGAGGGACAGGCGTTTCAAACAATGTGAGCAAAATCATGAACAGAAGCAAGTTAGTAATAAAATAAAGTATGATCTCATAATTTAAAAAAAACCTTAAAACTGTCCTAAGACCATTTGGTCAGTGGTCAGACTTGACTACCATTCCACAGTCCGTATGTGGTGGATGCGAGCAGAAGTCTCCTAATTGATAGACATGACAGGGCATATCAAAAACATTCCATTAAAAAAAAAAACTAAATTTGGTTAAGGTTAATGAAGATTGTTTACCAACACATATGGGACATTTCCACTGCCTGGATACAGGAATACACGAATACAAGTATTAACAAACAACAAGAATATTTTACACGTCATTTCGATTTATGGTAACCTGCACTATACACACGTCTTAGCACACCCTATACCACTACAGTAACTACAGCCTATTCCGCTTGCGCCCGACGTTATGCGCCCCCCAATGAACATAAAATTCGAGCACGTCGCCGAATAAGAGCCACAAGTTTTCGGTCCGTTATCTGTACCGGACGTGTTGATAGATTTAGCACACTACAACTACAACGGATTTAGATAAAGTACCCTTCATTCAGCTGCTGTGGGGTTAGAAATAGGAATCGATGGGTACTTGGGTAGACTCGATTGGTGGGTAGATTTCGTAGACTACGGCGGCACTGCAAGGTGGTAGGTGGAATGGATGCTTTGATTGTTGGTATGTGTACCTGATTGACTTGGGTGGGTAGAATTTCGAAGACTACGGTGGCACTGCTAGATGGTAGGTGGAATGGATGCTTTGATTGATGGTATGTGTACCTGATTGATTTGGGTTGGTAGAATATTATTTCGTAGACTACAGCGGCACTGCAAGATGGTAGGTGGAATGGATGCTTTGATTGTTGGTATGTGTTGGTATGTGCTGATTGACTTGGGTAGAATTTAATAGACTACGGCGGCACTGACAGGTGGTAGGTGGAATTGATGTTACGTGTACCAAATTGACTTGTGGTAGATAGACAGACACTGACACTGTTATAAATCGATCGTGAATCATAATAAGAACATTAGTTCTCAATAGATCTATCATAGGTATCCATTGGTTTTATTAAGGATCAAATTGATATATGTAGGTACTATAGTGTGGAGTGGCCGTTTTTATCCAAAATATCTGAGATTTTTATTCGCCCAAATTTGTAATCTTGTTGGTATTTAAAATAGAACAGCTGCTAACATTTATTTAAATGAAGTTTCAACAAAGTAGGTAAAGTTCAATGGTCATGATTTCTGTCCGGACTATCTGGTATTTGAACCGCATACCAAGTTTGTGATTTCCAATACAATGTTTCATTAAGAATGTTTCAATTTCATAGATACCAATTTCGTTTAAAACATAATTATATTTAAATGATTCAGATTCGACTACTACTGATGTAAACGTGTTCTTGAGTGAAGACCGTGACTCGGCAAACGTGGTGTGAAATAAATAAAGACCCTTAAAATACGGACAGACAGACTGCAGGTAGATGCTGGATGCGACAAGTCATGGCGCTCATTAGGGGAGGCATATGTCCAGCTGTGGACTATCATAGGCTGATTCAGATCGTTTATAAATCATAAAAAAATTTTGCTGGACAAGTTTCATATTTACCACAAGCTAAGCAGAGCTCGTATTTTGAGTACTAGATGACAATATATCACATAGATAGATATTTTTATCAAACGATAAATGACAATAACTAGAACACCCGGAACAAATATCTGCAAACATAATGTCGCGTGGCTGAAGTTGAACCTGATATTGACGTTACCGCCATTATTGTGTACTAGCGGTCCGCCCCGGCTTCGCACGGGTATTCAACAAAAAAATATTTATTCTTATAAAACCATAACTTTTTGAAAATATTTTATAGCCCATGTTCGACACGGTAGTTTTAGGATGATAATGGTGAAAGATTTTTTGAAATTGGTCCAGTAGTTTCGGAGCCTTTTCAATTCAAACAAACAAACAAATCTTTCCTCTTTATAAAATTAGTATAGATAACTGTTATAAGTATAGTTATATCCACAGAACGTGCTGTCAATGGCGAGTGAGATCTATGTCCAGCTGCAACAATGGCCGATGGCGGAGCACAGCATCCTAGCAGCTCTGGATGTCGCACCGCATCACGTTCCGACGCACATCACGCTCGCGCAGATTGTAGCTAGAAATGTAAGTATACCGATCAGTTGAGCTCCCTGTAATAATAATAATTATGCTGAACACACAGCATTATATAGCCATAAGGTAAGCAGAGCTTGTGTTATGGTACTAAAAAACTGATAGCTGACAGCTTGTTTGCAACAGTCTGCAGTTAGCTCAATTGTTTGAATTGTGAATACTAGTTCTAATTTGGTAATTGGGATGTTATTGTCTTTGTTAATAAAGGTTTCCGTAAAAGTATACCGAACTTTCATATCCATTTAAATTCAGCTTTTCTCCCCAAGGTGGATTTTTGATGGAGAGTGGCCATAGATGATTTTGATATTTTTTATACTAGCCTTCCACTTTATAGGGAAAATTCAAGAGGAAAACTGGAATAAGTCCATAAGATTATGTTGTTTTTTTGGGTTTATTCCAATTTTACTTGCTGATATATTTTTTACAACATTATAAAATTGCTAACAATAATATAATTATTCTTTGTCGACAGGCCAGTAGAAGCTCTGAAGCCGAGAGGTGGTTCAAGAAAGCATTACTAATAGCACCCAACGACCCTTCTGTAAGAGATCAGTTTGGTGAGTTATTTTCTTGGGTGTAGATGTTTCTTGGTACAAACTCTCACTATCTACGAAATTGTAGATAATGCTACGAGGTGCTACGAAATTACGCATTTTGCTACAAAAGGCTACGAAATTCTATAAAAAGTCTACAAAATGCTACGAAAGGCTACGAAATTGTATAAAATGTCTACGAGCTGCTACGAAAAGCTACGATAATGGTACGAAAGGCTACGAAGTGCTACGAAAGGTTTTGAAGTGCTACGAAGTTCAATAAAAGTCTATTAGTAAAGCCTATGAAGTACTAATGGTTAGGAAATTCTACGAAAGTCTTAATAAGCTACAAAAGGCTGCGATGCGCTTTCGAATTGTTCTGTATGCTCCGAAAGCTATATTTTTATTTTCCCTAGGCATGTTCCTTCGATCACAACGGCGGTTACGGGAGTCAGCTGAACAATTGGTAGCAGCGGCTAAGTTGATGCCAAACGATGGCGTGCGGGCGGCCGCAGCGGCGCGGGCGCTGCGGGACGCGCGACGTTGCCGCTCTGCCGAGCGCTGGTACGCACGGGCTGTGGAGCTTAACCCTGATGTGAGTATAACACTAGAGAGTTGAAAATACAATCCAAGCTCGCTCAGCTAAGGTAATGACGGTGTGAGGGAGGCCGCAGCGTTGCGAACGCTGCGCGACTCGCGACGTTGCCGCTCCGCTGGTACGAATGGGCCGTACAACACAACCCGCGTGAATATAGAGGTAGATGAATATATTTTTTTAAAATTAATTATGCTGGACAGTCCACATAACATACCACCAAGCTAAGGATCACAGCTCGTGTTATGGATACAACATGACTTAAATACTTGATACATTATTGGTATTGCATAGTAAGATGTTTTTTTATATATATACAGAAAATGATATCTGCTCGTACAAAACATTTGTTCCGAAACGGGAATTGAACCCGCAACCCCTTGCCCTGCAGGCGAACTGTCGCCAACCTTTGTAGCCGAAATCATCCAAACCAATGCCCCGTTACATGGCATTGGTTTGGATGATTAGTGCAACCTCACCATTAACTTTTTCATTCGTACCTGTTCTTAAATTAATTTATAAAGTTATAAGTTTTACATTTTATAAGTTATACATTTTATTACTTTAATTAATGAGAAAACTTTACTGTGTATACTAAAAGGACGGCCAAAGTCAAACGATTCGTTTGTTGGTACGTATACACGTTTGAAATACTCTGTTGGACGCTTCTCTATAATTATTTATAGGCTCTATAATTACATCTCGGTCTGTAAATGTACTATCGGATTAGTAATATTTAATACTAGGGTTCACCCCGATTTTCAAAACGATCCAGTAGTTTCGGAGCCTATGCAATACAAACAAACAGTCAAATCTAACCTATTAAAATATTAGTATAGATATAAATAAATTACCATACAGACTTTGTCAAGGGTTTTTTCCGTTTGTATGTCAGTCCAACAAAGAAAGAAAGGGGTTACGTTAATGAAAGTGATTGTGTTGTATTAAGTTTTGGCGAAAATCATAGAACAAAAGTTGCTAGTCTTGATTTACCCAAGTCGCCTATAGGACGTTATCTATCATCTACTTGTATATATTACTAATCTGATAGTAGTGACTATCACTAGCTTTTAATTTAATAGACTTGGTTTTTTGTAGGCATTTCAACTTGTCTATCATTTAAAATGCCTTTTACTCAGTGAACGGATAAAACATGGAAGCATTCCTTGCGCTAGAAAATTACCCAACGCAAAGTGTGCTGTGATAATGACATGTGTATGTAGAAAATGACTTAAGCGACCTACAAGATAAACGATAATTAAATATCAAACATCAAAAGAACGAAGTCTACTTTTAACTGTGCTTCCCGAGATTTAACAAATTGTTGCAAAATCAGCCACGTAGTTTTGACAAGTATGTTTCAAGTTGCGGGCGTATTTTCCTTGAAGGAATGCTTCCATGTTTTATCCGTTCACTGCTTTTACCTATAAAATTTCATAAAATTATCTTGGTCCTTATTTCATTGTAGTTATGTAGGTATCTCACGTGCATATTGTAATAAAATATCAGTTATATTAAAGAAAACAAAAAGGTCAGTATAGCCTGAGCTGGCAGCTAACAAAAATCGATCCACTAGTTCTTGAAGATATAGAAAACCCTTTTAAAAGGCGATGAGTGGCAAAAAAATAGAAAACTCACATCCATCACCTGTCTTTCAACTGCTGCTCGGGTGGTTTTCAATTTAAAATCTAGGTCTCACCCGTCACTTTGCTAAGTGACTAGAAATAGTAAAATAAATTTACTAGAGTAGATTTATTTAAAATCCGATTGAATAAGTTTAGAATAAAGTCAGTAGAAGTTAACAAACCGGGTGTCTCCTTTATACTTCGTTGAATGTGAAACCGATTTTCTGTAGATAAATCGGATTTTGAAACGGTATATCCGACTTTATTTTTAATTCTTAAACAATCGGTTTTGCTAGCTGCAGTGCCCGACTACCCTTTTATGATTTTGACCCCTTTTCGTTGATTGACGTTTATTCCCTGTCAGTCGTGAAATGCTATATCGTTACTTTGATTGCAGGATGCCGAATATCATTCCAATTTTGGTGCTATACTTCACCTGAATGGTAAATACGCAGCTGCGGCAACATCGTACCGGAGAGCTCTCAAGCTGCAGCCCAATGACGAAATAACTATCACGAATCTGAAGAGAGTCCGAGCAATTATGACTCAACGCAAGAAATAAACTATGTCAATTGCCAAAACCAAAGAAATATATATTTATCTACGAAATACATTGTTTACTGACTGAAATGTTAGATAGAAGGTGTACAAATAGCAGCAACGAAGCAGTTAATTTTTATGTTAGATTTTAAAGATTTTTTTGGTATGAAAATGTTTTATTGTTTTTATTTTTTAACGGTTTTGTTCTTAGAAAAATGTTAAATAGCTATTGAATGACCAGAATTTGGTCCTGATGTTGATATTTTAAAGCCTATGTTAAATATTCCACTTTCGACAAATACACTCAAAGTCGAGAGTCTAGACTATATGATAAAAAAGGTTTTGGCTTTGTTTGTTTGTCGGTAACGCAAATATAATATTTTATTTCTACCCGACAACGGACGAAGAAGGAAAGTAAAGTTTAGTGGGTCTTACCCAAATTTAGTGCAACTGCTGGCCAGAATAAACTACACATAATAAGCTTGTTTTTCAACTATACGAATAAATCAATGGTCTTTTCCTTATAGCATAATAATTTATGATAAAGAATAAAACTTAGCTATCATTTGAACTTCGTTAATAACCTGTAACCTAAAATTGGGTCTAAAACAATGTTATAGAATTAATTAGAAGTTAATTAGTTATTACACTGTACATAGTTTTAATACTTGAACAATTTTATACCTATTTGATCGCGAACCTATATTAAAAAGCATATAAATAAAACGAACTATTCGTCAAAGTTCAAGGGATTGTTCTCTTGTTATTTTCGTCTCGTCTTCCATTATAATAAATGATATATTTGTTCCTTGAAGTTTATTTTATCGTTATAAACAAATTATTTATACTTCTTGTACAGTTTAAGTAACGCTATATTTAAAATAACATATTCTTTCTTAACCACTTCTTTCTTAAAGACGTATTAATTAATATGACATTAATTATGATAAAATATTGCTATTTTAAATTTAATAATTATATTTACCATGAATACCTAATTAAGCATTAAAGCTTTTCAGTACTGAAGTTTCATAGCAAAGTCTAAAACATATCTATTTATTTACTTCTGTAAATAAAAACTATAAATTCATTACTGTTACTAGCTATTATACAAAAAAATTGTAAATAAGCGTTGATTTTAAGTTATTAATAATGTTAATATACATAGGTAGTTGTATTATATATTTCTATTCAAATATGTAAATTTATTGTTTTCTTCTCACATCTGTGACAATAAAGGTAAATACGCTTTGTAGTACTAGATTTATGCCAAATGAATTGATATTTTTTTTTATTTTGCAACTAAAAATCCGCGCGTACAGCTATTTTGAAATGAAGTTTCAGAAACGGGTATCTTCCTACAGTGAAAAGGTACCTAGCTAAATCTTTTGTCAGTGATTTTTCTAGTAATAAATTTATTTCTATAATGATTAAAATGTTGCATAATTGACCAAAGTTTGACATTGAAAAAAAAATGTCATTAGGTATGTTTTTTATTTCCGTAAACTTACGGAAATGATTTTTGTCTAAAATATCTTTAAAAAAATTGAGCACAATTACAACGTTACAAACAATAAGTATCTGTTTTGACTCCACTTTATTCTCTTATTTGTAAGAACTTTTAAATATTTTTAAATGGTCTAAGATGGACTTACATTGCAACGTAAATCTACGTCTTTCATTATTAAATTACTACAAAATGTTTTTCCTGAACATAATTTATGTATATCAACCAAGGAATTGTAATCAATTATAGTTTGATGATAAATTAAGTAGTTTTAGGTACTCATGTATATTATATGTTATGCAAGTAAACCTGCAAATCCCAAAGTGATATTATATGTTGATAATTTTGTAAATAAAAGCTTCAATATTTTATCTATTTTATTATTTTCCTAATATTCGAAATTATTATCAGGAAGTTCATTCATCTATATCAAACCAATGAGATAGTTAAATCAACAAATTAAAACTAATTTTTACCATTTTGAAACAATTGAGCTAACTGCAGAATGTTGCAAACAAAGTAAAGGTAGCTCTCGTACTCCATATCAATACAAGTCGGTAGTGTCCCCATGTTGCTGTCTATATTGCCTCGCTGTATTGCAATGCTGATGCGCTGCGCCAGATACTGACCAGCTCTAGGGTCACACGTCGCTTCGAGCAATAATTAGCTTTTTATTATAATAATCTCTCCATTCGGAGAGTTCGTCAGAATAGAGTATTATAACAGTCTTCGTAATCTTAAAATTTATTTGCTTACCCTGTAGGTTAATAAAGTATAAATGAATATTTTCTCCATTTTTACACAATAACAAAGAATACTAAGATTAAGTGTCAAACTGTGTCAAACTGTGACGCAGCGAGCTAAGGCCCGCCTCCAACGCAGGACACTGGGGGTTCGATTCCCGCAGGGAAAAATGATTGTAGGTACATTTTGTAATAGGTATTGAAAACACCTGTTTTGAGAAGACTGGTGCCTGAAGAAAGTTCTAAGGGTGAAGAGAAGTATTAAGAAAGTAAGGAGTATCTATAAAAAGTACTAACAAATCGAATAGCAGATGTAAAATGTTTATTAAGTTTTTAGACCCCGCTAAAAACTTAACTAGAATAAAGTCATACGAGAACTGCTTAGAAAAAAAGCTTTACTCTGCGAAAATCTTTTTATAGGCTACCTTTTCGTATCATTTGTACTATACCGTTTCAAAGCCAAATGCTAAAAGGCAAGTAAATTCATGCTATAACCACAATAATCTAAACAATATCACTACCTAAATACAAAACGGGTATTATTGCGGGAGTCGTGTTCGGGATTTGCCAAGGCATCTGCACAAACACTCTCAATATTAGTTCAGGCAACGGCCGTTAACGTTTCACTACCGGAGTACAACGATAGCATAGGTACATGTCGAGTGCAAAGCTGCGAGAATCTAGTGGCTTGACATCAGGTTTGGTAGAGAAATCTATGAATTGCTTGAGGATAGGCATCTTCTATTGTAACTATACTATTTCCTAATTTTATTCACCCATTATTTATTATTGATTATTTATATTGTATTTAAAGAATAAGTTATTAAGTAAAACGACATTATCCGAATACAATTGTTACTTAATAAATTTTCTCAAAGTGCGACGGAATTTTCGCAGGCAGATTTATAATAACTCAGTCAGTAAAGGCGAAAAGACAGAGTTCTGTTAAGTGATTTGTGATTACATTTCTACTGATCTAATACCGTGTCGCTAGGATACCAGCGCTCTATTTTTTCATCACTCCCGTTCGGTTCAGCGTGAGAGGAGTCAAGCTCGGAAAAAAGATACTTAGCACACACCAGTCACACCCTTCGTTTTGAACTGTGCATTCAATGTACCGTCAGTTTGACGGTAATTTCCCTCGCAGATACCCATTATTTCCCTCAATTTCCATTCTCAGAGCGAGATTGTCGACCCAGAGTTTGTCGAGCTTCGTCATAAATTTCCTTTGTATACCACTGTGATATGCATGGCTGTGATTTTGAATTGACTTTGACGTACTACGGTTTTTGGCTGCTTTGAGGGACGCAAATGACATTCTACGTTGTTAATGTTTCAATCAAGTGCATATAACAGTGTGATTGAAAAGTGTAATAACATTATGGTATAGGGTATTAACATTGTGTTGTTGAACATTTTTGTAAGAATTACTTATTCTCATTTTAAGTGTACTTTTATAGTTTGTATGAGAAAATAAAGCTTCTTTAACCTCAAATTCCACGTTGTTCAATAACAGTGTTTGTCTACACAGTATGTTTTTGAAAGGTACAAATTATACAAATCATTTTTATTTCAAATCACTTTTTAATTGTATTGGTTATATTATAACATTTTTGTGTTCTATTCATAGCATTAAAGTTTTTCATAGCAATATCAAAATACCAATTAAAAGAAAATATTGCATTACCCAATTAAAATTATAATACTCAAGCTTACTGAAATTGCAAATAGTTGTTCATACCCTAAGTTTTATTTCAACGGGCCATTGCAGCAGATTGTGTTTACCTAAATAATTGTTATGGTTATTAAACAAACTCTATTCAGTTTCAATTGCAGGGACGTCGAAGCGTTTTGTTTTGTCACTTTGTATTTGTATCTTGTAATAGGGCCGGGCCGTGCTCGGAATAAATAATTCGGAATCGCCGGTTCAGTAATAGGTATCGAGACGACGTAATGAAACGGATGGTCGCAAACTCGTGTCGCGCATTGATGGCGCTCTTACACTGTGCCGTGAATTGATAATGGACACCTATTTTACGATCTTTAATGTGTGACTCAGGCTAAATTTAAACTTGGAAATTGAGAAATTATATGCAAAACGTGAGGGCTTTAATTTTCCTATGCTATAAAGTAAGTGGGTTAAATACGAACCCCTGTTTTGGAAGAACACCAACTTTAAAAAAAAACTAAGGTTTGATGAAAGTTGCCAAATTAGTTAAATGCCTATCATTCCCATCCAGGGGTTATAAGTTATTTAAGATCTATCTATGCAGCATTTTTGTTAAAAGAGATGAAAGTAGGTGTGTCGTGTAAAAATATTTATTAATTCAATTTATTGAAAAATATTTATTACGTCTACAATTAGCTCAATTGCTTCAATTGTAAATACTAGTTTTAGTTTGGTTTTTTAATTATTATTTTCTTTGTAAAAGAAATGTGAAAATAAAAGTTATCGATGCAGCCGAATGAGATCAGTTGAGTTACCTCTAGGTTGTTTGCAACAGTCTGCAGATGGTTTTACAGTTCTCTAGTTTATACTTGTTCTAAATTGCTTCTATTTTAAAAATAGTCATTTTATTATGACATAAAATATTAATTAAATATTTTATCATTTTATTTATTTATTTATGTGCTACGTTTTATCCAAAAATTTTCAAAGCCTCTTTAACTAAAGCCTCACAAATCCTAATGTATTCTTAAATGCATTCAGTCAAGTGTACTAGGCCATTCACAGGACTGGTCAAACACAGAGTGTCCCTAAGTGCACAGTCGTGTATCGGTTGCCAAATCCTCGGGGGACTCGATACGACTCTATAGACCCATGATTCAGTGCACGTGGTTTTAATTTTATTTTGTGTCCGATTTCTCTTAAATTTATAGCCAACTAGAATTATCCGTGGTTTCATTCGCGTTGAATAGTCAAACTGTAAGTACCTAGAGATATATTATTATTTTTGTTTTTGTGTATTATATAGGGTGAGTTTTTTCAGGGCTATAATGGAGAAGTCTAAAACCGTGAAATTTATCAAAAAGTCAGGAAAGGAGTCAGTTCGGCGTTATAAATTTCAAAGGATTTTTTCTAGTTGCCTGGACAGGTAAGTTTTTGAAAATATTTTTATATAGTTCGTGTTCTTTAGTCGATAGTTAATAACTAAATCAAAAACTGAACCAAAAATAAAACTCACCTTGTAAGTTAATTAATGTGATTGATTTTATGACTTAATAATTGTTACATTGCGCGTTATATAAAACATATAATGAAAACCAAATGAAAACTGTTATGGCAATAACGGTATATCTGTAACAGCGAGAGAACCCGCGCGAGAAAAATCCATAGTCTAGGTTGGTTTGAACTTGCAGAGTTCATATTTACGTGAAATGTAATTCCATTGGTTTATTTTGTATGTAAATGTAATACTCTATTTTGTGGCTAGGGGCCATACTTCATCACTTCGCAAGTGTACTTAGAATGAGTATTGACAGTATTGAATAACGATTTAGTTGGTATTATAAGCCAACATGAAGCCAAAATGAAAAAACATCAACTATATGATACAAAACTCACACATACCTACACAAGCCTACACACGCTAAGTACACATGATAAAATCAAAATCTTTATTTCCTTTAGACCTTCGGTACTCTTGGACACGATAAAGAATTCTTTAAAGGATTGGAACTAAAAGGCCTCTAAGTTCATAAAAGGGGGGCTATGTTTAAAGCCTTATGGCACACACACATAGACACCCATCTTACTTGGGAATACAGTAGACTATCAGCCAATTAGTGTACTCACATACACCGAATTAGAGTACTATGCACTATAACAAAACAATTTCGCAGAATTTAAGGAGGCTCTGATGATGTGAGTCAATATGAGAACGGTATCTATTTAGGTACCAATTTTATTCAGCTTTTTTATACAATTGAAAAGTAGTTTTAGTTGGAAGCGTGCCCACTTTTCGTAACATTGTTAGCATTCATATGCTAGGACTCTGTAAAGGTATTAGTTTTTTTTCCGAAAAAATAAGTAGACTTCAGATTATGTCATATCAAGAACTACATTTAAGGAAAGCTGGAAGCACTAAGCCCAAACCGTACAGCGGTTTCGGCGTCGATATGTACAACCATCCATCTAATCAGACATTTGTATTAATCAAAAGACATGGTATCAACTTATTTTAACAAAAACACAAAAGGATGTTACTTTTGTCGTAATTATATTATCTGTGTAAAGAATTAAAGGTATAAGTGATTAAAATATGAAAGCCATAAAATATCGTTTAAAAAACACAATTTCTTGTAAAAAATTGGCCACCAACCCGCTGCTCAATTGACGGCGCGGTGGGCGAAGGTCCACCTGCGACGTAGGAGGTCGCAGACTTGATTCCCGCACAATCTACCTACTCATAACACAATCTCTGCTTAGCTTGACGCTAGGTGATGTTAAGTGGATGGTCCACCATTTATCAAAAATAATAAACTATTACACACACTCACACAAAAACGATGGGTTACATTATTTAAGTTTTCATGATTCGATTCCTAACTATTTTGAAAGTATAGGCTATGTTCATTAGAGATAAATTGGTCCAGTAGTTTCGGAGTTTTTTCAAACAAACAATCAAATCTTTCCACTTTACACTATTAGTGTAGAATACTTTGGGTCAATGGTCTTGTAAAGGGACGAAGAATAAGGGTTCAGTCTGTTTCGCACAATTTGATTCAAACTAGAGAACAAACAATTTCGCAATCACAGAGCACTTTTACGTCTAGCAATTGCGTCCTGGCGTAGCATCATTACCACTATGTCGCCTTGTACCAACGCTTTCTTAGTTTAGTAATCAAAATAACGTTCTTTAGGCAAATATTAGAAGTAAAATTTTTACAACAGTAATTATAAGAACAGCACAGGTGATTGGAATGCTGTCTTTTATTTCTGTCAACGAATTAGCATTGCCATCTAACGTGACATTGCTCCCAGCATTCTGAGCAGTCTGCCATCCGGTGACGGCCTAATTTTTTAGGAAATAGGGGTTTTTTTCTATTAGGTACTGTAATTGTCTTTGTTAATAAATATTTTATTCATACTTACTACTATCATATACTAGTATCTAATATCAAATATAAAGCGAACTAGAGTGTTGATTGGTTTTCTTCAGTTCATTCGCGGTTTCTTTGATAAAATCCGGTTTGGTTAAATAATTATATAATAATTTGGTTTAATTAAATTTCACTAAAGTATTTTGGTAAAAAAAAATGTTGTTAGATAAATATTATTTTAATACATGTAATAGTAGAGCATGGTCAAAGTAGACACAAATTACAAATCATATGGTATTACAATCGTAAAATTTTTAAAAATTCATCCGTTAAATATCGAATGCTATCCTAAGCCTTCATTTTAGCAAAATCTAAGCGATGCTCTATAGATCTTGGCTATAGCGAAGCATCTCGTTGCGAACTGGCCATCTCATTCATCAAACAGGCTTTGCACACCACAACAGGCCTTATTACCAATCCGTGGCCGTTCATGCAGAGAATTGAAATCGTTACATACTGAGCCAAATTGGTGGCAAATTCAAATGAAAAATGGTGTGAAGTCTGCATACTAACATGGTGATAGCGTCTGGGGTTGAAATATTCTGAGTGAGCTATCGAATCACTTTGGTTTTTATATTTTTTGTACCTACCTAAACCGCTATCATGTAGATATTTACAAATGGGTATGCTGGTCCAAAATTCATTTTTTTCGGTTTCACAGTTAAAGAGACACGCAATTTACTTTCCCACATTTAGGGTTAAACTTTAAACCAAATTGTTTTTTCAGGCTGTTACATCTTTTTAAATATTTTAAAGAAACCGTCCCAAGAAATCTTCTGTAAAATTTTGATCTTTCCGCCTTAGTGACGGTGATTGTACAATTTCGGAACAAAGTATAAAACCTTACTTGATATTGTAATACCAAACTTATCTTAGAAGCGAAATCTTATTATTCGTGTTTTTACAATGGATTTGTGATGCCGGCTTGATCCTTTGTTTGTGTTCTCTTGTTACTAAGCTTCTTTGCAATTTTCTTCGCATACGCTTCTTAAGCTGTATATTTCGTATATAATTGACTTTTGGGTATTTTAGTCTTGAAATTACAGACTGATTGTTATCTTTTTAAATAACTTCTAAGCCTCTTTATTTCTATGCATAAGCTAAGGGTCGATTATTTTCATCAATTAGTATGTTAGAATGACAAAAATCCTGCTATTGCAACTAATTTAAGTTGACAGATAAATAATAATGCTGGACAATCTATACAGCATCGTCTATCACTAAGCTAAGCAGAACTTGTGTTATGGTTACTAGGTAACTAATATATAGCAAACCACCAGAACACTAGGAACGTACAATATCTGCAGATCGTGCAAACGTTTGTCCTGAGGTGGTAATCGAACCCGCAAACTCCTGCGTCGCGACGGACCATCGTCCACCGCGTCATAGAGGTCGTTAATTATGAGATGTTTTAACTTTTATTTGTGCAGGGTCAAATCAAAATTGTAAAAAAACACAACCAATCCTTTTATCAATCTGGCCCAAACGCAGTAGTGAATTTCCACTTTGTCTCCAGAATTTTTTGGAAATTCACATCCTACTCCCGACGCTACGCGACGTTATGTAACGTGTTACACAGCGAGCCTTCGTGCAGTCAGTTTGGGGAAAGAAGGCGCTCGCAACGAGCAACGAGACAAACATTTAAAACACTGCGTACATTACACCCCGTAATACCGGTAATATCCGGCATTGGGTTACGGCTTGTTTTTATTTAAATGTTATCTTTTATTTATTTATAAAGTAAATTTAACTTCATGTCAAATGTCACACAGTATTTGCACACTAATATTTGCACTTATATTTATTTCCTAAAAATCTAAGCCGTCACCATGGCAGACTGTCGAGAGTGCTGCCAGCATTGCCACGTTGGACGGCGATGATAATTCTGTTGCCGAAATTAAATACTTCCGATCACCGGTGGAATCTTTTATTTATTTATAGTATTTTTTAACTGATTTTTCTTTTGTGATAAGATCTTTTGGCCTGAAATAAATGATTCGTATTTTTAGATTACAGATGAACTATGAAGATCAGCGTACGAACAACTGGCTGTCAGGGTAGGAAATATAAAGGAAGCCGTAACCTTGTCAGGATTGAGTACGATTGCGTTACAAACTAGCGTTTAGTGTCTATTTTATGATGCTCCGTGTCGGACGATGAGGCCCGTATTAGGCAACTAAGTAACGCTGAAAACATCGTAAAGTAAACAATGTTTTGTATAAAATAAATATTACCCTGTGATCTTAGATACTCGTTTTGGGCGCTCTAGCTTCCGTAGCTTCTGTCTTTGATTACTGTATTGTACTGTGTCTCCGCACTCGATTAGAACGGGTTGGAACCATTTCCAACAGAAAAAAAGTTGGTAGAACATTTTATTTCAAAAATCAAAATCAAAATCAAAGTGCTTTATTTCCTTTAGACCTTACAGGACTCTTGGACACGTCACAAAATACAAGTTAAATAAGAAATAAAAATGGGAAATAAAGTGATCACTTTGATTAATTGTTCACTTCAATCTTTTTTAGGTAAAGTAAAGAAGCGAACAAGAAACCTTTACCTTGTTAGATTGTTAGTTTTAGAGTTGGAGCATAACTCGTCCCAAACTTTTTTGTCGTCTAGATAATCTGATATTTTATAGTAAGCTTTTTTACAAAGTATATTTTTGACAATCCGTTTGAATTTATTTATAGATAATTTTTGCAACTCACTTGGAATTTTGTTGTAGAAGCGTATACATTGCCCTTTAAAAGATACATTAATCTTACGTAGCCTAGTAGTGGGCACAGCCAGTTTGTTCTTATTTCTAGTATTTAAATTATGTATATCGCTATTTTTAATGAACTATTTGACAAGATTCCATCTTATTTTGACAACGCGGATTTTATGAGATGTGAATTAATATGTATACTTTGACAAGGTTAGCCATTATGATATTACCTATTAGGTATAACTGCAGATCGTACGAACTTTTCTGTCGAGGTGGGAAGTGAACCCGCAACCTCATTGTAGATGGAACAACGTCCCCTCCGACACGAATATTGTCGAACTATATTAATTCTAACTAACTCTCTTATAAGTAATACGAGTCAGTCATACTTATCAATGTCAGTAGACCAAAAAGTTCGTTTAGAGTTCAATATCTGTTCCATAAAATATAGCTAACTCGTAACCCTAGCCTGTTACCATCAGTAACCCTTGACACAGGGCTTCGCGAGAGTCGGGGATCTGTGATTCGTTATCTAAATCTCTCTGTAAATTCTGACTGAGCCCAAATACATATATGTCGATGCATATCTTGATGGAAATTCATTCTACAATTGCTTTTTTGTGTGAAATATTGGAATTGGCTTTTGAAATGTTTGCCTAAATCTGCGTGCTGAATAGTTTTGCTGAAAGTTACAAAATATATTTATACATTATTTTAAACTAAGAAGACGATAAAGTTTTCGGTACGAGTAAAAAGCTAAAGCTATGAAACAAAGCAGTTATATGCATTATATAATGCAAATAGAATGCTTTTTGTGTTAAAATTAAAGAGCACCTGAAATCCAAGGCTTGTGTTTGATGAAAATTATGAGGCAAAAAAATAATAAATTCGAAAAAATATCTCATCACATATTTTGTATGCTGATTGCTTATCAGTTTTTTAGAACCATCGTCGGCAGCATGTGCTTTGTTGCCACTGTTTGAATATGTATGAGATCCACGTCCGTGCCACCGCATGTATGAAAATGTGATGACCTGATAAATTGTCAAAAACATTGATCGACGGTATGTCCGCGGAATAAAATTGTGTGCCTCAGGGCCAGTGTTTTTAAAACAAGATTGTTTATTTATGAGTTGATAGATTCAGATTCAGATTCAATAACTTTATTTCTTTAGGCTTACAAAATAAGCACTTAGACAAGTCAAATTTCAAACAGACAATTATTTAAATAAGAAATAATTGGTTATTGATTTCTCTTCACTTCAATTTTTTGTCCACTAGTGGAAGAAGTGAAAAAGAAACCACTAGTACATTCATATATAACTTATGTGTCTAATACAATTTTTGTTTTGCCTATCTAAATCTAGTTTAATGTGATTTAGATACATGTCAATAGTTATTTAAATTGGTACCAAAAACTAAGCACAACATTCAGTTTCTTACATGCTATTGTTGGTGTGGAATGGAGCGACATCTGGCCAAGCATTAGTATCATTAACGTAATCATCTATCGAGTAAAATGCTTTCTTAATAAGGTTTTGTTTTATGTATTGTTTAAATTTACGAATAGGGAGCTCAGTTGCTTCGAATGGAAGCTTATTATAGAAGCGCACGCAATTTCCCATAAATGACTTCCCTACCTTATGTAATCTGTACGATGGGATGACTAATTTGTTTTTATTTCTTGTATTTCTAGCGTGAACATCACAGTTTTTCAAAAACTTGTCTCTGTTTTTGTGCGTATACATTAAATTTTCATAGATGTATTGCGATATTACTGTCAAGATATTTATTTCTTTAAATAATTCTCTCAAAGAATCGCGTGGCTTTAATTTATAAATCGCACGGATGGCCCTTTTTTGAAGTACAAATATAGTCTGTATGTCCGCCGCCTGTCCCCATAGCAAAATACTATACGACATAATACTATGGAAGTAACTGAAATAAACTAACCTAGCTGTATCTTCATCGGTAATATATCTAATTGTTCGAACTGCATATGCTGCTGAACTAAGTCTGCCTGCGAGAGCATCAATTTGCGGTCTCCATTGCAGAGAGGAATCAATATGTAGCCCTAGGAAAATGGTAGAGTCTACAAGAGGAACTATCTCATCCCTTAGCATAATTTTAGTAGGGAAATCTCTTACATTTGGTAACATGAATTTTATGCATTTGGTTTTTTTAGCATTGAGTAAGAGATTATTTGCGGTGAACCAATCTAGTATTTGTGAAAGAGAATTATTTACATCGTCATAATTATATTTATTTCTGTCAACTTTAAAAACCAGCGAGGTATCATCAGCAAATAAGACTATATTACAAAAATCTTTAGCTAAAAAAGGGAGATCATTTACATAGACTAAAAATAAAAATGGACCTAATATTGATCCTTGCGGAACACCTAATTCGATCTTCGAACCTCTAGATCTTTCTTTACCAATATCAACTTTTTGAACTCTATCAGATAGATATGATTGCATAAGGTCCAGTGCCTTGTTATCAATTCCATAGTGTTTCAATTTGCTAATTAAAGTGCCATGATCTACACAATCAAAAGCTTTAGAAAGATCACAAAATATACCAATAGCGTTTTTTGCTTTATCCCAAGCATCGAATATATGTTTTAATAGAACTGTACCTGCATCTGTTGTCGATCTACCTTTGGTGAAGCCAAATTGATTTTTATGGAATAACCTATTAACGTTGAAGTGGCAGGTTAACTGAGCGAGAATTATTTTCTCAAAAATTTTACTAAATGCAGGAAGTATGGAAATTGGCCTGTAATTGGCCGGATCAGTGTGGCTACCAGATTTATAAAGAGGAACAAGTTTACTATATTTCATGAGATCAGGAAAAACTCCTGCGTCGACGCAACTATTGAAAATAAAGGCCAAACAAGGAGCCACTTCCTTGATGATTGAACTTAGTACTTTCGTTGAAATACCCCAGAGATCCTCTGTATTTTTGATATTAATTGATTTAAAAGTTTTCACTACATCATTAGCATTTACATGACTAAAGATAAAAACTTCATTACATTTTGCAACAGATGATTCTAACAATTCAACCGACAATGAGGGTGAGGAGTTTAGAGAACGGGTAACAACTTTAGGGATATCAGAAAAAAATGCATCAAAAGCATCGGCAATATCTTGATCTTGTATAAGGATTGAGTTATTAACTTTTAACCTAATTTCTCTATTACATGGCTTTGATTTACCAGTTTCGTTATTTATTAGTCTCCATGTTGCTTTTATTTTATTTGATGAATTTAGTATTTTATTCTTCAAGAATAGACATTTTGCTGTATTGCAGACTTTCTTAAATGTTTTAGAGTAGTTAGTTACATACAAGAGAAAAGCAGGATCATGTAACATAGCTTTTCTTTCACTATAAAGATCGTATAGTCTATCCCTACTTCTATGAATGCCGGGAGTGGCCCAATCAGTGAATCCGACCCTGTCTCTCGAATCTGCCTCCAGTAGCGCGCAGTGTTCGGGGTCGTGACTCGTTTTAGGTCATTTGGTTATCAGTGTTTTGTTCTGACAGTTTGAGGAAGCACTTTTGCTCCATTAAAATTTTCTATTCGATGTTTGAGAAATAACGTCCTTGAAATTCCCTGAAAATTCCCGAGCATTTGACATAAAAGGATAGCCTTTAACTGCTGTTGTTAATGTTGTCAAGAATTATGTTGGACCGAAATAATTGTTTTCTGATTCTTTCATTTTAGAAATTTTATAACCGAGATAAGAATTAAGTTATTTCGGTTATAAAATTTCTAATAATTGTATAATAAAATCTTATCCGCTTATATATACACAAAATTTTATAACTTTGTCTCTCTCTCCCAAAAAGGTTTGCTGAAAGAGAATTATTTTAAAGGTTAAGTTCGTCTTTCTCATTTTACATCTAAATGTTATTTTGTTTTAACGAATGAAATTAAACCACCAACTTATAAAATCCTCATGATACGCTCAATTTCTCTGACAACCTTTAAAAGTCATTAATTTGAAATATTGATACACATTCAGGTGACTTCTT
Organism: Eupithecia pulchellata; assembly: GCA_963931895.1. Taxonomy (NCBI): domain Eukaryota; kingdom Metazoa; phylum Arthropoda; class Insecta; order Lepidoptera; family Geometridae; genus Eupithecia; species Eupithecia pulchellata. The sequence continues at coordinate 3,316,303 of OZ007530.1, forward strand.
ATTACTAGAATAAACTATGAACAAAAATAAGAAAAAGTGGAATTTAAGGCAAAAAGAATAGAAAAGTAATGTTGCTGGTCGTAGAGTTAAAAGCATAAACGCCACACTTAAATATTTAAACGAAGCACCCAACTGATTCGCAGTTTACTTCAGTTCCACTTCTACTGAAGCAATTTTCCTAAACGCACCTCTACTCAATGCGTACTCTAACGACCATCTGATCCGTTCCCCTGAAAGTTGCTCTAATAAGTCTCCAGAATTGGATAAAACTGAGCGCTTTAAAGCAAAGATGGGTCACAAAGTTAAAAGTCATGTTACTTAAAAGGGGTTCCTGGGGTCGAAAAGCTTTGAGAGGGTGAAAGAGGATTCCACCCAGAACACCTGTCGCCGCCGTGATATACCACCGCGCAATATAATATATTATTTGCTCCCTGGGACCCCAAGAGTCAGAAATATATGATCAGCCGTTACGACCGACCAGAGAAATGGTTTGCTATGTTGAGAAAATTTGTAGCTTTATATCCGTGGTCCAGAAGAATTGTGGATTCGGAGAACTCGAGACAAGGGAGAATTGCATTATGTAAATCTTCATATATTTTTAGAAAGGTTTGACCTTATAAAAATGTTTTTGTTTGAAATGAATAGCATAAGATAAATCATACTTATGGTATCATACTTATCATACTAAGCGTCCTTATTTTACTGTAATTATTAAAAAAATAAAAAATGTATTAATATTATATTAATAATATTAATAAAAATAAATATTCAATAAATAAAAATTTAACAAGTAATTTACTTAACTTACCTACTTAGCCTTCCAAATTTCCACCATTCAATATTATTTCTAACTTGAAACCACAACTTCGCGAAATCCTTTTGTGCAACTCGATTGCGCAACTCAGTTGACAAAAATTGAGCAGTGGGACCCTTCTTTATCAAACTTATCTTTCCCGTTGCTCAACATAAGCTGCTCAACTCAGGAATCAATACGGTATAAAACCACTTGAGCTGCCTCTATTTTTTTGTAACAGTCTACAGTAAGCTGAATTCTTACAATTAAAATAAGTAGGTACTTAATAAAAAAAAGTACTAGTTCTTATTTATCGTAGTTTTCTATGATTCTGACGGATGAGCTCCCATTAGCACGTACCGATTTGTAATTTGAGAATTATTTCTCCATGGTTTACTATTATTTATATAAGAATAGTATTTATTTAGCACTACGGATCCACGATACCCCTGGCGATACCCCTGGTGGTATCGTGGGTCTTTTAAAATCAAACGATACCCCCAACAAATAGTGTTGCGACACTAATTAATCGCTTGAATTTTAAAATTACAAAAAAAAAATTATAGTCTTAGTCTTCTTCCAGTTAAATTTCCTTTATACAATATTTAAAGTTCTTGCCGTCTGTGTGGCATAGCCGTAAAACTTATGTACGCAATTTTTTCTAATGCGTGACCAATTGAAATTTCTTTATTTACAAGTTCTAATGGCACGCTTATTATGAAATCGTCATTAATAATTCGATCCTTTCTTCTCTTCGGAACCATCTCCATCGTAAAAAATATATATAAATAAATATAAATGAATGTAAATTCAATATTTAGAGTTGACATTTCATCATAAATTGCATAAACCTTGTTAAATACTATTTTAATACATATAATAGCAGATCATGGTAAAAATATTGTCTGTTATAAATCATTTTGGTACTACATTGTTCTGGGAAATTCATCCGTCGCCGGAGCCTTAATTGACATAAATTGAAAAATTTTGAAATTTAACCGATACGATAGACAAATGACAGCTGTGCATATATGCAATGACAGCTTAACATATAAGAATATAATACTTATATATACTCTTGTATCAAGCATTAATAAAAAACATTCCCTACATGTGCCTGGAGTCGTGTTTAACACGGAAAATAGGACCCTATGCATTCAGAAACAGAATCGTCATTGTTAATTTCCGTTTAATTATGATTATTCCGGTTCTCTCAATGGTCATCTGTCCATTTCGTCTTCGTTAATAAAGGCCCGCCTAAGTCTCCAAGATATTTAGAGATAATAAGGTTTTCGCGGTGGATTCGTTCGTTATTTGTAAAGTATTTTACGTTTAATGAGATTGCAGAGAACAAAAGAACCCCGCAGGAGCGGAAATTTAATTCTGTTTCTCGTCCACTCTCATTAGACTTTAGGGAGGAATCAATCTTTGTGAAGGACTCATATTGTTTGCAAGTTTTTTTTTTACAAATTAGTCTTTTGTTATTCCAAACCAGAGAGATACGTACAAATTTTACTTTTTACGATGTACCCAGAAGTTAGGAGCGTGGGGTATTGGCGTGGCGTGTGCGTTTCATTCGTATACATTGACTAGAGTAGAAAGTCAAATCCAAGCAAGGCAATTGAAGTGATTAACTTTGATACAGTTAATACATTACTAACAAAGAAAATTACAATTAAGTCCCCAAGTTAAAGTTAAAGTTAGTAACCAAGTAGTCATAACAATTAAGCTAACTACAGACTGTTGCAATCTACAGGTAGCTCAATAAATAGGTTTCCTGCAGGAAAAGGAAGAAAGATTTTATTATAGTGCGTAAGCCCTCGCACTCGAGCTATTCTATAACCTCCTGTTCTCTCGAAATTATCATCTAATCGATTATTTTGAGTTATTATTTAATTCTTTTATTTATTGTGTAATAAGATTACAGAAATAGTAGCCAGATTGTAAACCTAAGTGTAAACATATAAGTGTTGCTAATCTATGTAGGTAAAACTATTTCCCTAGATATATAATTAAATGTATTACCGTGTATTTTAAACATCTTATTAACATTATATTTATAGACTTAGTTTAGTCGAAAATATTTTGCGATTTTTGAGGTTAGCGTTAAATATGTTAAAATATCATTTACAATTTATAGAATATATTTAAAAACTTTTAAATTGAAGATATTTTTAATTTTTTAATACGACTGTTTATATTCTTATAAATAATGTTAGGTCGATATCATCGCCTATTTTTACCTGATTATAATGAGTCCCATGAATGTTTTATACCCGAATGTTAAAGTTTTGAAAAAATATAACACATGAAAACCGGTGATCATGAGTAGCGATTAGGAACACCGCACCAAACCGTAGTGCAATTAATTATATTCCCGATTTGGCAAATAGGAAATCACGAATTGGTTTGGCATCTGAACTGAATCGAATTTAATCGCATGTCGATGAAAACCGCCACAAAAGCAGAATTCGGCCAGAACCGCATAACAATTTAGAACATAATTGTTTGTGATCGAAACCCTTCAACTGAAAATATCAATGAGCAAAGTTCGAGTACTTATTTTCAATAACTTCTCAATAGGTTGTTATTGGATTAGCTCGGAAAAGGGCGGGGGAGAGACCGTTTTCATTTCATTACTTTCTACCGTCGGCTTTGTAGGCATGGTTACCGAAAGTGCTACGTCTTCTATGGTATCATCCTATTATAATGGCGTATCTTCCTTTTAAAAGCACATACCGGCGCACCTACAACAGGCTTACCGGAAATTGGGTGTACCCATTTGAGTGTGTTGTGTTTGCATTATATTGTACATGTTTAGTACCTAAACCCTGGTCTCCAGGCAGTCATAAACCAACGAGATCCAACAAAAATTGTTAATTTATCTGACTGCCCATAATTCTCCTTTTATAGCACCCTATCTATTGATTTACTAGGCTTGCTCGGTAATTTTTAGGGCAGTAAGAAGTTTCTAAGTAGCGTTATCGCAACATGCCGACAGGTTAAGATAGGGGCCTTCTTGAGATTGATGAACGAATGTGAACCCAGAGGTAGATAATGTTCTGTAATCTGAAATTGAGAAAGTTGCTGGAATGGCCGGTAAACCTTGGATTAGATGATGGGATTACGTTTTTTCCTGTATAAAACGAATTTTATACAGGAAAAAACGTCATCTCGTGACCACAACAGAGTGCAAACCTGTTGAATCGTCGAGAAAAAAAACGCGATAAATACCCGTTAATTACTAATCAAAACGAGTTTACTCCATTAACCCACAAACCTGCGCTGCGCGGCAATTGATGATTTTCTCTCTGTGACGTCATAATACGTCTTTTGTGTAGCGGTGTGGTCAGCCACGAATAATTTAACATCACATGTCACATTGGGTACTGAAACTGTTAATTGATCTTAGATAGTTATTCCGTGTCTTAGGTTAAATGTAATTCCCACTTTTACGATGCTCTATCTATATAATAGTACCTACGTGGACGTCTGTTAAGCCTTATAGAGAGGAATTAGAGCTAATTTATCCCCGGACAGTGATCTGCCATCACATCAGGGTTTATGACGTTCAAGATCCCTAATATTCTTGGGGCGACCCTGGGGATTCATGGATACGCGACGCAAAACATTTGTTTCCCCAATAACCCTAAGGAGCTATTCAGACAGGGCATTATACATAGAACCACAAAAATGGTAATTTGGGGTGTTTTTAGAGGACACCCTTTATATGCAAACTACTTGGCGAGGTTGGTAAAAAGTGAAGCTGTAATACCTACGACCTACATATTGGTTTTGTTCTGGCACAAAATACATTACCTATATTACTTTGTTAACATCTTATCAAAATGTAGACACTTAGAAGATTCCGTGCAGTGACGTTTATCGATAGTTTCAACATCAACATCACCAGCCTATAATAGTCCACTGCTGGACATAGGCCTCCCCTAATGAGCGCCATAGATGAAATCTTTATTTGGGGGTTATTGTCCATAATCCCCACGCTGGGCATGCGGGTTGGGGATCGCAGTTCGGTGTAGTTGTTCTGCAGAAGGCGCTGCTGCCCACCCCCCGGTGTGGTTCCCTTAGTCGCCTCTTACGACACCCACGGGAAGAGTTGGGGTGGTGAAATTCTATGCTGGCACCGCACGACATATCGATAGTTTACCTACCCCTAATTTAGTTCGAAGTTAATTTGTCTTCAATGAATAACACTTTTAAAACAAGATATTTTGTGTAGTTGTTCAATTTTAAATCAACAAATGACAATGATGATGTCTGTCTAGCCAAATTTTTCACGGTGTACAATATTTCCGTAGTCTAGCCATGTGCGCAGAACAATAATACTGCACAATTGTTGTAGGCAAACACAGGTGCACTCTCTTATCCCTCACTCTCATAATTAACAAATTAATATTATAAAACCAAATCTACATACTATCATGTCAGGGGATTTCTATCTATCTATGAACGATAGATAATTTTTATTCATTGAACTCAATATTTTTCTGATTCGCAGGTTCATATAAGAAGGAGAAAATTTTAAAAATTAGAAACTCAGTTAAACTTAGGAAAAAAACTTGCGTCAATAGTTCAATCAACGGCAGTACCTGATGATATTAGAGAAAAAAAGAAGTTGTTCAACAGTAACTACTGATTGAACAACAGTTACTCAAAATCAAAATCAAAATCAAAGTGCTTTATTTCCTTTAGACCTTACAGGACTCTTGGACACGTCAGAAAATACAAGTTAAATAAGAAATAAAAATGGGAAATAAAGTGATCACTTTGATTAATTGTTCACTTCAATCTTTTTAAGGTAAAGTAAAGAAGCGAACAAGAAACCTTTACCTTGTTAGATTGTTAGTTTTAGAGTTGGAGCATAACTCGTCCCAAACTTTTTTGTCGTCTAGATAATCTGATATTTTATAGTAAGCTTTTTTGCAAAGTATATTTTTGACAATCCGTTTGAATTTATTTATAGATAATTTTTGCAACTCACTTGGAATTTTGTTGTAGAAGCGTATACATTGCCCTTTAAAAGATACATTAATCTTACGTAGCCTAGTAGTAGGCAAAGCCAGTTTGTTCTTATTTCTAGTATTTAAATTATGTATATCGCTATTTTTAATGAACTTATTGATATTTTTATGAGTGTACATCAAATTTTCATAAATATATTGACATGTTACTGTCATTATGTTTATTTCTTTGAATTTTCCACGCAAGGATTCTCTGGGACCCATATTATAGATTGCACGAATAGCCCTCTTCTGCAGCACAAATATGGTGTTAATATCTGCAGCGTTCCCCCACAGCAGTATGCCATAAGACATAATACTATGGAAGTAGCTGAAATAGACTAGTCTAGAAGTATCAACGTCTGTAAGATGACGGATTTTTTTGACTGCATACGCTGCAGAACTAAGTCTCTTCGATAGCTTATCTATGTGTGAGCCCCATTGAAGTTTACTATCTAAAGTTATTCCTAAAAATACAGTACTTTCTACTATTTCTAAAGATTCCTCTTTTACCATTACATCGGCCTTAACTTGTTTTACATTGGGTAGAATAAATCTAATACATTTCGTTTTGGTTTCATTAAGCAGAAGATTATTGACACTAAACCAATTGACTACTTTTGAGATTGCATTATTCACATCGTCGAAATTTGTGTTTTGACGTTTAATTTTAAAAATTAGTGAAGTATCATCAGCAAACAATACAATCTCGTGATTATTCTTAACGAGATGAGGGAGGTCGTTAATATAAACAAGAAATAGGAAAGGACCGAGGATAGACCCCTGCGGTACACCCATTGTAACTACAGATCCCGAAGATCGTTCCCCATTAATGTCAACTCTTTGTATCCTGTCACACAAGTATGAAGTAAGAAGATCCAAAGAGTTGTCTTTTATTCCATAATGATGTAGTTTCCTGATTAATGTTTCATGGTGTACACAATCAAATGCTTTTGACAAGTCGCAAAAAACGCCTAAAGCATCTTGCGACTTCTCCCAAGCATCAAAAATATGCGATACTAACTCTACACCGGCATCAGTAGTTGACCTGCCGCGAGTAAACCCAAATTGCTTACAGTGAAGCAGGTCATTGCCATCGAAATGCCTTAGCAATTGATGTAAAATAAGTTTTTCGAAAACTTTGCTGAACGTTGGCAATACTGATATTGGTCTAAAGTTAGTGGAGTCAGACCTACTACCCGATTTAAACAATGGAATTATTTTACTATGCTTCATTAGATCAGGAAATAATACTATTGATTGAACAACTGGGAGATTGGAAGGTATCAGGTTCTGTTTCGGCTTTTAGAGATAGGCCGTTACATAAGACGACTTCTTATTGTCTGCTTAGTTACGTTAGTGCCTACTTTGCCGGAATCTCCCGTCCTCGACATATCCAACTGTTATTGTCGTGATAAAATTTTATGTATGTCCAAGTATCGGAAACTTTTTAAAGTGGAATCTCTAAAATCAGTCGGAAGTCGAATTTGAAAATATATTGGTATTGTTAGAATTGTCCTAATAATAGTGTATTTCAGGCAATGCCTCTATTTCCTATCGACAATTTTAAAATGGCAACAAATTCTAATTTGAAAATGATTTTAAGTAACTAGTTACTTTGCAAAATAAAATAATTTTCAAATTGAGCAGGCAATCAAAAACAATTAATTTCAATGATTCAATGTTATCTACATATATATACCTATATCTATACTAATATTATAAAGAGGAAAGATTTGATTGTTTGTTTGTTTGTATGTTTGTTTGTTTGTTTGTTTGTTTGAATTGAATAGGCTCCGAAACTACTGGACCGAGTTAAAAAATTCTTTCACCATTAGAATCCTTAATTTTCCGTGATGAACATACTGGCTATATAATATTTTCAAAAAAGTTAGGGATCCGCATGAAAAATTCAATAATTGAACCGTGGGCTGTATATTCAACCTCTTTTTCTATTATGGCGCGTCAGAATAGAAAAAGAGGTTGTATAGCGCACGGTGCTTGCTTTTTCTCTACGGCCAGTGTCAGTTGGTACGGTCAATGTCGAGTCAATGTCAAAAACCCCAAAGCTGTTAAAAAAAGTAAAGATCCGTATGAAAACTGTGAAACCCATCGTTTTAGTGTGTATAATTTCTGAAATTTTTGTTTAATACCCGTGCGAAGCCGGGGCGGGCCGCTAGTAATATTATAAAGAGGAAAGATTTGATTGTTTGTTTGTTTGAATTGAATAGGCTCCGAACTAGTGCACCGTTTTGAAAAATTAGATTAAATTAGAATCCTAAATTTTCCGTGATGAACATGGGCTATAGAATATTATCAAAAAAGTTCCAGGGTTCCATATGAAAAAATATTTTTTGTTTAAATTCCCGTGCGTAGCCGGGGTGGACTGCTAGTTTTATAAAATCATTTTCAAATAACATAAAATCGTTTTCAAACCGAGCAGGCAATCAAATCACATTTAAAAAAACTTTTTCCTAATATGAACACAATATTGATCAAAAAAGCTACAGAATTAAAATCCCCACCGCACAGATCTGCACAATATACATTCTGAGGTTTAAAAGTAAAAGCAATATTGATTCCATTGTTATTTTCCTTAGAATAAAAATAATGGAGGCTCGGTGCTAGGCGACGATCCTCTAAGTCCGTAAAGCCACGGCTAGGGTCCGAAGGCTCTCCCTCACGCATCCCGCATTACTTCTAATTGTGATTTAATGGCCTCGCTGGGTCAGCTTGACCCCAAAAATAAAATATTTTCGCCAGAATTTGGCCCCTCTTACGACGTAAGCGTATGGTGACGATTAAGTCATTCAATAAAGTGAGTTCGATGTGTTAATATGCGATACAAAAATCACTACATAGTATAAAACAAAGTCGCATCCCGCTGTCTGTCCCAAGTTATTTAAAACTACGCAATGGATTTTGATGCGGGTTTTTCAATAGATAGAGTGATTCAAAAGGTAGGTTTATGTGTAAAATTTTCATCCGTGCAAAGCCGGGGTGGGTTGCTAGTAATATACCTCTATAAATGTACCAAGCCCTGGGTTAACAATGAAAATCACTATCAAACAATAAAAAACAAACTATAAATCGTATTTACAGCTGCGCAAGACACTGCTCTGGAATCACACGGCCGACCACAATCAGATAAATTTTTATAAACACGCGGAGCCCATGAGTAAGAAATTTATAACAGAAATAATAAAACGCTTTGATAAAAACCATACGAGTGATTGTAGGTCCCTAAATGAAGTCTGTAGTCACCCCAGGTTGTGGTTTATTAATCCAAAAGATCCATTATGCTTAAGCAGGATCGATAGCTAGCATAATTTATACTCATTGATCTAGCCGACAGCTGAAAGTTTGTTACATGCATAGCAAGATTCAGAAACCGGTTTTATGTATGAAATGCGCTCTCTTACCGAAACTTTGTAATTTTTAAAGGACTTGAATGAATGTCAGACTTCTTTAGGGAAAACCGCTTTTGAATAAAGGATTACTTTCTCATTTCCCTCACAAATAAACTCAAGCCCAGTGTTTAGTATTGACATCTAAGATATTGAAAAGAGGAACGTTTGCGTGATTATGAACACATCCACTCAAAGTAAATGTTTTTGGGATTTTATTTAATTGCGCTGAGAATGAGATACGCACGATTACAAAGAACTTAGTACTGGCATCCTTAGCATTATTAAACCTAAAAAATGTTATAACGAATGTTTTAACGCCATGTTGGAAAAATTAGATAGCTGTTTATCCAGGTACTTACCTACATTTAATATTAGCCTCTTTGAGGCGGGAAAACGCTGCCATTTTCGCCTCAGAAATGCCATAATATCAGCATATATCTGTAGCACAAAGGAATTTCTCGTCGCATCTTTGCGAAATATCTCGACATACGAAAATTCGATTTGGCCAAGAGATAAAATATATTTCTTCTGTGAGATGGAAAAGCCATTATGGTATTAAAAAGTAGGTTCAGCTATATTATATGTAATATGTAAAAGTCAATATAGTGGGTTGGGGGCATGGTTGTAGAGTACAGTAATAAGAAGTCAACTGAATGTGTCTTAAGTATTCCATATTAACCTGATATTTCAAGATTTTCTGAGAAATAGAGCGCATCATGTGGCTATTTTCATTCGGTGATTTTTTATTATTTGATACAATATAACCTTTTAAATATAAAATAATGCCAAAGGCGAGTTTAACCCTAAAATGAGCTCTCTGCCAGCAATATTACCAATATTACAAAAGGTCACTTTAAAAATTATAAAATAAAACAAAATTTTAACAAAGAAGTAGATACGATAAGAATTTTTTTTTTAAATTAAAACCAAAACCTAGCTACTACTTATGGACACATGTACGTCAGTGCTGCCGAAGTGAGCCAAAACGGATCAGTCTCAGCTTTATGCTGATAACGATCAACCAAAATGTCACTACGAAAATGACTCACGAAAAGATTTAACAACTTTATCTCTCCCTCACTATTGTAACAAACGAGATATTCAAACTAAACATTCGGGTTTCCTATGCGAGTCGCATTCGCGATCTTGAGGGTAGATGCTGATCCCTTGAACGTGCAGCAAGACCGAGCTTGGAAACATTTGTTTACATTAGTAAAGCTCATGTCAAATGGGCTTCTCGTGACGCATAGCCAAGTAGCCTAGCATCTTGAATACTTTCAGAACTATTCGTTTACTTGTGGAGCTGTGATCGAGTTTACGTCGTCAGCAAGGAGAGAGGGAGGTGGATAACCTGGCTGTCAGATTACGTTACGAAATCCCATTCAATCGGTCGCCACCGGAGAGACTATGCTTAAGCTATTTCGGTTTCCAAAAAAACTAATAATCTCTTACATAAACTTTTCTGACAGGATGGAGCCGATCGACAACGAAGCTGTTAACGTGAGAATATGAAAAATGACAAACTCAATTGTGGTTTTTAAATAAATTATATTGGATATTGTTAAACACTTATTTTCTTACTCTACGCTACACTTACCTTGTTTTCCTCGAATATATTATATTACTGTAATGTATTTATTATTTGGCTTTCAACGCATCAGAATCACTGTAATCGCGCAAATAATGTCAAATGTGATTAAACTGACCATTACTTTAGGTTTTATCTTAAAAATTCCTTTGTTCGGTTCCATTCCACCAGAAACATGTATATATTTTAGGAAGGAATGTCCAGTCGCCCCATAGCGCCCATTCGAAAGGAATGGGAGATTTTAGCGTAATCGCACAGCTGCTCTATGTTTACATCTTGGTTTTGGTTAGTTGGTAAAAGTGATGAAAAAACTAATATCGATGCTACTCAATGCTGGTTTTGGACTATATCTATGCAAATTGCTGCCCGATAAATCAAATACTGTTCGCGTCAATAGGTCAAAAAAATTGAAACATCTTACAGTACAAACATTCGCATCTGTCCAGGTCAGTTGGGGTAATTGGTTTTGGGATGACGAAGTAACACACATGCATCTTTGCATCCATCCAAAAGATTTCGAATTCATAATGGTTAGTGTTGTAATACTATTGTGATTTCATATTATATCGCAGGAACGGGTAGGTACCGCGGCTAACCGCACGATACAACCGCTATTCCGTAGGTCCATAAAATGTAATAAAAAGTACCTCCAAAAGTACCTAAATGAATATTTACATCCTGTCTAAATAATACCAGTTTGAGAACATATATCGTTTCAGGAAAGAATCCAATTACGATAACGTTATGTTACATATGAAAGTGTCGTATTTATGGTAAAATATTAATGTATTTCAATTTGGGGAGGCTGTACCTCCATAAATATCAGTGTCGCTGGGACACGTAAATACTTCCACTGAAATTGAATGTTATTATCCGTGAACTAGCGGTACTACGTGTTTGATGTGAGCCCCTACACCAAGAGACAAATTCAATTCAATTTGATTGCAAAGGACTTACCCTATTTCTTATCATCATCATCATCACCAGCCTATAATAGTCCACTGCTGGACATAGGCCTCCCCTAATGAGCGCCATAGATGGCATTATCATTTGGGGGTTTATGCCCATAATCCCCACGCTGGGCATGCGGGTTGGGGATCGCAGTTCGGTGGAGTTGTTCTGCAGAGGGCGCTGCTGCCCGCCCCCCGGTGTGTTTCCCTTAGTCGCCTCTTACGACACCCACGGGAAGAGATGGGGTGGTGAAATTCTATGCCGGCACCACACTATTTCTTATACATACCTACTTGTAACTAACTATAGTTGTAACTTACAAAAATTATAAATTGTATACATAGATAGAGAAGTAGATAGAGAGTAAATTCTACTTAGATGTAGTGTGGCACAATCGGCGGCCTTATCGCTGAAAGCGAGCTCTTCTTGTCAACCTTTGGATAGATAGGATTGGGTAGTAAAAAAACGTGTGGGTGGTATAGCTGCTAGTCTCAAACATAAACTATCATAAAATAAATAGAAAACAAATACAATCAAACTAATTTTAAAAATAAAGTGATTGCTTAATTTCAGTTCAAAACTAAACTTGTAACTTCAAATTACCAAAGTATTACTATTCTAGACGTACTTCATTACAACTAAATAAAATATAACGTAAAAGTAAAACTAGTAAGTACCAAAATAAAATTGTAAAATATTAATAAATAAATAAATAAATAATGCCGGACAATCCACACAGCATCATCGAGCCCCAAGCTAAGCAGAGCTTGTGTTATGGGTACTAGATGACTGATATACATAATACAATATTATTACATATATAGATAATTTTTATTATACATAAAAACGACCAGAACGCCCTGAACAAATATCTGCAGATCGTACAAACATTTGTCCCGAGGCGGGAATCGAACCCGCAACCTCCTGCGTCGCAGGCGGACCTTCGCCCGCCCCGCCACAGAGGTCGTCGTCGTTATACTAACGATAAACTTAATTTTAGAAATAAACCTGTCTATTGTTATCTATTCAAACAAACGAGCTGAACGAATGATCCGATGGGCCAGTGAAATTACAATACGCCGATCATTGTCACGCTTGTAACGCTACAAGCATAACAGCAGTAGTTTCGGAGCCTATTCAATTCAAACAAACAAACAAACAATCAAATCTTTCCTCTTTGTAATAAGTATTAGTATAGATAAAGATTATTAGTATAGATATTAGTATAGAATATATAGATAGGTACCTGAGTAATTGTATTGTTATAAATCTATCCAAAAATAGCTCTGCTTAGCTTGGCATAATATTGGTTTTGAATCGTCCATCATTATAATAACTAAGCTTGGAGCTCATTCGGTATCGCGAAATCATCACGCAAGTAGGTATAACGAAACCGTTTGATAACGAAATCGTTGTCAAAATGGTCGTTCTTTGAAATCGTTACCTCAATGTCGGGGTCTAGATATAACTCGCGCCAGCTATATTGGAAACTCAAAGGTAAATAAAAGCGACGGGTCTTTCTTGTAATGGGGGTTGGGTTTATTGAGGCTATATTTTTTTCTGACTTTAGGTTTAGAAAAGATAATTAAATGGGAGGTAAATAGTTGATCTATGACTTTTTAGCTATGGCAATTATGTAATTATTATGGTTATAATGGTTATTAGGTATTTTTTTTCGTTAGCTAGAGCAAAAACTAATTCAGAGTGAGTTTGCATCAATTTTTTGGAAGCTTAACTGTTTTTTTAAACCTCGGCTACATGGTAAAATTTCCATTAAAAATTGACATAAATCGCGCAATATTTCTATTTTAAACTTTGCCTAACAAAGTGAAGATTAACAAAGAAAATAACAATTTAATCACCGAAAGAGAACTAATATTTACAAATGAAACAATTGAGCTTATTTCAGAATGTTGCAAACAAATGTAGAGATTGTTTGGTACAGTCTGTAGTTATACTTTGACTAAGTGTAGCGAAGTCTTAATAAACATTCCGATATAAAATAGGTCTACCGAATATTAGCTAAGACGAAAAAACCTTAGAAAAACCTTTTTCAAATGTCATGAACATTAATTGAACGAATATTAATTCCCTGTTCAAAGTCATGAACGAATTCTCAGTGTTTTGTCATCATTTGGTTCCGGCGAGACGAATGAATTACCCATACAAACGTAATATAAAATAAAATTATTTCTAATTTGAGGTTGTTTTAACCATATTTTGCTTTATTTGTATTAAAATAGTATGTATCTAGTTTCCTGCCACAAGCTTTTTGGAAAAGATGTACTTACCTACACATCTACACTACAAATAGAACGTGTCTTCTTTGAAAAAATTCGACTTTAGTACAGTATATTGAAAAAAAAATTGATAGGAACCTAGATAAATACAATTTTAATACAAATAATAGCAGATCATGGTGAAAATATTCTCAAATTAGGTACACATCATTTTGGTATTACGTTTGTATATATCTGGGAAATTGATCCGTGTCGCCGGAGCCTTAACACTTGGGCAGTCGCGCCCTATTTTGATACGCTAGGAGTCGCTACCGTGTCCACCGGACCCAGTTGAATATTGCTGGATTTTTCTATAATTACTGAATTTAATGTTATTGTGTATTTCCTAACGGTAATTATATTCTAAAATAAAATTACAAATGTTATTAAACATTTATATTTATTACTTTTATTCATAAAAAAACGCAATCTAAAAACATACTAAAATTCAACTAACTTTAACGACTCATTTTAACTTTTATCTTATATCTTATTCAATAACGAAAATAACATTAAGTTTCTTTATTTTTCTAATACTACTATAATGTACTTATTCCAAATCACAATAAGAGATCCATCATTATTTGGTAAAAAAAACTTCTTTAGAACTTAACTATAAATCGGAACTATTTTGTCACTTTGCAAGTCAAATATTGTTATTGCAGTTCACACATATTGCTTTAGTGTGTTCTCCACAAATTGGGATATTGCATTGAACGCAGGAAATTTTAGTTTTTCTATCTTTTTTCCAATTGCAAAGACCACAACGCACTTTTCGTCCACTAACTGGCGGGCTCGATGCAGGAGGTGGCTGGACTTCGTGTATTATGTTTCGGATGCTCTATTTCTTCGTTCAAGCATTCTTCAATATCCCATAACCTCAAGGACCTATTGGTTGCCATTTTTCTATAATAAAAACAAATTTTAAATAATTAATAAGGGTTATAAAGTTATGAAAAATCACTTACGTATAAAGTCGCTACCGGGTCCAAAGAACCCATACGCACCTTTTACGTCCTTAGCACTCGAGCGCAGCGCGCCAACTTACTGCGACGACCGTTATTCGATGTCTCACTCCAACGTCGGAAGGTACTAAGAGCGGCAATGTCGCAATCCTTAAGATTCAATAGTTACCATGCAAACAATGGACGACTGGGTCTGATAGACCCATTAGCGACTGCTTAAGTGTTAACTGTTATGATATATTCTTAAAATGTTCTTTGATTCGCAAGAAATTTCGCAAGAATTTTAGAAGTCATAACAAAAACTTCTTACCTAATTAGATTTAGCTGAACAATAAAGTATCTTTCAGGCGACCTCTGCCTATGCCAGAGACAAAGTCTAATTTACTTTGTTACAACCATAAAATAGATTACATCATCTGAAATATTAAACTTTTGTCCTCGCATAATCTTGAGGCATATTCTTAACGGTCTTCGTTCGAGACTTAATTTAAAGCTGGAGTTATATTGTTGAAATGTTTTTAAATTTAACTTTTCACTAAAATAAGTGTCTCAATCGACAAAATTAAAATCCAATCTTATAATGAAACACGTGTACCTCTGCTAACGTAGTTAACACATCCACTGCCCTGCATCAGGAAGGTTGGACGTAACTTTGTGCACTTAAGTGTTGTAAAGAGCTGCCATTCTTAGTAAATAATTGAGATGCTAGAGTGAACACGTTAAAGTCACAGGATTCCTACAAACCTTTTACAGGATGTTCTAAATATCTACATAATACGTCCTTTCTTTAACAATATTCCGGGTATCTTTCACCCTTTTAGGGCGACCATCCTAAGACAACATAAAACATAAAGATGGAATCTCCAGCCACTGAAATTGTATTTATATTTTATTAGTAAGTAAGTACTTTTTCTTAATTTTCCTTTCCTATGCTTTATACATCACAAATCATTATAAATTGTTCCGTATAATTAAAAAAAATATATATTAATCTTGTAAGTCTTCATAGAAAAAATCCGCCTCGTCATGGGTGGTGACTGAAATTGATGTGATACTACCCCTTTAATTATGGGGCTGAAGGAGCCCCGTGCTTATACTAAGTAATAAATCAAACTATTACTTATTTAAAAATACCTACCGTTACTTAATTAACAAATTATACAAACATATCCAGCATTACCCTTAAATCTACAGTATTTAAAAAACAGTTAACTATTAAGTTAGTTCACCTGTTGTTTGAAGCTAGGTTCAGGCTGGGTGTTTATTATTAAAATATACAGGTATGTAATAGGCGCAAGATAAGCTGATGAATATTAATAATAACGAAATGGCGACGTTGCGGGTCGCGTATTCAATTTACAAGTTATGCTGTCTACTTGATGGGGTAATTCGCCTTTTATGCATAAAATAGTGTGTAAATATTTTATTTCTACAAAACGTGGTGTTGTTTTAATGAATTTTCTGGGTAATGAAGTCTTAGGGTGGATCGGGTCCGTGTTGGTGTGTTAAGCGTTCTTGAAGGAATTAAAGTAACGGAACTAAAAAAAATTACATAAA